>JADLZK010010949.1:0-461761 GCA_015847255.1 Hyparrhenia diplandra | reverse complement strand
TTCTTTCATCTTCTACGCGATCACGGAGACTTATGGCCGGTCCAATCACCGACGACATTAGCTTCACAACAATTATAAAGAAAAAAAGATCTTTATTTTGTGACTATTGTGATCGACCAAAGGAATATAGTAGGCAGTAGGCACCATGCATGATGAAGCTATCCTGTGATAATAAATTTGCCAAAAGGACAACTGTGTGATACAATAATATATATTGCAAGCCTTTTTGTATTATTATGTGACCTTACCTGTGTGATCTGACATACAACATTATGTACATATACAAATACAATGTCTTATTGCATTTCCATGCTATCACCGGCCGGAGAACTTTGAGCGGACGGACAAGTGCACATCTGGAATTATCCTTTCATGCATACTGTAATAAGGCTACAGACCATGACGATCGAACTTGGTTTTAGTTGACCTTCCTGCAGTTGAGCCTGACCTCCGTGGGCGTCCCGGACGACGGCAGGAGGTTGCCCATCTTGATCATGGCGGACACGAAGTCAGCGGAGAACTGCGCGGCGTTGGTGCTGTACTGCCTGACGAGCGCGTCCTGCGACCCGCCGTTGAAGAGCTCCTGGTCCGAGTGCAGCAGGCCCTTCTGAGCCACCAGGTTCTGGTAGTAGGCGTTGTCGAACCCGTCGGGGGTCTGCACGTCGAACGGCGCCAGGTTGCTGTCGCCGTTGCCGGACGAGCGCGGGCACGTCTGCTGCCGCAGCGCCGCAAAGCTGCCGTTGATGTTGCTCTCGGTGTAGATCCGGCTGCGGAAGAACTGGCACTGCGACCTGCCGATGGTGTGCGCCCCCGACAGCGCCGTCATGTCGCGCGCCGACAGGCCCTGGTTGCCGAACATCCTGATGAGGGTGGCGAGGCTGGACCCGGGGCCGGGGAGGTTGGAGTTGGCCGCGCTCTGGCTCGCCGTGCGCGAGTCCTTGCGACCCAGTGGCACGCTCCATGTCGGCCCTCCCAGCTGCATTATGAGCCGAGTGACGAGGAGTGGTCGTCAGTCGTCACGGGAGAAACCAGAACCAGCGTCCTGCTACTAAGTACTAACCAGGTTGACCCCGTCACGGGCGGCGAGGGCGAGGATGTCGGCGCAGGAGACGGTGGCCTTGCAGGCGGCCTCCACCTGCGTCTTGATGGCGTCGATGACCTCGAAGCCGCGCACGGAGTTGGCGTTGGGGCCGGCCGTCTTCTCCCCTCCGGCGTCGAGAAGGATGGAGCCGTCGCAGCCCTGGCATTCGTTGGACAAAACAGAGCACAGCGTCAGCACGCACGTTCAAAAAAGCAGCATTGCATGCTCGCTAGCTCTCACTTACATTGACGAAGCAGTCGTGGAAGAACATTCGGAGGATGGAGGCGCCCATGCGCTTCTCCGACGCCACGGCGGCCGCCATCCGTTGCCGCACGATGGTGGCCAGGTTCGGGCACGTCTTGGAGTAGAAGTTGGGTGAGAGCGTCTGCGCGTCCGCGGCGCCGGCGAGTAGGGCAGCGAGGACGACGGTGACCGAGAGGAAGGTCATGATGGACCTGCGGCAGGTCAATGTGGCGGCCATGGCTTGCTAGCTACAGTAGACCTCTAGAGGATATAGAAGATGATCGAGAGCAGAGAGCAGCTTGCTTGCTAGAAAAGAGATCGATGAGACGAAATGCTCAGGGTGGCCTCCAATTTATAGTGCTCTTCTCGAGCTCGACCTGCGCGTGCATGCATGGCAGTCGTTGACGCCGGCACACTTGCATGCATCAAGTACAAAATTCCGGGCCAAACTCTGCAGCTCGATCCGATCATTAGCCGGATTTGGTTGACTGGTAGTATGGTCTGTTCCGCCATGCACGGGCCAGGCTGGCGGTGGCGTCGGCCACGTCGCTAACGGACGTTACGCATGGGTCCCCTACTCCTGTCCTCCTGAATTATTGCATGTTTTTCTTTTGTGTCACAATATCAAATTCACAAGTGGCCGTTCACCACCAGAATTCTTTATGCGCGGACTGGCGTATACGAGAGGAAGTTTCGCCGACCCACCACGTCACACAGGTACACTACACTGTAGCGGGAGATGGACTCGATCCAGTCTCCAAGTCGAATGTCACTAGATTGCTACAGTACAGTTTAAGCTGAAAACTTTAAGCTCGAATGTCACTAAACTACACAATTTAAGCTCCCTAAACCAATAACCTGGGATTTGGAAGCTTATAATTAATAAATTGTGTGAAAAAAAATATATGCTACAGTCCGTAACCCGGTTCAAATCCCAGGTGCGACACTTTATCCCTGGATTTATTTCGGGATTTTCGTGCCTACGTCCCCGCCGATAAACTTCAAGATTTGCGGCCGCCCTTCGAAGAAGGTGCTCATAGGGGTAGGGTTTGTGTGTTCATAGGGGTGAGTGTGTGTGTGTTGAGCTGCCCAAGGCGTTGTATCTCAAAATCTCAAAAAAAAAAAACTGATAGTAACATACAACGTTATTTTTTTTTTGAACAAGGGGCTTCCCCATTTCACATACAATGTTATTGCAAAATCATTTATAGAGTAGGGCCAAAACTATTTCCAAATATATTTTTACTTGATCGAATGTCAAAAGGTTTTCATAAACAAGTGGTTTTCAGAGGTGCGTCAAATTGATTACTAGAGGCATTTGCCTTATGCTTGCTGGCTTCTGCAAATGATGTTCCAAAATTTAAAAATGATGAACATTTTTTAAATCCTGGAGATAAGTTCACTTGCTAAGCACTGTGGTTGTGAATTATTGCAAGTTACAAGTCACATGATTCCATCCTTGTGCCTTTTTATTGCCTCGCATAGCATGTCTGTTGCTAATTGCAATAAGATGATAACAATCTAAAGTAACAAATTAAGAACTAGAAAGTTGTAGACCCAGTCATATCTAGGGTTGAATTTCAACATCCAAGGCATTAAAACGAACAAGACCTCTACACAACATCAAATTTTAAAAGTTGTCAACTGCCAAATTCTATCTATCAACCTATACAAGATGTCCCCATGACAACCTTAAAAGTTTATTTTCTTCTTTCATCTGAAAATGTAAAAAATTTCCTTGTGTGACAACTATTTACATGGGTGCAACCTTGAGAAGGCCACATCTAGAAATCAATTTCTAGGGTTAGAACCTAGAGCTTGCTTTTAGCAATAGTCTTACTTCCAAAAGCATTTTCTCAAGAGATATGCTCTAGACATCGATTTTTAGATTCAGATGCCATTGTCTTCCTTTTTTTTTGTTTTTTTTTGGTGGGGGTTGCTCATGTAGTGCTAAATTTGTTTCAAATTATAGTTAGTTTGACTTTTTCAACTCCAACTTTGACCAGTTGTCTTAATCGAAATTTGTGCAAAATAACACTTTTTTTTGTGACTTGCTTTATTAACAAATGTTCTTCAAGAATGACACAAATTTGACTACGTTTACACAATTTTTTTTTTTTGACTAAGACAGAGTGGTCAAACTTAGGGTCAAAAAAAAAAGTCAAACCAACTATAATTTAGAACGGAATGAGTAGATGACTTTGAAAGATGATAGAAATAGCTATGAAATCTGTGTTTGAAAATAAAATATAGTATTATTTATTATGGTTATATTTCTATAACAGTGCTAAAAAATTATCCATTTTCTAGAGACAACGTATGCTATGGAAACCGACTTTTGTGAAAACACATGCAAAAACCACTACAAAAAAGTTATCTAAAAATTTCGAAAAAAAATCACACATGTAGATGATATGATGATTATGCACAATCTGTAAAATATCTTGTCTAAACTTGACTTCGTTTGTGAGATATAAAAATAACAAATTTCTAACAAATCATTGGGTAGCTTTCTACCTTAAAATTTGTTACTTTTATATCTCACAAACGAAGTCGAATTTGGACAAGATATTTTACAGATTGTGCATCATCATATCATCTATATGTATGATTTTTTAAAAAAAATTTAGATGACATTTTTGTCGTGGTTTGCACAGGTTTTCACAAAGCAAGTCTGGTTTCCATAGCATATGTTGCCTTTTCTAGAAGCTAGAACCCATATAATGTCATCTACTCTATCTATCCTAAATTATAAGTCATTCTAACTTTTGACGAGAGTCAAAGTTTCTCAAGTTTGACAAAAATTATAGAGAGAACTATAAATATTTAAGACATAAAATAGATATACTATAACATATAATTAATAAAAATATGACGATACTTAGTTTGTATCATAAATATTATTATTTTGTTATATAAAGCTGATCAAACTTGAGATGTTTTGACACTCCAAAAAATAAAGTTAAAATGACTCATTAATGAATGGAGTATCCTTTTTGCATTGCATGCATCATACCAGAGACCATGGATAACGCCAATAACGGTGAGATGACTGAAACTTGCATGTTGGAACATACAAAGAATAAGTTGAGGATAGGATTTGGGATAAGATGATCATATAACTATCTATTATTATACACACAGGCGCGCGCGCGCCAAACTATATTTCGCATTGGGCTTGGGCAGAGCTGCAATAAAAACCAATCACTTTCGTTCAGCAGTAGTATAAAATAAACTGGACGTTTATTGCGTCTCCCAGCCAATCAATCACCAGATCGAGAGGCCACCGCTTGATGGAAGTTTCAATCATGTGATGACCATTGAGAGTAAACTGGGGTCAGCGCCGCTTTCTTGTCTGATATACACTCCTTAACCGAAAGCAACAGTTTAATATGGCATAAAATTAAACATGCATAACGGATAAGAAATATTATAAGTGTTAGGTACATGCTAGCTTTAAATTTCTGACCAGTGACGTATTTACACACTGAGGATAAGGCATGGGTTCATCATTAGTCCATGGCCGTGATGTAATTTTATAGAGAATCGATATTATTGATTTGAATCAACAGTTCCTACATACACTCTCATATATATGCCTCGAATTGTAAAATAAGAACCGGCGTGGTGGAAATGTAAACTTTATCGGGGCACTGAAGGAAATGCAGGATCTTTAGCGCTATATATGTTTTCAACTCCGTTCCAAAATTTTCGAGCAAAACATGCCGATTGTGACTAATATTGTAATATTTTCTATTACCTCCATTCCAAATTATAAGAGTATTATTATGCTAAACAACCAAAGGTCGGAAGCTGACATGATAATTCAACCAGCAAACGACGAAGAGTTTCTTGAAAAATAAAGGGGATAATTTAACCAGCAAATTAAAGCGACGGCTTGGATTCAAATACCACATTTGTGATTTGTCTCTATTAGGCTAAATTTCAACGCCGACGGATAAGCTCGTAAGAAAGTTTAGCAGTCACTTGGCCGTTTTAGCATAACACTGCATGATGCCAAATAAACCAGCAGTACGTGTTTGCACTGTTCCGGTGGGTGCGTAGTATGTGAAGATAGGGGCAACCAACCAACCAGTACGTGTTTGCATTGCTCACGTATATCTCGCAAAAAAAAAAAAAAAGAGTTGGATATATGGGCA
Organism: Hyparrhenia diplandra; assembly: GCA_015847255.1. Classification (NCBI taxonomy): domain Eukaryota; kingdom Viridiplantae; phylum Streptophyta; class Magnoliopsida; order Poales; family Poaceae; genus Hyparrhenia; species Hyparrhenia diplandra. Next base: position 456,277 of record JADLZK010010949.1, on the reverse strand, counting down.
ACCAACCAGTACTGTACTGGGGATTAGTTAATCAAGGCATCAATCAGCTAATATATCCATGTACCAAATGTGCGTACGGAGTTGATTAAACTAAGGCGATCCTTAAGTGCATTATTATTTTGATCATAGCATATGCCTTGAAGTAGGCCATGCTAATCGGCTTATGCCTTGAAGTAGGCCATGCTAATCGGCTTATGCCTTGAAGTAGGCCATGCTAATCGGCTTGTTCGTCATTTCGGATTGGATGGCTCTGGAAGGGCAGTTCCATGATCTTCTACAAGTAGTTGCATAATTAGCTCATGTTTAGTTCTACTAACCATTAGCATCTAAATATTCGATGTAATAGGAACTAAACTTCAGTCCCAGGATCTAAACACCTCGGGTTGTTTATTGGCAGGAGTATTCTTAAGCAACTTCAAGTAACTTGAAGCACTTTTTTTTGCAAACAATAGAAAACTAACTAGTGAGAAGGCGCGCATTTGCGCGCCGATAACTTATGTGAAGAAACCGGGCCATGTGAGCTAACTATTAATTTAGGAAATAATATAGTTGTCTGAATAGCATAGGCAAACTTTGAGGAAACAATTGTGGGGGGTATAAACATGAGATAGAGAAGTAGGTAGGTGTATAAACATGAGATTCAGTGTGCATACATTAGAGGAGGCGCCTACTGGTGGAGGCTTATGTTTTGTTTTGTTATTTGAGGGAGAGTATAATAAAGTTGATGTACGTGTGGAATTATAATGCAGGAAACATAATTACATAGATAGAATGGTTTGTACAAGGAGGCAGATACACTTACTTACATTAAACTACGTAGGCTATAACATATATTGTTTGATAATTATGCATGGTAAATATAGGAGGAAATTAGCTAGAAGTGCTCTGGGAACTTTGATGGTCCTTGACGTAGACGCATCAGTGCTCCATTCAAAAAAGAGAGTACTGCCTTGTAACAATTTTCTTCAGAATGACCCGATCTGGATCCACACTTTTTAGTGAACCTATAGTAGCAATGGCAGGCTGCTTGCCATCTCTGTTCTTCAAAACTATCAGATGAAGTGGAGGGAAGGAAATCGGAGCATATACAGAGGCAACTGAAAACCGTCCACGGTGTTGCAATCTCTCCATTTCATATTTAGTGCAGTTAATGTCGTCGGATGAAAATTGTGGCCAAAAAAATACAAAAGAGCAATGAGATATCTTCCAAGGGGTAGTGTTAAACAAAAGAAAAAGAAATGTATATCTCTTAATAGTATTAAAACTACAATTACCGTGTTGTAAACTGCTGAAATCCAACATTGAAGATCAAAGGCTCCTCCGGCTTGATAGGAGTCATGTTTCTTTATGCTGCAAAAGGAAAAATACAGGGGAACGCTAAGCTCAAGAAGCATACTGCAGCAATATTACTTTCACCAGAAAAGGACATAAGACAAGGGGAAACAGATTAAAGAGCGATCATAGGCTTTTCTGACATGAAAATCAAGTACACACCACCATTCAAGATATGCAATAAGGCCAGAAAATTGGAGCAGATACTACTTATTGATTAGTACTTTGCACTTCCATCTAACTTGGTCATCTGAAACTATATCATTTTATTTCATGGATAATTAGGTGTTGAAGCTAGCGTGACCAAACTAATAATCTAATAAAGCAGGCACATATACTGATACACATACATAGTAAAGTGATATGACTTTCCATGGACCTTAACAAACGTAGTTACAGGAAAAGTACATTTTTCTAAGGGCAAAAATGCATATGCTTTTTTTTGGTACTCAAAAATGCATATTGTTTCGGATATAGAAATTTTACTATTCAAGAAGGGCTATGCTTGAAGTTCAGATTGACAGAGCCCATAATAACAATAAATGACTCAATCCACCAGGATGATATATGTTTTTTATGTATAGAATAGAGATCACTTTCAATGTAATCACTGCAAAGAGACAGAACAAACTGATTGTTGCTGTGTAAGATAAGATTATATCAAGACAAAAGAGCATATCTATCATATAGCTTTCCTAACACAACCATGGAAATATATTAACAAGAATTATAGAGTAAATTATCAGTTTTGAACTAAGAAACCAGATAATGGCTGTCACTAAAGGCTACTTTGTCAATCAGCCGGAGAGAACCATTAGAATGAGATATCCCTACACACCAAATTCAGGCCTTGCAATTGGTTGCAGCACATGGAACACATTGAAATAAACATGTGTCCAAAACAAGGTATATATTTTTAATAAGAATGTATAGCCAATTGGGCAGCTGCATTCTGCAAAAACCGGATAAACTAATATGTATGTGCAACATATCGAGTAAAACAATTTAGAAATATGCAAACCATGATGTGTCTCCATATAGAATAAAGCAAGCACAAAAGGCATAGTGGGCATCAGCAGGTATGAATAAATGTACCCAAATATACAACTAATTCTTTTACTTGGTATCCAAATTAATTAGTGAGCTCTTTTCCACAGGAACTTGATACTTGGAGCCATGTGAACTGTGGTGGGCATTTTATCAAACACCTAACAAGCAGCTATTGTCCTATACAATACAAACAGCTAAGTATGCAGAATATATATTTCAAATAACTGGCCCATTAGATCTAATCGATTATGTATCTTTAGTACTTAATTGGAAACCATCAAAGATACAAACTACTCATACCTATATTGCACATGAACTCTGAATCTTTTTTTGTGGAAAAAAACTGAGCACATAAATTCAAGGAAAAAAAAAAAACTGAGCACATGAGCAGGCAAGGAAGAGAAAAGGGGGGGCGGTGTCCTACCTCATGGGTGATGGAGCATGTATCATCCGGCCACCAATCTAGTCGTCGCAGCTGCCACAAAAAGAGTGCAATCCTTAGGGAGGAAAGGATTGTGACAAAAAAAAACATTTATCTATTTTCCAAAGCATGGCACTATTGTATTGAAGTAGAACTAATCAAACTTTTCAGAGATATGCAAAGCAGGGCTAGGGACAAGAACAATTTAGTTTTTGCTTTTGGAGGCACATATACACAAAGACATAATGATATGTCAGCCAAGAGCAAGAGCTGAACCAAAGTGAATGAGAAAATTCTAATGCACTAAATCAAGATGCAGGGATCACTGTCTGCCTGAGCAAAAATACAAACTGAGAATGAAAAAAAAAAGATCTCAAAGATTATTTATCATTGGAACAAATAGACTTATAAGGCAAATGGATTGGAATAGGCGGTGTCCATATTGTGGCTTATAAGGAGGTAAAGTCAACCGATAGTAACATTCAAGTCAGGTAAATAATATGGATGCAAACTCAGAACAAAATGCATGACTGATGTATTGGGACCAAGATCATAGAGCATACCTCAGTAGAGTACATAACACAGGCAAAGCTAGGGTGCTGGACGTAGGCTGTAAGCAATCCAACCAATCATTGCTCTTGTCTAGGTACAGTGCAACAGGCTCTTGTTTAGAGTACATTAGCAGTTTGTCCTATTTCGAGAAAAACTGGAAATATGGATGTGGATAGAAAAGACTGATTGCCATTTTAGGTGTCTATATTTCAATTTTGCATTAACCTGTAGTTTTATCCAGCTTGCCTAATAATCCTGTCATATGCGCTATATCGAAAACCAACGCCAAAAATTGGGAATTTGGGAGAGGAACAAAGAGACAGTTAATGTTGAACTCTCACATGCATGCATAGATGACATCTGAACCCGGCTTTTATCCAGCTTGCCTAATCCTGTCATATGGGATCTTACTTTAGTAGATGCTGAGGAACCCGACTTTTTTTTCCTGAACGTTTCCTTAAGTAGATTCTTGTTCCAACCTTCACAATTTTCAAGCATGTACAGAGGACAAAAACTAAGTTTCTTCTGACACTCTTGTGTACAATCTTTCATTAAAAAGAATAAAATATTCAGAACTTATACATATATATGAAGAAGCACAAGCTGGAGACATTATATACAGAGCTTAAAATGATAGTCGTCCTTTTTTTTTGGTTTACACACATCAGTCAAGGTCGGTAGAACATATTTGGAGTTTAAAACGGCACCATTAGTAGTCCAAGAATTTACAGAAACAAAGGACGCCCATCTATTACATTGGACACACATGAAAGAAACTGGACACAAATCATGCTAATTGAAACAAACGTTTGTGACTGAATATTCAGCCATGCTAAATCTTTATTGAATCATTTATTCGAAGGATGGTGAAGTTGTGTGACAGCCTACATGTTGGTTAGCACAAGAGAAATAGGAGGAAGGTGTTCATGTATGCATCACACTGCAGCTAAGAAACAATTTCCTTGATTTGCCCGCGCCAATTATCACATGCCACCCCAAATTTCATTCCCCTAGAAATCCAAACCTGCAATGATTTTTGTCTGGAAATAGGCAAACACAATTTATCCTAAGGTATCCAAATTTGTGGTATAAAACTGAAACCATTTTTGTCTAGAAATAGGCAAACACAATTTACCCTAAGCTTTCAGTTAACTTTCTTCCATGGTCTTTGACCTTTTAAATTGCAAAACAAGCATATATCATTATTATGCCCCAACCGGCAATTGTAAGGCATATATCATTAGTGTCCTCATAGGATGGATTAGTGATTTCAGCTATGGGTATGAGGTTAACCAAGAGCGACTGTCAGCCTGATCCAAAAAAAAAAAAATCATCCTGCTCAACAAAGACACTACAATAAGCAGATACAATGAACGCACTAATGAAAAAATAATAATCAATTCATGAGAATAGCTCCGAATAGAGCAGAGGTATATATACTATAGGAGTATTTTTCAGTCTCGTAAAATCCACACAATTGAGTGCAATCTGAACTGTTGTTTCAGAAAATGGGAGACAAAGATCAATGATTTATTTATTTGAACAGGTTGTGCAACAGCGAAAGTGGCAAGCATATGTGCATGTTTCAGAAATGTATCTGATCAACACATTCAAAATAATTCAGGTAGTACATGCAGAAATAGAACCCATCTCATTCACTTGGGTGTAAATATGGTTCATTGGATTAATAGTCTCAAGTGCTGCCAGACCCACTTTGATCAGCAATAACACAACTCCTCCCCTCCAAGATAGGGCCATATGACATAGCCTGGAGTAGTTTTTCGGCAGTTAATGAAGGCGTGGGTGCAGTAATTCATCAATTTAGTCTAGTTATTAGCGCCTCCTTAGAGCTGATGGTTTGCATAAGGATAGGTGTACACACAGACAACAATTCAGGATGCTAGAAACAAAACCTAAGATGCTTCCATAAGTTGAATATTTTCTTTTGGAAAATGTATTTACCTGGATATGAGACGGACTGACGGAAATCAAAATTTCTCAACGCGCCTATATTTTCATCGCTGCAGCCAATCTCCTTAAAAGATTTGCGACTGAAAAAACCACTGTCCAAAGGCCCTTTCCTTTGAGGGAAATTTAGAGGCTCCCTTTGCTTCTGATTCTGCCCTCCATAAGTAACATCGGCAACATTACCCCCATGTTTTGGAACCAGAAGCAGCCTCTGAAGTAGGGAAGCCCGTATCATCAGCACCTGTGTATTGGCCCAAAACAGAAGTCAGAGAATGTGCGGATCGAGGATGAAATTAAATGATAAACAACTCTTGCCTGTGCAAAACATGATGCATAACATAGAGAAAAATAAACAAAACATTGGAGGAAAAATTGTTTCATGCCATTTAACCTCAGAAGAAATCCATTCAACTGCTCACTGTTTGCTGAGAACATCAGCTCAGATTTGGAATAAACGCCACAGAATTTTAAATAGGCATCGAGAATTTGCTTCAGTGGTAATCATCTAAACGATTATCTAGGACTCTTTATGGAGATAACTTGAGACAAGCAATGGCACCAGTCCATATTTATCCTCCCAAAATAACTTTGCAGCTGCTGTGGACGGTTCAAACAAACAATGGCATTCTTGTTTTCTGAAAACATGCAGTCTGGAGATGCAAAAAGCAATTATTAACCATCTAAATATGACAAACATTTTACCTATTTATGGCCAAGTCAGTAATTGAATGTATGGCCATAGCAAAGCCATAGTACAGCTGAAATTCGAAAGACCAACACCTAGGAACATATAAGTGGACTAAAAACACAAGCAGTATATAGCATCCCAGTGATCGAATCTAGGACAATTGCAAAGGCATAATACAGTCAAAACTTGGGAGATTACTACCTAGGAGCCAAAAATTTGGCAAAGTGACACATGAATCAAGTACGACATGTCATGACATGTCAAAAGTGTTTCTTAAAAATCCACAATTATTTCTTTGCAGTCTTAATGTCCGCATGTAGTAAATGGATTGCAATAATGAAAGAGGAAACCCACTATATAGATGTGCTAGCTTTCCAGACTGCAGGTAACTAAGTGCATTCACATTATTTTTGCAACTAAGAACTCTGGATAACTATTTAACTGTATGGTCCTTTGGCTGAAAATCGAAATAAGTCAACGTGAAAAGAATGGCTTCAGTTTTGTTAGGAAACATATAGGAAGGTTGAAATATGATGTATCAGCCATATATTCATGTATAGAATAGTCATGTTTAGATCAGGAAGGAGAACATGAGAAGAGGTAGTAGGCATAACCAGGTGTAGCTAGTGCAGAAATATCTCTGAATTTGTTGCAGAGGTTATATGAAATTCCTAGATCATGTTTGTGCTGTGATATAATAACTCAAAGACTTGGAGGCTACAAGGAGTTATAATATGAAGATACAAGAACAGGGCAAATTTTCTTAGATTATCTGCAGTTCATGATGTTCTATTACCTCGGTAGGAACTTTGAGAATTCCCTGTCTCCCTATGTCCAGCAAAGCTAACCTAGGTAGCTGTAAAAAGGCACTCGAATCAAAATCAAATCAAAATCGTTGATGGCACCAAAAAATCAATGCAAACTTACTGCTCTAGGAACCACGATCATTGTTACAAAATCAATCATATAATAAAATAAAAGATAACACATCATTGAAGGAGTCACCTTGGGTCTTGCTCCTTCAGCCTATAGGAGAGTGCCCGCTCCCCATCCGAAGAAGCATCGAGGAGACCGCGCGAGGATGGGGGAGGAAGAGGGCGGCCGAGCTGAGGTGCAGCCACTGCCGGGCAAGAATAGGTGAAACCCTAGGCCTGGGCATGTCGGGCCCCTAGGGTTTTCAGAAAGGTGACAAAGACGCGGGAGGGGGGAGGGAGGAGGCTCGCCCGGGGGTTGGGGGAGGGAGGGAGGAGGGCAGCGCTGGGAGGAGGAGGGGGGCGGGGGAGGAGGGCCACCGCCGCCGTCGCGCTCCCGCCCCTGTCCGTGTCGGGACTCGGGAGAGGGAGAGATTGATGGGGAGGGAGAGAGAGGAGGCCGTGAGTTTTTTTTTTCGCTGAGAGGGGCGCGGTGTATATATTTGGTGGGGAGAATCGGGGTCTTTTTGCAAAAGGTACAGACGGGCGGGTAAATGAAAAATGACCGTGAAATCGAAATTTTCTCTTCTTCGGGTGTAGGAAGTCGGGTAATACGGGGGGTAAACGGTAAAAAGTTAAACCTGAGTTACTGTTTGCCGGAACTTTTTCTGGACCACGACGAGATTTGTTCAAAAGGTAAGGGCCTTTTTGTAAAAATCATCCAGCCAATCAAACCAATCGGGACGACGTGGATGGCCTCTCCGTAGCTCCTTTCGTAGAGGATCAGGAGTCTTGAAAGCTGCTTATTCACCCTGAAGCTCACTTTTTACGCACAGGGCTTCCCCAACGCAGTGAGGTGGCGTGCTGCCCCAAGCATCATGTAGGCAGCTGACATCCATTTCATCACTGGTAGTGGCCATGCAGAGTTCTGTAGTATCTTGCAGAGGAGACAGTAGTCCCGTCTAACAAAAAACTAGAGCAAACTAGAGCTACAAGCGAAGAGTGCGTTGGGAAAAGAAAGGGGGTGCTCCAGGAGTAGAGAAAGCAAAAAAGGCCGCTGCATGGCTGCTGCATGTACTACCAAAAGTTTTGACAAAAAAGCAACCTACTAACCGCTTGCGATGGAGAATAGGGATGGCTGATTTTTGCTTGCATGTGTGGATCTGTCAACTTGCTAGGGCAGCACGGTACTAGTAGCCAGCGTTGGCCGTGCCCTCATAAGGCACAGGCGTAGAATGAAGCTGAAAAAGCAGCTTGCCTCATTTTGTCTGACACAACATGGGCCCAAGACCCTTCGCCCTGGCTAGATGGAGAGCAGGCATGGGTGCAGGTCAAGGCCAGGTGCGACGACACTTGTTGTGGCCATGTGGAGGAGGGAGTTGGAGTGGACGAAGGGGCTATAGTGGGGCTACCACTCTCAACCACTGCTTTTGCATAGCCTACTTAGCTTCAGATACTCTTGGATCAAGTGTCATGATCGATGATATCTGTGTCAGATGTATGGTCATATAATTGGGGATCTACTCAATTCTCTTCCTAGAAGGCTTACAGACATCTTTTTGGTCACTCATATCATCAGGTTTTGAAGATGAAATTCACTATGGTTATGCATAGGACAAAATTGAAATACTTTCCCGTCTTATTGCTTCTTGGATGTTGTATTGTTGTTCTTTTCCTTACTTTCTTTGTTTATTTCTTTGTTTCTTGAACTTTCATGTAAGACTATTTACTATTTCAGAATTTATAAAATTTTCAGTAGGGAAACCCCTCACGTTAATTGCCTACAAAAATGGAAGTTTACCTTCCTTGTCACCATGAGTGGATGCTTACCTAGGATATTCTCGTTTAGCTCATGATGGATCTTAGGAGGAGCATGTACCATTTATATTGCAAAGGCATTTCATGATAATGTGAACACTTAATCTAAAATTTGATCAAATACCAAGCCTTTTATGCTTTCATAATAATGCTTACAATGAATACCTTATGATGAGAGCATAGGACTTTTCAGCAGGGAAACCCCTCACGTTGCCTAGGAATTTTTTAGTCATAGGACTTTTTGGGGGTGTTTGGTTAATTAGTCCTAGGATTAAATTTAATCCTAGGACTTTGTAATAAAAAAAGACTCTCATGGAGGTGTTTTTTTTAGGGACTTTTAGTAAAAAGTTTTAAAAAACATTCCCTTGTTTGGTTTTCTGGGGAGTTTTAGAGACATTTTTTGTGTCAAAAAATTCCTTGCAACCAAACACCTCCTCAATATAATCATCAACCCAATTGGTTTTAATGTAGACCATTTGAGCAACTAGACACCTCGAATTGTCTATATTTTTAAATAAATATGGATGAAGTTTATTTATAGTGTTTTAGCGAAATTGCTCGAGGAACAAAAGAAAACCATCGAGCCGTTCCAAAAGAAAAAAAAAAAGAAACCATCAAAGACTAGTTGATATCTTTTTTCTTTTTTGCAAAACTAATTCACATCTCTTCCTAATTTAGATTTTTTTTTTAGGAACATCTCTTCCTAATTTAGAAGGGCAAACAAGTTTAGCTAAGTGGCCCTCCTTGGCCCAGAGTATTCCGTAAGTCCTACTGGGCTGCTGGCCCAAGCACGCCCAAACTCCATTTCCTTTCCCAAATGCCCCCGCTCGGACAAAACGAAACCAAAGAAAAAGTCCCTGCTCTGCTTTTCCCAACGGGCAGAAGGAAGAAGAGCAGGGCAGGAATAAAAAAGAGAGTGGCGTGGTGGTGCGCTGACAGACAGGGACACCCATGGCCCCCTCCTCACAGTCACGCTAGCAGACCCCGAAGCATCGCAGCCTCCCCCATCAGCGACCGCCCCACATGGCCACTGCGCTCGGTGAGGGGGCTCAGCCCGCCGCCGCCGACGCCATGGAGGTCGACCCGCCGCGCGCCTCCGCCGACGAGAAGGTGAGTGCGCGCTTCACTTCATTCATCCCCGCGCTCGCCTCGGCTGGGAGGGGAGGGACCTCCGCGGTCGACGAGGGGCTATGGTTGCTTGCTTAGCTTAGCTGCTTCCCCTCCTGCGTGGATCTGCCGCGGATCTGCTACCTGCGGCGTTCTCGGCTCCCTTGCTGGACGCGCTCCTCGTTCTGGTCTACCTGCGGCTGCTTCTCACGATTTGGGCTGCTAGCTGCTTCGTTCCAATGCCCTGCGATATCTGTGTGTGTGCGGATTTGGATGTAGATGGCGTCTCGTTGGAGACCGTTGGAGCTGTGGTAGCTTTGCTTTCTGCGGAGGGAACCTGCTGCTCAACTCAATGCTCTCTCCTCTTCGGGCAGCTTTGCGTGCGCGCCATGCTAGCGTTCCCACTCGATCTCGTGTTGCTTTGGATCGTGTCTAAAGCCGGGGCGGAATGTGTTCTACAAGTTGTCTTGTAGCTACAGTTTCAGTTACCGGTTTTGTTGTATGTGTGACTTTAGTTGGGGTTCATGTGAAGGAAGTGGCAGTTGGCTTAGCTGTTACATTTCTGTCCAAAGTTTTCTGTGGCCTGCTCAGCTGTTGCGATCTAGTGGTTTTCTTTGGTTTGTAAGTTTGTAGTTGTATCTTCCTTGCCTGCTTGCGTATGGATTCAGCGAATCGGAAATGCATGGTCACTGATTTTAGGTGCGTATTTATGCTACTTTGGTAATGTGGCATCAGCTAGGCATACATGCAGTGGTATTTTGTTTTGTTCACTCGGGGCAATGCTATCCTGCTGTGCTGGTGCTTGCTAATGTTGCTGCCACAAATCTGGCAAAACAGCGAATGCTAATGCCAAAGTATCTCACCTAGTACATTTTATTGCTTTGGTGCTGCCCTTTTTGATTATGTCTCACCTGTTCTTTGTGTGACATGACAGCACGTCGCCACTGTTATGGGGGGAAGTGATGCAGTGACAGGCCATATAATATCGACCACGATTGGGGGAAAGAATGGTGAACCAAAAAGGGTAGGTCTTGGAGAAAGAAATTCGCCTCATCTTGCTGAATTTACATGATGATGATAATAACAACATTCTAACTTAGCTTTTGATTTGGTGCCCTTTAGACCATTAGCTATATGGCCGAGCGAGTTGTTGGAACTGGATCATTTGGGGTTGTCTTCCAGGTTAGATAGTATCTTTTTTCTCCAACTTGGCATAGTTTTTTTTTTCTTCTCACTTTGACTCGTATTTTGTTGATGTTGTGTGCATAAATTCAGGCAAAATGCATTGAGACTGGTGAAACTGTTGCAATTAAGAAGGTTCTACAGGACAAAAGATACAAGAATAGGGAGCTACAAATAATGCGGTCGATTGACCATTGCAATGTCATTTCCTTGAAGCATTGTTTCTTCTCTACCACAAGTAGGGACGAACTTTTCCTTAACTTAGTCATGGAGTTTGTTCCAGAGTCACTTTATCGTGTTCTGAAACACTACAAAGACATGAAGCAGAGGATGCCCCTGATATATGTTAAGTTGTACATGTACCAGGTGGGTAGTGCTAGAATTGCATGCTATCTTAATATACATGTGCTAGAAACCGGTGTTTTAAACTTCTAATATTATTTGCATTTTTCGTATCTTATGCAGATACTCCGGGGATTAGCTTATATTCATACTGTACCAGGAGTTTGTCACCGAGATATTAAGCCTCAGAATATTTTGGTATGCTGGTTTAGTGTTTTTTATGCTAAGCATATGCCTGTTCCCGATCGTGACTTCTTGTTTATGATGTTCTGTTGGAAAATGCTGACCTTCTCTTTTTCTTATTGTTTGATAGGTGGATCCTCTTTCCCACCAAGTCAAGGTTTGTGATTTCGGGAGTGCTAAAATCTTGGTATGTACATGCCCTAATGATAACAGCTAGAAATATGATCTTTTTATTTCAAAACCTTTTTTATAGAATTGAAACTGATAAGACCACATATGCTAATTTGTATGCCATGGAATGGTTAATGGGATTCTAGCATGGATGGCATGCAGATTCATATGCTTGAATGTCTCTATTTATTTTTCAAAGTTAGATTGAGACAGTGGGAACAGTTTTCTTAATGTAATCTTAGCTGTATAAGGGCTTGTGTATGGGCTGGGTATGTAAGGATCTCCAATCTGGAGCGGAATAAATGCCATGCCCCATACCCTCCAATCCCCATTGGGCACGGGATTGACCGAACAAGCTGCAAGGGACGTCTTTAATAAGTAATATCGAATCATGAACTTAGAGACCTTGTTGGGCTCAGTTATAAATATTAAGGATGTACGAACCAAATTTGGATTTCTTGATTCTTTCAGTTGGAATACCTTCAACATTAACACTTTGATCCTGTGGATCAGCTGACCTCAGCCTTATTTGATATTTTAATTAACAAAATCAGTCCAACTTAATATGAATTTTGAACTTTACTCAACGATATTATGATAACATTCTTGTAAAAAAATGATACTATGATAAGATTGGGAAGTCAAGGTTAAACTGTACATAACAATTTGCTGAGTTGTATGAATTGGTAGTATTGTGTGGTGTTAGCTGGTTTCTCTGTGCAAGGTTACTATAGAAAACTTTTTTTTTTCTATCCTTCCATTGATAAACTTTGTTCTAGATAAAATGCTAAGTTGTGTACTTCATCCCAAAATAAGTGCACGCCACGCTTGTCGAGAAGTCAAACTTTTTTAAGTTTGAGTAAATATATACAAAAAGATACTAATTTTATGATGCATAAGTATTATTAGATTGGTCATGGAATATACTTTCATAATAAACTTATTTTGAGATACAAATATTGATATTATTTCCTATATACCTTGTCAAATTTTAAAAAAGTTTGACTCCTCGAGAAGCAAGGTGTGTGCATTTATTTGGGGACGGAGGGAGTACTCTCCAAACATTTTGCATCCAAGTACTTCTCTGATTTCTTTCTGTTCGGGACTTTGAACCTTATCTTTGAAATATGCCAACATGTCAGATTAAAGGTGAAGCTAATATATCATATATATGCTCACGTTACTACCGTGCTCCTGAGCTCATATTTGGTGCAACTGAATACACAACATCTATTGATATATGGTCAGCTGGATGTGTTCTTGCTGAGCTTCTTCTTGGTCAAGTAAGTGGTTTAGTTACCCTCTTTTTTTTTTTTTTTTTTTGCATCTCTCTACATCTTTTACGCCATTGTGATGCCATTCAGCAGTGAAGTTAAACTAAATGAAATGTTTTTCTTTCTTGCAATCTATTAGCCTTTATTTCCTGGTGAAAATGCTGTGGACCAGCTAGTTGAGATTATCAAGGTAATTAATGCGTTTGCATGCATTCAAAATTGACCATTGTAAGGAAGATATTTGCGATTGACTTTGCTGCTTTCCAGAATTAAACAAAGATGAACTCCTTGCAGGTTTTGGGCACTCCAACTCGAGAGGAAATTCGTTGTATGAATCCCAATTATACAGAATTCAAGTTTCCTCAGATAAAAGCATGTCCATGGCACAAGGTATGTGCACATTTATAGTCAGTGGATTCCTCCAAATAAAATCTGTTGATATGGTCACTCTGGTGTCTGATGGAACTCACATAATCTCAGTGGTGGTTTGCCCTTTAATGTTTTCCCTACTAAACTAGATCTACAGACTAATTTCTCAGCATTGTTGCCATTTCAAAATTTCAATAGAGTTTTTTTGACCCTATTCAATACTGCCACTCATTAAAATGGAATGTCAGCTCCATTCAGTTTTGTGTGTTGGATATCTCAATAAGTTGCAATAGATGACAATTACCAATGTTTATGCTATTATCATCTGTACATATGATCTCCCTCATTCTTGATGTTCCTGATGGTGATGAGTCCTTACCACAATGGTTATGCTGCAGATCTTCCACAAGAGAATGCCTCCAGAAGCAATAGATCTTGTTTCCCGTCTTCTTCAATATTCGCCAAATCTACGATGTAGTGCAGTAAGATTTTTCATCTCTGGTTGTCTCATCCTCATATCCCACTTAAGTCCTCTAAAATAAATTGACATCAGCATCCCAGGGCTATATGTTAGTGGGACATCATATTGTTGACATAGAAAGTTATGCTTAAATCTTCCAAATATGGTGTTGATTGTTTGAATCATGCATAATTGAACACTGATTTCGTCTTCTGTTTCTCATACAAATTCATGATAGTAAATGGAAGAACATTCAACCTGAAGCTCTCATGACTTTATATTTTGTTCTACTAGTAGAGTGCATGCTTTGTATTGGAATTTGAACAAGTATACCAAAACCACTAGAAAAACAAACTACACAAGAACTTTGAACTTAAAACAATAAAATTTGTGGAAGCCTAAATGTATACATCATTTGTTACTTGTGCTTGGTAATGGAAACTAAAATTTGCACCAAATCAACATAACAATAATAACTGTGTTGGGCTGGTAGGAGCAGGCTTTGCCTCTCCTTTGTACTTTTCTTTTCTTAATGAAATGACATGCAGCTCTCCTGTGTCATTGGAGATAAAAAAACAACATAATAAAGTGATGATAAGAAATCTATGATCCACAAATTGTAATCAGTGTGCTAGTGCTAACATAGCACCTGTGCCCTGCCATTCTGCAAACCTATGTTGCCTTTGTGTCTTAAGGTAAATGCATAAAGTTTTAGCCATATGCGCATAAATGGTGAATATACATGTCATGGGCAGCCAACAGGCTGCCGCTCCCTTAGGCCCAGCCTGGGCTGGTGTGAACAGTACCCGCGTGAACAGTACCCGCGCGTGGGATTAGCTAGGAAAGAGATAAGTTAGGAAAGGAATAAGATAGATTGATTCGGTTAGGATATTCCTTAGGGGTCAAGGCAGTCATCTCTATATAAGAGGGACTCCGTTATTTGGTGAAGAGAAGGAATGAATAATCAAACCAATCTCTCTCTCTCCCAATGACTCTCAAGCGCCTAGGGCGGCTACCCTAGAACCTAAGCCTGCGGCAGAGGGGTATAACCTCACCGGAGAAGACACTATCGCCATGGACCCAAGGACCAGGACCATGACAATACATGTACACTAATGGGACCTCTCATTTTTCTGATTTGAGTTCATTGCTGGTTGAATTACTGTTTCAGCTTGAGGCGTGTGCTCATTCATTCTTTGACGAGTTACGAGAACCACATGCAAGACTCCCAAACGGCCGCCCATTTCCTCCATTATTCAACTTTAAGCAGGAAGTAAGTGATCTGAATACAATCTTGTTTCTCGTTGTGTCCCTAAATATTAGTCCTTTTTTAGTGCTTGACGACATATGACTAAAATGTCAATTGGCCACAGGGAAATGGTGTTAGTACATTCATTGTATACTCCATTTTGGTGGCAGTTTACTGACACAAATACATGATGATAGGCATTAGTGGTAAAATCACATGCACTGAACATGACTTGCAATGTTCTATGTTTCCAGTCATGAATAGTGGCCTGCTTTTTTTGGCAACAACATGGTTGATTATATATGAGCGCTGCTTCCTTTCTAGATAGCACCGCTTAAGAAAGCCACCATAGTAGTGCAATTCTTCAGGTCTGGCGGCAGCATCGTGGTCTTGTGCAGTAGGAGGCATTCATGGGGGCCTGAATTGTACAGTTTTGGTGAATGGCAGGGTGGGTGATATCGAGGCCACAAAGTGGATGAGAGATGGGTTGTTGGCAACATGACTATCTGAAAAGAGGAGCTTTGACTTTTCTGACTGTGATAATGGTTGGAAGGCAAGGTAGTGGGGAACAGGGACTTAGAGCATCTCCAGACTCCAGTAGTCCTCCAATACATCTCATGCGATATTGGGGGATTATTGGGGGCATATGTTTTTGCTCGGTGCCTAATTTTCTTCTTTCTCCTCCCACTCTCTTCTCTGCCCATCTCTCTATCTTGTTCGCTACACAGCAACCATGCCCACTGCTATCCCTGCCAGCCATGCCCGCCCCTCAATCCACATTGCCAGCTCCCTTTGGTCCTCCTACCCTGTTGGCCTTTACCACCCTCCTCTTCCTGTGAAGATCCGAGCTGAGCCTCTAACCATGCTAGAACGGTCCATGGCGGCATATATTCGACGAGGCCATGACATCCTCGCGCTTAAATTGACACGGCCAAGGTCAGATCTAGGACGGCCATGGCTGCCTCCCTCCTCTTCCCCTTCTCTCTCTCGTTATCCCCACCTCGCTCATCCTCGATTCGATGTAGGCATGCACAGGTGACAGGAAGAGGCTTAGGGCCAATGGCTCGGTGCTGGGGTCACAGGCATCTGGCAGCAGCGATGGTGGCAGCTGCAAACAAGGCAGCCCATAGGTGAGCTGCGGCCATAGACGGCGCATGAGTTCTAGTGTGGGCAGTGGCCAAGATGCGGGCCTGCATCCGAAGAAGTGGCAATTGATGTGGGTCTTAGGCTATTAGGGGCGATGTGCAACTCCCGTTTTATTTGAGGGGAAATGGGAAATGTTTTGGTGGTCATTAAAAAAAAGGACTAATGGAGAACTGTTGGAACAAGGAAATAGCCTCATCTCCCAAATGGGCCACGTGCAACTCCCTTTTTATGCTGCAACAGGAAGCAAGGTGGCTGGGGTTGGTTTATAGTGTGGACATTTTTTTTTTTTTTTGACAACAGTGGACAAAAGTTGAAGGCAGTTAAACTCAGAAGCGGCCACGTGCATCTTGCATCCTTATAATGCTTTCCTCCTTTAAACTGCATAGGTCACTGATGTATAAAATCGAATATCTTGTGTTCCTTTGCAGCTAGCAAACGCACCACCGGAGCTTATCAGCAGGCTGTTACCAGAGCATGCTCGACGACATTCAGGATTTGGTTCTTTACTTGGGAGTGGACCGTAGAAGGATGTAAGGAAATCTCGTTTTTTATGTTGGGCTGCTGTACGCTGCCAAAAGGCAATCAGCATATCCCGCATTTAAATGATTTAGAACCTGACCATCTTGTTGAAAAGTTGCCAGCCTTAAAAATCTAATGCTGAAACCCGAGGTGGCCCTTGAGTCCATGTTCTGCCAGGAGCGGCACATAATGCTGGGGGGAATGGTTGGTGTATTGTTAAGCACGGAGGGTAACTGCATGAGCTAATGTATTTTCGCGTTTCATGTCTGTAGCAAACTTGTACCTGTTCGATCGCAGCTGATGTAATCATGTAAATGCTTCTGAACTACTTAATATTCGAACTATTAAAGTCATCATGATGGTCAATCATTTAATTCCTTAGAACTATTTAAGTTATCATGATGGTCATACATTCAGAGTGTAATATTGTGAAATGCTTTCGTTCTCCTGATGATATGGAAGAATGGCACATAAATTGGCACATATAACGAAAAAGACTATCGATGAGTTAGGGCCATGCTAAGGTTGCAGGTGGGGGCGGGTCCTTACCGCTGCCCGCAAGGCCGCCCCGCAAAATTTCGTTTCGTGGCCATTGTGGCCCAACCACAATTGTTTTGTGTACCAAATGTTCATAACCCACAAAGCCCGTTGGCCTAGTGGCAAAACCTACAAGAGGCACTATTAAACGTTGTGGTGAAGGTGGCTCCAAGGTGGCTCCGAACGCTGGCGCGACGTGGTGCATCCGGGCGGCGAGGCGGATCATGACGCGCTTGAGCGTGGCGTGGCGCGGATCGTCGCCATCGAGGAACGCGAGCGGGCGGTGGCCGCCGAAGAGCGCGAGCGAGGGCATGTAGGTGCCGTCGAGCGTGCCGTCCTTGTCGACGCGGGAATCGTCGAGCAGGACGCGGGAATCGTCGCGCGTTGAGGACGGCGACCACGCGGGGTCGCCCGAGAGGAACGGGCCCGGCGGCATGTTGACGCGCAGCACAGTGGCGCCGCTGTGCTTGGCGATGCGAGAGCGGAAGAACTCCGCGCCCTGGAAGTAGAAGTAGTCCAGGCGGTCGCGCAGGAAACTTGTGTCTGTGGCTGCCATGCATGGATCGGAATTCGGTGAGCAACGACGATGCGTGCCATAATTGCCAAAACATGTTCACGGCACCATGCTGAATGCTGTATGATAATTGTGCTCCTATAGTATTCTTTCATGAAAATCACAATGCTTGTACCTAAGGAGAACGGTTCTATAGACAGTGTTAATCTACGTTCCATCTAAACATATGCGTTGCTCATCCAGATAGCACGCATGCATTAGTATAATCAACTAATTCATCAGGCTTGTGTATAGTACTCCCTCGGTTTCAAATGACTTACAATTTGAGTACAAGTTTTAGTTAACAAACGAAAATTCAATGCAAGTTGGAGGATCTTTCACCAAGTCAACAAAAACTGACATGAGACGTCAACCAGTCAAGTCCAAAGGCCATAAACCAGAAGTCCTTCGGCCATTGCCAAAATAGATTAGAACCAGGAAAAGCGTAATAAAAAGCGCAACATAGCACATAATATGAAATTTGCACGATGAAAGTGACAAATAATCAAATTTGTTCTTGAAACCTGCAAATACAAGTCGTTGTTGCATGCTGAATTTCAGTTGTTATCATTTATACTAGTGTATGTTAAGTTTATAGTACGACGAGAAGATGTATATCAGTGTTCTTATACATATGTTTGCAGGCTGTGTTGCTGCTGCGGTGAGCTGCAGCAAGGAAGATGCCCAATGGCCTTAAGTCACTCAGGAGTCTATTTCGCAATAAACAATATAAGTTGTTTTTATGTAATTTCACCATGTACCCTAAGATTTTTCCTGTATTAAAGACGACTGAGATGGCACTACTGCCAATGGCCTTGAGTCTTGGGAAGTACATAAGCAATACCACAGTTTCCTGAACTCTAAATATACCTGCCTTTTTTTCTCAAAAGAGGTCGAGAACAGGTAAAATGCAAAACAAAACTAGAATCACCAAATCGTGCATGATAAGATAAGAGACAAGGCATACAGATAAATAGAATCACACAGAGCTCTATTAATCTCTTGATATGCGAGCAAGCAAACCAGTGGGTGTTTGAACTGTTTTTATGTGTCCAGATCCAATCAAATCGCGAAGGAGGAATCGTGTATCAAGAGGTGATAATCTTAACTTTGTATTCTCCAGTGAAGAGAGCAGCATCTCCTTGTACTTTCTACGGTTCAATAGCGAAAGAATTTCCTTCCTGCCCTGCTCAACACAACCAACTCAGATGGTAAAAGATGGCGGTGTTGGTAACTTCGTAAAACAGGAACTAGAAATATTTAAAGAGGTGTGCACAAACCTGGGATAGGCCTTTCAATATGGGGCCAATTCTTGGAATAGAAAACCAGTAAATATTTGGATCAATGAGTTGGCGAGTCTGGAAGGAAAAAGGAATCCAGCATAAACAGCAATATACAGTTAGTAAGAATTGATGAAGAGAAAATAAATCATTTTATTTTCATACTAGGTGTAGAAATGGATAAGCCTGAAAACAGATGATACTGGTACACCCACATTTATTCTTTCAGTATATGGAATTTGAAAACATAACTTTCCTGAAATCACATGGCCACACTACCTGTGATAATGATCTTAACACAATAAAGAGGAAATTACTTACTAAGAGACCAGCATTCATCAACAGTGTGATATGTTTGTCTGTTACATCACCGCCCGTGATAGCAGTGAGCACTGCAATGAAAGATATTATATATATTCAATTATTTCTTTAATAATATCAATGAGGTGCAAGTGTTACTATAGCAACAGTGCAGTACTATATCTTGGTTCATCTTACAGTTTTATTTAAGAAATATTACTCCAGAAAAATGGTCATCTAAACTCTAAAGAGTAGCAATGCAAAATTCTGACAGAAATCTGTCTATATTTTCAATAGCAAATGATAATTACCTCTAATAAGAAAAAAGTCAAGATAGAATCCTGCACAGAACTAACTAATACCTAATTCTTGATACTTACCAGCTCTAATTGATTTATGCTAACATCCAGTTTTGAAGGAACCACATATCTCTCAAACCACTCAAATACTTCACTACCATCTTGGTCTTTACCCCTGACCGTTTAATAGCAAAAGCGACCTGCATAAGTTTAACGCAAAGAAAGAAACATATAAAAAATAGTTTAATATAAAAATGTAGAGGAAAAATGATGAATCACCATGAAAAGCAAAGCCTTTACAAAATTTATGATGAAAACATGCACAATTTAAGCCTGTGAAGGATTAAAGTACAGTTAAATTTTGAAATAAGCGGACCCATATACAAAATGTACATAAATATACACATAAAGCCATCTCTTATGTATATATCCATGCCTTTGTAAGCATTTTATTTATCATTATATATATATACAAATATGTCCAAAAAAATAGGGTTTTCGTATGTCCAGAAATCTATAAAAATGCTTTATAGGATAGCCATTGGACAAGACACAAAACCTTTTCTTTTCATCTTATCTTAGGTCGTAAAAAGGCATAAAAGTAACAACTAGAACTACATTCGCATGCTGACAACAGTAGGTCAAAACTTTTAAAGAACCAAACCTGTCTTGTGCATACAGTTATTATTGCAGTTATGTACAGGTACAACTCAAAGATTTGCTCTGAAGACCTTTTTTTTTTTTCTTTCTAACAAGAGTTTCACCTCAGCTTTTAAGAAAGCAAAGTTAGATTACAATACTGGGGGCACTAGTTTCCCTTTACTCTAAAGAGCTATGCTTCGCGGAAGGGCCTCTAGTGGAGTTGTTTACGTGGCTTCAGGAGCACTCCTCAAGTCCTTGGTTCAACTCCCCATGGGAACAAATTTGAAGCAAGGCTGCTGAGGTTAAAAAAAAAAATCCCTCGTCTGCCCACCACTATTCGCCAAAGCAACCGGTTCAGTCTCACATGGGCAACGGTGCCGCTGTGTATGGGTGGGGCAGGGGTTTTCTAGATCCAACTGAGAAGGTTAGAATGCCCGGGGCAGTCATACCCCCACCCCTGGCCGCAGGCCAAGTTTTAAAAACCTGTGTTTCCAACATATCCTGGCAGACTGCAAAGGGACATGTCTGCCTCTACCCTTTCTAGCACAGAAGGTTCACCATGCGATTGTTCAGATATATATGATAGTAGATTCGTACTCCAATTATTGCCACCTAGTGAACCTATCAATGCTGAACAAGGAGACAGACATACCTGTTTCAAATAATCATCCATGAACATGATTGCATGATCATCCTGCCCAGAACTAAGTTTGAATATTCGTAACACTTTGTCTTTCTTGAATGACTGAAAACCGAGAAGCATTCCATTTTTCAGTGTCGTGGTGATAACCAAGAAAATAAAGTATCTTCACAAGTTTAGTTTCTTTTTGTCATCACATTGAATCTATGAATGTGATGAGCAACAAAAACTAACATGTTAATATGGCAATTCTACAAACCAACACGATAACAAAGACAAAAAGAAAAACAACATGTCTTACATAAACAGAAATAGCGTAAGTTTAAAACAAAACCTCCAAGTCTCTGTCAACTTGTGTTCTATCCTTCACGCTGCTATACAATTGTGACTGCAAAATGAATGGCTGCGCCACAACCTGCAAGTGATGCCAAAATATATAGGATATAACTTACCAAGTGCCAGAAACAAAACAAAATGAAATAACGAAGCAGGTAGCACATGATTAACAAAGTTCACAACAGATTTTATGATGACATCTCCACAGTTTCTTAGCGCTCTCCACAGTTTCTTAGCGCACCTTCCTGTTATTCGTATGTGATCAATTTTGGAATATTTGACTCAAAAGTAAAGAGTTCTTATTGCATTTTTTCTATGCATCAATGATTCTAAAGTTGTGTGTTAAGGTTAAGGAGCTGAGGAGTTTCATATAATATAACAGGGTAAGAACAGGCCAAACACAACAAACAGTATGATCAAAGTCTCAGAAACATAGGTAAGGTGCATCAGGGGAATTTCCCTTCAAACTGCAAAAGATAAGGTGCATGTCCTATTCAAGATACATACTTTCAGCAGGAACAGATGGAGTGATATGCCAATTAATTTGCTTCTCAATCAATCTAGCCAAAGACATTAAGATAGAGAAATGGAGAAATTTTCACTGCTGCTGGTACGTTAGAGTGCTAAAAGGCATTCCAAGTCCAAAATAATATGAAACAGAACATGTTCTTTACCCACACCACCAGACACACAAACGAACAGCATTCCATGTACTGAACAAAGTTAATAGGGATTGCAGAACATATAAAGCAATAAACTGAAACATGTTTCTGTTGTTCAAAGATCTTAGAGGACTGAAAGTTATATTTCCAAGGAACACAAAATACCTTATCCAGCTTTGGAAACTGTGTGCGCATCAATTGAAGAGCTATCATGGTATCATTGAATGTAAGATTATCCTCTGCATCAGGAAAACTGTTAAATATAAGAGCTTCAGTTTCCTATGACTGAAGGCATGAACAGAGGAGACCAAAGTGGAGAAAGAGAGTAGCGCACCAAGGCTTGCACAGGTTTGATCTCTGTCGAGTGAATGTTCATTATCACCAGGAGAGCGTTGTCGCTTTTTAGACGGCAATGAATATGATGACGATGGTTCTGTCATCTTGATCTATTGACTCAGTTTATTTCACAGAGATGGCATCAAATGAACAAGATGAAATGTCGGTGTACAATGCCTGGAGGCAGATCCTCTGTTCTACATCAGTTTTGGGAGATGCTTCCTTCAAACAAAAATAATTGACACAACAGCATGCCATACCTAATATTAATACAATTGCTGACCCAAGAACATCAATTTTAAACAAGAGTGCTTCAAACAAAATACTGCTATAACGGACACAGATAATGAACAAAATTTCAACTTGAATGGGAAAAACCAAATGATTATATTGTTCAGGATTACAGAAAAAACCTGTTTGTTCTGTAACACCATTCTGTAATCGAGTGATTCTTAACACCATTCTCTAATCGAGTGATTCTAATTGATTCTGGTGGGGATTGAATAGTGAGCAGTGAGGAGCAGGGGTTTTTTTAGCTCCTAACGAAAAAGTGATTCTTGCCTGATCTGTACCAGAATCAGTGTGTGATTCTGCTGTTTGGCTGAGGCGTGATTTTCGTGGAGCTGCTTCAAGAAGCGCTGCCAAACATGGTCAATGTATTGTTGATATTCATTACTTGCCAAGTTGCCATTATTCATCAAGAGAAACAACTGGTATACTTGAACATCTTCATGACAGCCACTGTTCACTTATTAGCTGGTCAAAACTAACCAGAAATGCTAATCGCACTAACCACTTCTTGTCCATCAGGACGCCAAATCACACCAAGGTTTTGGTTTGTTTGTTTGAGTGGTGAATAACACTATCCTAACTGCCTAAGCAACCAAGCCCTAACCAAATCAAAAGACCCAGTAGCTCCTACTGCAGCCTTGCCGACAGCGATTCCAAATGGCGCTGCAGGTTGACCCTGAGCCGGCGGAGCACCTTGGCGAATTCAGGCAGCTCATCCTCCCCGAGCTCATCGGAGTCCGCCTCCCACCAGAACTTTCCCCCACCCTTCGCCGCGGCCTGCCTCACGGCCTTCCCAATGGCGTCCATCCGCGCCTTCTCCGTCGCCGACCGCGCCCTGGCGTCCTCCGTACGCCGCACGATGGCCTCCGCCTCAGCACGGTCGGCGGCAGCGGTGGCATCGTCGCAGTCCTGGAGCGCGGCAAGGAGCCTGGCGTCCACCTCCTCGCCTGGGGTCGGGGCGTAGCGGCGGAGGACGTGGTCGACGGAGGGCGTGCCCAGCGCGAACGCCTTGTTGCCCGGGGAGAAGACGACGAGGGCGACGGGCGAGCCGCAGAGCAGGAAGAGCTCGGAGGCCTTCTTCTGCAGGCCCGACTTGCGCTTGGAGAAGGTGACCTCGAGCCGGCCGGCGTCCTCGATGCGGCGGATCTCGATGCGCTGCCGCCCCTTGCTCGGCGGCCTCACCATCGCCTGCCTGCCCGCTTCTCTTCTCCGGCTAAACTTCCTTCCTCTGCCTCGTACTGGCCCCGCCCCAAGCAAGGCCTATCTAAATCTAAATTCTCGTCTCAAGAAGGAGATGCGTTGATGCAAGCAAGAATTGAGGCAGGAGGGGATATATAAGCACAAGAATCACTGCTAAAAAAAAGGCAAAGGATCCTCGTATTGGTGATTTTCCTTCCTTCCTTGCCTGCGTCTTGGATAAGGCGACGGCGGCGCACGGATACGATCGTATATTTATATATTTAAGGAAAGCAGAGAATCAATCAATTGTAGGAGTATTTCGCAAAAAAAGAGAATCAATCAATTGATGGAGGAAAATCAATCAGCACAGCACCGGCCGGCCTCCTCCACGCGGAGGAAACAGAGAAAGGGGATTCGATTCCATTCGACTGCTGATCCCGGTCAAGAAAGCTCGCTCAACTGCAATTAAACGGCACGGCACTTGGGGTAGGGCTTGATGCTTACCGAGAAAGGAGTCTCTGGTTCTGCTCCAGTCTAGGCGGCGAGAACCAAGAGGGCGGCTCCGCAGCCGCGAGGGTCCCGTGTTCGGGCGCGGCGTCTCACTCCGACGAGGGGATGTGGTTGGTCTGCGCGTGCTTTCCTTGCAGCGAGCGACTTGAAAACAAGGTGGGCCGTGGGCCGGATGTGTCAAGCATTCTCGCCTTTCATTCGTTTATATGCTCAAATCTATTAATAAAAAAATTACTCAAAAAGAAAAATAATAAAATTGCAACGAAATTGATTCTAAAAAATAAATTTGAGAAACTAAATATTTGAATTACACTCTCACAAAACTACACAAGAAATTTTAGAGAATCCATAAAATATGGATGTATGCATCATGATTTTATCCCTTATTTTTGGTAAATTCAAGATATTTCTCATGCATATACTGATATACCTACCAATTATTACTTGTGAGAAATGATTTAGGGATAAATGAATCTATTTTTTCGATAAACCAAAAATGTGAGGAGTGAAAAAAAGATAACCATCTTATTTCTCAAACCAAACACTCAGCAATGTCTCGGCTCTCCTTATGCACTGTGGCAATGATATTTTTTTGGCTTCCATCTTAAATTGAATTGAACTAGGAAGTAATTGAATCACTATTGAACTTGCTGGAGCTGGACATATCTCACGCTTCCCGCTGTGACTGGAGCTAGAAAAAAATTAGACAACATGATAGGTTATTGGATAAATATAATTGTTTAAAATTGCATTGGTACATGTAGACTTGAGAGTATACAGTGCAATTTTGCACTGTAGTTGATCCTCAAATTATTGTATACCCTGAACTAAGATGAGGACCGAAAGCAAAACAAAGAGAACTCAGCTCAACTAGTGAACACAAAATATGCTAGGATATTAATATATTCTCTTTTATAAAACAAAACTAGTGAACACAAAATACAGTACATTTTACACTTCAGCGATGCAAATCCTCAGGCATGGTGGTGATCACTTCACGGTTGTAGAAAAACAAATCTCCCACCACCAGAAATCCAGAATGCCAGAAAGCAGAGAAACAAAAAGACCTCCTCCACTCCACTCAAATGGAGCTCCATCCTTTTGCAGCGGGAAGAGGAGGGATGCTCTGCTCATTACTGAAGAAGTCATCAGGATCCACCATGGCCTTCACAGCTGCCAGCCTCTGAAAATTGCCTTTGAAATACTTCTCCCCCCAGATCCTCGCCTTGGCATAGCTAGTCACATTGTTGTCCTCCAACTCATTCGTCCCAAGATCCAAGTCCCTGTAGTTGATATAGCCAGTTCTTGGGTTCTTGGATACATACGGCTCCATCTGCTCGTACAGCCCTCTGACCCAGCTCATCCGCTTCTCCGATGCCGCAGTGCCATTGTCGAACCAGTACGAGTAGTACTGGAGGTTGTACAGGTTCCCCTCCCGATGCGGGAACGGCGTCGCCGACGGCGAGATGCTGCTCATCCGGCCGCCGTAGGGGTCCAGGATGAGCAGCCCGGCCTCGGGCTTGTCCAGCCATGACCATGTCTTCTCCCACACGTGCTGTGGGATGGGTTCTGCACGTAGTCCGACTTGGCCTTGATGTACCTGCGCGTCTCGCCGCTCCTGTCCAGCAGCAGCTCCAGCGGCTTGGAGCTGGAGTAGAAGGCGAAGTAGACGGTGGACTGGATCCAGCTTATCTCCTCGCAGTCCGGCTGGGTGACGCCGAGGTCGGGGAAGTGAGCCTGCATGTGGTCAAGGAGGCGGCTTCAGCGGCCGAGGAAGAGGGCCTCGAACTGCGCGTGCTGGTTCTCCACGACGACTCGGAGGATGAGGTCCCGCGGCATCGCCGGCGCGATTGCCTGCCACTTGGTGATGAGATCCGAGGCGGACTGGCTTATTGACCGGCGCACGGTGAACACGGTGACCGTCTCCGGCACGCGCACCAGGCGGAGCTTCCAAGACAGCACGACACCGAAGCTCTCTCCGCCGCCACCGCGGATGGCCCAGAACAGGTCCTCCCCATGGTGGTCCGGTTCAGGAGCCTCCCGTCGGCGTCAACGAGGGCGGCGTCGATGACGTTGTCCGCGGCGAGTCCGTACCTGCGCATCAGCGTGCCGAACCCGCCGCCGCTGAGGTGCCCGCCGACGCCGACGGTGGGACAGACCCCCGCGGGGAACGCGAGCACGCGGCTGGCGGCGGCGACGGCGTAGTAGACCTCGCCGAGCGTGGCTCCCGACCCGGCCCACGCCTCGGCGCGCGCGGGGTCCACGCGGACGTCACGGAGAGCGGCGACGTCGAGCACGGCGAAGCGCTCGCGGGGGTCGAGGGAGGCGTAGGACAGGCCCTCGTAGTCGTGCCCGCCGCTTCGTGCGCGGACGCGGACGCCGTGGCGGCGGCCGCACCGCACGGCGGCCTGCGCGTGGGCGGGCTCGGCGGCGGCCACGATGGCGACCGGCCGCGGGGTGCCCGGCGTGACGTAGCGGAGGTTGCGCACGGAGGAGAGCAGGAGCGCGGAGTACGACGGGGACGCCGGGGTCTGCAGGAGGCGCGGCGGGACACCGGCGCCGACGAGGCAGGCGAGGAACGCGTTGGTCGCATCGGGAACTGAGGCGACCGCGATGCTGCCGCTGGAGAGGGCGCAGACGGCGGCCACGACGACGAGATGGTACAGGATTCCGGGCATGATTCAGGATTTGAGGCCAAAGGAGCACAACTGATGTTCTCAGACCAAAGGGGATTTTCTGTACAATCTTTACGAAAGGACGGCGGGGTGTGTTTAGTTATCAACTTTCCTCCAAAATGTTCAAAATTCTCTAAATCCACACATATCCGGAAATATAGGTAACAAAATAACTAATTGCACATTTTACACGTAAATTGCAAAACGATTATTTTCATCCTATTTACCTCACAGTAGTATGATATTTATCACAAACAAACAACAAGTGCTACAATGTTTTTCAGTTCACCACACTGTCAATTTTTAGAGATCTAAACACACCCACAGCTAGACAAATTCTGGAGCGCATCAGAACTTTTAACGATCCCATTTTACCTCTTTCCTTCAGCAGGCCCCCTACTCCCGCCCCAATAGCTAAATATGGGGTCTAGGGTAAAAAAATCGACTCCAACAGAGCCCCTACTAGAGACCCGATTTTTGTTGGCCCAACAAAATTCGACCTCCAGACCGTATTTACGTTTGGGTCTAGGCCAAGCCCCAAATGTGTCGTTTCGGCCGTTTTCCACGCCAGCTGGCTTTCTTCCAACTTCGCGTCCGGAAGCCGTGCGCCGCCACTTTCTTTGCCCGCTCCTCGCCGCTTCCTTGTGTCGCCGCCATGCCCCCCGCATCTTCCTTACACAAGAAGCTTCAATTTAGAGAGCTTTGTGAATCTGTGCTACCTAAATCATTGCCTAGGGTTATTTTGAGCAAAAATCGTTTTCTATATTTTTATAATAGTTTTCGAGAGCTATTCTAGCTCTTACCTTTGACTAGCAAGAAAGCCAAAACAAATTATATATCTACTTTTCGGATATCTAGTTCAAGATGTTGTTGAGTGATGTTTTTCACTAAAATCTTTGTTCACCAAATTATATATTTTTATATATCTACTTTTCACCAAATTATATATTATCACAAACCCAGGACGGATTCCTCGCGGTGACACGTGGCCGACGGCGGCGTTGAGGGGGCAACGGCGGCCAGCTTTGGGGCGGCGTGGCGGTGGTGGTGATGACGATCGGCGGTGGTGAAGACGATTGGAAGCCCCGGGGCGGCGGAGGACGGGTGGCGGTTGATATTTCTTACACGATCCCAATTAGGAAGGCGAAAAGAAATATATATGGGATATCTATCTA
Organism: Hyparrhenia diplandra; assembly: GCA_015847255.1. NCBI lineage: Eukaryota > Viridiplantae > Streptophyta > Magnoliopsida > Poales > Poaceae > Hyparrhenia > Hyparrhenia diplandra. The sequence continues at coordinate 428,120 of JADLZK010010949.1, read as the reverse complement.
ATCATGTTAGCATGGATATGGGATTAACCTCATGATCCAACAAAGCGGAGTTAGGCGGTGTTAGTAGTGGGATGTAAACTTAGCATCACTATCCATAGTGGAGTTAATCTCACCGGGATATGTACTCAAGGTATACCACTCATTTCTAGGCATTACCTATACACTAGTCCATCGACCCTAGCAATAATGCTCAAAAGAAATGCGGGGCATGGTACTCTTGATTGGCCTTGATAAAAGAATGAACATGATATCTCAAGCGCCGCGGATAGAAATACCAATTGTAGCACTTCATCGGGGAGTAATCCGGTATCGTATTTATATTTTACCACAGGGAAGGGAGTCTATGGAAAGGTAGAGAGAAAAGGATGTCTAATGATTTATATTGTGATTTAGTTATGAGATCCACCTTATAGTTTTGTAATGCAGAGTTGCCATATACATCTAACATTACTCAACAGGATAAGTCACGGGATAAAGATAATTATATAAATGATAAATACCCAAGTCTAAGATCATCATATGCCACTAGTATCATACGAGCTATTAACATGTTATAGAAAGAATAGAATGAATATTCCTAAGATACTCCTAATCATATATGTCAATGAATACTACAATTAGTACAATACATCTAGCTATCATGGCAAGGTTGGATTACTTCTACACATGGCAAGCATTACCAATAACAACCAAGAACGAAACTTGATCATTACCGTAATAATAAACTCGACTAGTCCTATATTCCTGAGGGTGGATTCCAAAGGACTCAACAGTGTCATCACTCCCGCTGCGATCTACCACACGGCCCGAATGTAGGGTGCAATTGCGATAAACGTTGTATAAACACCACGCGTTTACACATTGCTTATCACCCACATAGTGATCATCTATATGGATGCTATACAATTCCATGCATAAAATATAAAGCAATCTTACTAAACTAAACATATAATCATAGCAAGCATAAACATATATCAATAAGAATATAATAATTATAGAGATCGAGCCATAACAATTGTATTCTAAATATAATAGTACTTACGGTCGAATACAAGAGAGAAGTCTCAAGAGCGATGATCCTTGCTACTTCTTGACTATCGAGAACTCAAGATGAACTTGATCTTCAACTAGAACTAGCTATGTAGCTAACTACTTCTAGTATGAACTAGGGCTTAGGTCTAGACTTGGCCGGACTAGATGGGTATGAGTTGATGAATGAGTATGATAATGATCAATCGATAGCCCCGGGGTCACCGGTCTTCTTATATAGTACTTGGCGATGAACGTCAACCCTTGGATCAAACCGACCTTCAAAGAACGGTGTAGAAACAACCTCAATGTCGGTAGTAAACCGACCTAGAAAGGAGAGACCGGCGGGGGTGGCCCACCGGGCGGCCGGCCTAGTTGGCGGCGGCGCCGCCAGGTGGCATGCCACCTCGGCGTCCCGTCTTTTCTCGGTGTCCTCCTCGGTATCTTCTAGAATGTTTTAGTTCACTTTTTCGGGTTGAGTTGCTTCACGGTTAAGTCTTGTCTTCATATGCCTTGTATATTCCTAACTTTCTCCATTCTTCTCTCGCAATTATCTATCAAGTCCCCCGAAAGTCACGAGAATACCAAAACTCATGAAATTATGTTAGTTAGATCCCTAGACTTATGTTTGGTCTTTGACTTAAACCCTTATTTCATGTTAATTGACTTATAATTTTATGCTATAACAAGTGTCAACAAGCTCCCCCAAGCTTACCTCTTGCTAGTCTCTTAGCAAGACATATGATATTATACTAACTACTTACTTGGATCAGGAGTTGCTGCAACGCTATCACACCTTTAAAGTACACATGCTTTCAAACAAAATTTCTCTCCAGATAAAGATAAACTTTTTTCAAAACTTTAACTCTACTACCTTATTACCTTTTGGGGCTTATATCTTTTTCTTCAATCTTGGGTAATTGAAAGATAGAACAGTCAAGTCGAACACTATATCTCAAACTCTTTTGATCAACTGTCCTTCTGGAGTTTTTGTTGGTTTTCAAAATAAAACTCAAAATTCCTCAGTATGACTCTCTCTAATCTCTTATTTGTGGTATTTGTGGATCCTCTCTAAGGCAATAAGGTAGTGTTGCCTTTCTCTCATAGTATGTAGTATTTTTGGCTAAGGCAAGAGCACACTATACCTTCTTCTCTCTCACCCTATATCTAAGGCTTTATATCCGAGCTCATAGGTAGGAGAAAATAATTTATTTACTTACTAAGCATATATTGTAAATTCAAGCAATGGATTTAAAGTTACAAGTCACACTGATCAAGGGGTGCATGTGTATGGTGGATAGAATGTAGTATGTAATGAAGTGAATAGAATAGATAAGGGAAATCTTACTTTTTGCTCCTTGAGGAATCTTCTCTCTTTTGAATTTGGAAACTTTATAGAGAACCCGGGTTGTATCTTTTTTTTTTCTTTCTTTTTTTTTTTCTAGAGAGGTGGGCTCTACTCGCCCTAGACTTTTGTCTTTTATTTCCTCTCTTTAAAGATGTGGGTTCTACTCACCCTCGGACACTTGTTCATTTTTTATCTTTATTATTTTTTTTAGGGAGGTAGGCTCTACTCGCCCGTAGGACTTTTGTCCATTTTTCATCTCCCTTTCTTTTTCTCTTCTCTTTTCTCTTTTTTTTTTAATCTACAACCCAGATCTCTTTTTCAATAACTTTTTTGAGAGGTAAATATAATGGAGCTTTTGTAAGATATTGGCTAGCAATGAATGAGTGGATGGGTATAGTGAATATTTTTGGTTGCTCTCTCCTAGGATAGGAGTAGAACATTTTTGCTGGCTAGAGTGAATGGGTGTATATGGTGGATGCGTACTTCCAAGACAGAAATAGCATATGTGTATAGAGTCGAGTGGAGTGGAATAAGTGGAGTGTACATGATCAGCATGACAAGTTTCTAAGGGCCGACAAAGATTGAATAAACTCAATGCAAAGCAAGCAGCCTATATATATTTTTATCAAAAGGTTTTCCTAATCTAAATAGCATGTATATATGGCTGTGGTAGGAGGTTCACACTCTTGTCACACAGGAACTTATCATGTGCATTTTTAATTTTTGAAATATAAATCTCTAGAAATCTAGTGTCACTAGGAGTAAGATCAAATAGCAGCTAAGACTATCATATATCTTATCCGTCAATTACCTAGACTTTAGAGCAAGCATTTGCAACTCATAGGTTTCAGGTTTAGAGTAATGTGGGGGATCAATATTTTGGATGACCCCAATCCGTCAATCAAGACCCTCTGACATCATGTCTCAGAGGATTCTAACCAAGGACCTCTCCTCCACCCATGGTCGCCTACAGCGAGAGAGCGATTATACGGCCAAGACGAGCTCTTTCACAAGCGAGACCTCTTTTCCGCCTCGCCGAGGTCTCCGTCGTCGACCTTTTCGAATGCGTACTCGAGCTCTCGGCGAGACCTCTTTCCGCTTCGCCGAGACGGCCCCTTCAAGTTTGTGCGCTAGAGCTCTCCGGGCGCGACCTCTCTCCGATCGCCGAGCTCGAGCTCGAGCGAACCGCTCAACAAACGCCCGCCCACGAGCTCGTCGTCCCAGGCGTCACGCGGAAGACCGGCAGTGCGGAGTTGGCCAACCACTCCCCCACAGCACCGCGTGGCCATGCGGGAGGCACGGTGGGCGGAAAGACGGCCCGTCCGCCCGCCCATGCCCCGATGACTCCAACAGTGCGTCCCACGGTACGCGCAGGCAGCGACGCGACGCGATACCTCATCCACGGCATGGGCACCCCCACGCCGACGGGACCGATTCCAACCACGATTGGGGTCGGGTGTGACCCTTTACCGCCACTGACCGGGATTCGCGTGCGTGCGACGACCAATTTTGGCGCCCAAGGCCGCTCAAGAGCTCAAGAGAGGGCCCCGGCCAACCAAAGAGCTCGATCCGAGAGCTCGATCGTCGGTATCCTGTCAACTCGGCAACTCCGCCATCATGACCGGAGACGCGACACTACCCGTGCGCCATCGCCGCCAACATGGGCACCCCCATACCGAAGGGACAGCTTCCAACTACGGTCAAGGACGAGGCGACGCATGACCACCGCCCATGCCCCGACCGCCATGTACGGCGACGACCAGTTCTCAGCATCCAAGGCCGCCGAGAGCTCGAGGTAGCTATTGGCCAACCCACGAGCTCGCTCGAAGAGCTCTTCGCCGACAAAGACACGCGATCATATTGTTCCACCTACCCCCGCCCCAACTCGGGAGAGCTCACATGTTCTATCCCCCTTGCTACTATAAAAGGAGGGGTAGGGTCTTCGGTTAGGGCAAGCAAGAAAAGAAGAAGAACAACGCACCGGTTCTTCTCAAATCCGCACCCTCACTCTCATATTGGCACTTGCCTCAATCATAGAGACTTGGGAGCCCGCCCCCTCTCTCGCTCCGCTTGTACGCACCCCGGCACGAGCATTTGAGCTCGGATAGTGAACACACCGGACTAGGGAGCCCGACTTTGCCCCGAACCAAATATAAATCCTGTGTCATTGTCTCCGTGAGCTAGGCCATTCGAGTCCGCACTAGCCACCATTACTGTGACGGTGGTATTAGACCACGACAAGTAAATATCAAAATAATTTTGCAAATGGAGCTCAAGAGAAATTAAGCTTGAAAGCTAGGTACTAGAAAAGTATAACAACGGAGCAACTATTCATCATCTCCATGTTGGCAGATTTTAAGGTTCCTTTTAGTTGAGCAAAGTAAACTTAGTGAACACTCTCTCTTGATCCTTTTATTCACACTCTAACAAAAGACTTTTTAGACTATTAAACTCTATAAAACTAAACTTTAATAAACTAAACTTTCTAGCAAACAAAATATTTAACTAATAATATATATAAAATAGATAGATAGTAAGATACTTATCCGGATAACCGGGGTTGCACTCCCCAAGCTAGATTGGAGTGTAATCTTCAATGATGTAGAAGTTGAGGTAGTTGGCAATAGAGTGGCGCCTAACATATCTCTTCAACTCTTGAAATCGCTAATCTCAAGTAGACAACAAAGCTAGTGGAACTTGATTAAGCATTAGGGGTTAGCCACATCGCTTTAGGTTGACTAGGAAATATTTTTAGATTTTCATTTTCAAATTTTTATTTTATTTTTATATGTAAGATAAAATAAAATACCGATGCTTCTTTTTTTTTTATTTTTATGCCACCACAAAGAAATAGCCTAGAGGTGTTAAGCCTCGTCGGATATTAGCATGGGGCTTAAAGGTTTTCACAAAAGATAAAAGACAAAATATTTTTGTTATTTTCAAATGCAGATATGAAATACTAAAAAGATAAATATGATAGAGAAAGAATAAATATGCAAAGTCGGGGATTTAAATATGGATAACTTACCGACTTACCTTTCGGCGAGGATTCGGTGTTTAGAGTCCTCCGAACAAGACTCCAAGTTCTGCTCTTCACTCCCATGGTATATCAGTTGTCACAATCGGTGGCACTGATGATTCTATGGTCTCTTCTGATGATGTTCTGGGAGATGTCTTCTTCTTTCTTCATCTTTTGGATGATGAACTCTTCTCTGGAGTAGTTGATTCTTCTTTCTTCGTGGATGTATTAGGTGTAAGAGCTTTAGCTTCTTCACTTACCTTATCTTCTTCTAGATTCTTAATCCATCGTCTTTTATGGCGGCGACGAGCTGCCCTGCTTTTCCCCCTGGGATTTGTATATTCATTATAACTATTAAAGTAAACACGTACCTTCTCCTTAGAAAATTGGAAATGAATCTCTTCTGTATGGATGTAGATGATTGCACGAGTAGTGTTGAGGAATGGTCTCCCAAGCACTAGTGGAGGATCTTCTTCCTTTCTCATGTCCATGACTACAAAGTCGGTGAGAACATAGTGGTCCATAATCTTGACTGGTACGTTTTTGGCAATTCCTTCAGGAACTCTATAAGATTGGTCTGCTATCTGCAGCTGCACATATGTTGGTTGCAACGGTAATTTTCCAAATAATAATTCATATGTAACCTTTGCCATTAGATTAACACCAGATCCAGTATCGCAAAATGTATTATAGAAAGTTAAGCATTGAATAGAACATGCGATGGTAGGAGTACTGGATCATCTTGCCGACGAAGCATTGGAGATTGAAGTAAATGATCATTATAAGATGTTGTTTTATTTACTACCATTACCTTTGTAGGTCAGGCCGCCTTGTTCTTGTTCGATTACGTTTCCTCCTTCTCGTTTCGATTGTAACTTTCCATCTTCGGTTCTAGAACATAACGATTGGAATTCTGGGAATAAGTAAGAGAGTTGTGTACCTTGTTTTTGAAAGTGAATTTCTTCCTCTTCTCTTTGATATTGAAAACAATCTTTGCAATCGTCTGCGTAGATGACAGCTTTGGCTAAGCATAAGAATGGTCTATCAAGTATGATTGTTGCTCTTTCATTTCTTCCAAAGTGTCTACAAGCTGCGAAGTCTGGCGGCACGTAAGAGCCTCTGATTCCCACACACACGTCTTCAAGGATCCCCTCGGGATAACGTAATGATTGATCTGCAAGCTGCAAGCACATATTCGTTTTCTAAAGTGGTTCACTATAAATCATTTCATAAATTACCTTGGGTAGTATGTTCACGCTTGAGCCAAAATCACAGAGAGCATTGTCGAATGTGTGTTGTCCAATCTTGATTGTAATGACCGGCCTCCCGGATCTTCCTTCTTAGGTGGCATTGAGTCATCCAACCAACAACTTCCCCGAGGTCTCTCTATAGTAATGACCTGCATTATAAATATCGACAAGGTTTGCGGTTTCTAAATCTTCCGGCTGCCCCTAATCTTTCCCCGGTGTGGTTAGTGGAATGCGGATAACTGAGAAATCTGAGATTCTATCATCTTATTAAAGCCGTCTTTGATTCTTTATAGCTGAAGAAAAGCTTTCTAAACGAGTATTGATAAGTTCTAGAGCTTTATCATTAGTTGCTATCTTTCTTGACAGATTCTCCATGGTCTTACCTTGGTTAACAACAAGGTCTCTCAAAGAAGGTTGATAAGTATTAAAATTGTTACCTGGATTGTTACCTTGATAATTACCTTGATAGTTGGGCCTCTGTTGGTTCCAACCTTGATTCTATTGAGGACGAAAATTATTGTTATTAATGAAGTTGATGTCCTCCAGGATCTCTGGACAATTCCTGCCAGTGTGGCCTAAGTTTCCACATTCTTCACATGTCATACGTGAGTCTTGAATTTGCATTACTGCCTTTGGTTGAGGATCTCTATCCTCTAGCTTCTTCATTATAAGGTCCATTTTAGCAGATAGCATATCTACCTCTTTAAGCTAGTGCATTCCTCTTTTGCAAGTTTGACGCTCTTCACTCCAACCTTGGTTGGAAGCCAACTTCTCCACAAGTTCTGTGGCACGAGTTAATGTAAGTGATAAGAAAGCACCACCAGCTGCAGCATCCATAGTTTCACGAGCACTGGGAACAAGCCCATGATAGAAAGTCTGCATCAACAGCCACTTTTGCATCCCATGGTGTGGACATTCTGAAATGTAATCTTGAAAACGCTCCCACGCTTCCGGGACTGATTCATCATGCTGTTGTTGAAAATTTGATATCTTCCCTCTTAAGGCATTTGTCTTGCCTACAGGAAAGAACTTAGCAAGAAAGGCTGTGGAACAAATATCCCATGTTGTTTTCTTATCTTTGGTAGCATAGAACCATTGCTTAGCTCTTCCCAATAGTGAGAATGGAAAGAGGCGGAGCAAGATTGCATCTTCGGATACGTCCTTCATAGTAAATGTACTGCAAATCTTCAGGAAGTGTTGGAGATGAGCACTAGCATCTTCATGTGCCTTTCCACAAAATTGACTAGCTTGCACCATATTGATGAGCCCCGGCTTAAGCTCAAAGCCTTTGTCTCCAACCTCTACCTTCGGACCAACGAGAATGTTGTCCGTGGTAGGAGCTGAAAATTCACGAAGTGTCTTGGTTGCCATAGCTTCAAATTGAGATGTCAAGTTTTTAGTAACTTGATTAACTTCCGATTCAAGAGGTCTTGGATTCTCGATGATGATGATGATGATGAAGGTGCTTTGGAGTTTGTCTGTGTTTTTGCTCGCCCCGCCTGATTAATTTTTCGGGATCTTCAACAAAATTCTCTCGAAGGTTCTTATTCATACATATATTTTTCCCCTCGCATAAGATCAAAACAAAATAGAAAAAACAGGGTTGAACCTATTTGAGTATGTGATAATGGGTTCTCAATGCATTAGGTGATGTAAGGGATCTCTCGATTTCCTTATATGATGTGTTTTAAAAGATTTTTGGCTAGCACCCTTTCTAACTAGTAAAAAGTCGAAACAATACCAACTTAATAGGAATAACACTGCCTAAGTTTTGGCTAATACCCCTCCAAACTAGAGAAAGCTGGAAAGAAGCACTAGAAAACTTTTTGAAGTTTTGAAAACATCTTTTCAAAATTGAAAGATTGACTATGCTCTCCCAAACTAGGAAAGTTTTGAAAAACAAAGCCAAGAAAAATTATTTCTCTGATAGACTACGCCTTCTCCCAAGAACGGCGCCGTAAATGCTTGTTGATATTTCTTACACGATCCCAATTAGGAAGGCGAAAAGAAATATATATGGGATATCTATCTAATCATGTTAGCATGGATATGGGATTAACCTCATGATCCAACAAAGCGGAGTTAGGCGGTGTTAGTAGTGGGATGTAAACTTAGCATCACTATCCATAGTGGAGTTAATCTCACCAGGATATGTACTCAAGGTATACCACTCATTTCTAGGCATTACCTATACACTAGTCTGTCACCCTAGCAATAATGCTCAAAGAAATGCGGGGCATGGTACTCTTGATTGGCCTTGATAAAAGAATGAACATGATATCTCGCAAGCGCCGCGGATAGAAATACCAATTGTAGCACTTCACCGGGAGTAATCCGTATCGTATTTATATTTTTACCACAGGGGAAGGGAGTCTATGGAAAGGTAGAGAGAAAAGGATGTCTAATGATTTATATTGTGATTTAGTTATGAGATCCACCTTACGCTTTTGTAATGCGAGTTGCCATATACATCTAACATTACTCAACAGGGATAAGTCATAGGATAAAGATAATTATATAAATGATAAATACCCAAGTCTAAGATCATCATATGCCACTAGTATCATACGAGCTATTAACATGTTATAGAAAGAATAGAATGAATATTCCTAAGATACTCCTAATCATATATGTCAATGAATACTATAATTAGTGCAATACATCTAGCTATCATGGCAAGGTTGGATTACTTCTACACATGGCAAGTATTACCAATAACAACCAAGAACGAAACTTGATCATTACCGTAATAATAAACTCGACTAGTCCTACATTCGGAGGGTGGATTCCAAAGGACTCAACAGTCCTGTCACTCCCGCGATCTACCACACGGCCCGAATGTAGGGTGCAATTGCGAATAAACGTTGTATAAACACCACGTTTACACATTGCTTATCACCCACATAGTGATCATCTATATGGATGCTATACAATTCCATGCATAAAATATAAAGCAATCTTACTAAACTAAACATATAATCATAGCAAGCATAAACATATATCAATAAGAATATAATAATTATAGAGATCGAGCCATAACAATTGTATTCTAAATATAATAGTACTTACAGATCGAATACAAGAGAGAAGTCTCAAGAACGATGATCCTTGCTACTTCTTGACTATCGGGAACTCAAGATGAACTTGATCTTCAACTAGAACTAGCTATGTAGCTAACTACTTCTAGTATGAACTAGGGCTTAAGTCTAGACTTGGTTTGGACTAGATGGGTATGAGTTGATGAATGAGTATGATAATGATCAATCGATAGCCCCGGGGTCACCGGTCTTCTTATATAGTACTTGGCGATGAACGTCAACCCTTGGATCAAACCGACCTTCAAAGAACGGTGTAGAAACAACCTCAATGTCGGTAGTAAACCGACCTAGAAAGGAGAGACCGACGAGGGGGGCCCACCCGCGGCCGGCCTAGTTGGCCTTGGGCGGCGCCCGGGTGGCATGCCACCCTCTCGGCGTCCGTCTTTTCCGGTGTCCTCTGGTATCTTCTAGAATGTTTTAGTTCACTTTTTGGGTTGAGTTGCTTCACGGTTAAGTCTTGTCTTCATATGCCTTGTATATTCCGGAACTTTCTCCATTCTTCTCTCGCAATTATCTATCAAGTCCCCGGAAAGTCACGTAATACCTAAACTCATGGAATTATGTTAGTTAGACCCCTAGACTTATGTTTGGTCTTTGACTTGAACCCTTATTTCATGTTAATTGACTTATAATTTTATGCTATAACAGGTGTCAACAACAAATAGCTTGTAAGCCGGCACGCACGAGGCGGTTAGGGTTAGGGAGAGCAAGAGCGAGAGAGCTGGAAAGTTGTTGGGTGTTACCCCTTTAATTTTTTCTGATTAAGGTCCAACTGATTACATGCCCCTTGTATTTATAATCTGAGGGAGACTTGCATGCTAAGAAATATCTAGGAGGTTTCCTTATAGATCGGAATACCTCTTTACAAAACAATTTATTTCTTTTCCTAAATATTTATTCCCTAAATAATTATTACTTAACGACGAAGTTTAACGATGACGATGGACCGGTCGTCCCCGCTCGCGTATAATAAACCATGCGGTCTAGTAGACATCAATGATCATATATCTTTTAGTACTATCTATGTTCTTGGATTACATACAATTTATCTTTATAGTTTCAAATATGACTCTATTAAACATCTCTACTACTAAAAGGAGGGAAATGTCATGGTCTGATTTGTTTCGCTTCACCCTGGCTTCCTTCACCTCGACTCCTGGTTCGCCTGGTGCTCCCCGTTCCCTCTCCGGATAAAAAACCGCGCGTGGAAATAGAGTTGCCCTGCCTAGATGCCACAGGATACACCGCGACGTTGCGGCAGCCTCCCCCCCACCGCCGTGGCGGCCTCCTTGCCCTCCCACGAGCACCACACACCGCCACCGACAAGCAAGGAATGCGTCGCCACCTCGACACATACGGATGCGCCAATGACTCCACGACTTGCCTCAATGCCGCCGAACCGCAGGAAGCACCGCCGCCTCGACTCCGCGGGATGCGCCCCCGCCTCCACGACCTGCCCCGCCGCAGCCGCCACCGCAGAACTACCCCCCCGCCCATCAACCAAGGCAGCTAGGTCTCTGCCGTCACTGCTTCGTGACGCCGCCGCCGCCGCTGACGCCGGGCCGCTCACCGGTGAGATGCGCCCAACAGGTATGCCACCCTTCACTTTGGATTTGATCTTTGGGTGAAGATAGAGAGGAGGAAGTACTTGGACACTTTGAGACCGCCACAAGCTGCATGCGTGGATCTCGGGCGACATGGAGGAGGAAGCGGTGGAGTTGGCGGCAGCGGAAGAGGCCTTCTTGGAGTGAACGGCGAGTGCGCGCGGAGAGGGGGGGCGATCAAGCTCTACGGGTCGAGAGGCGACGGCGCCAAGCTCTGGCGTGGATCCGGAGGCGGGAGTGGCCGGCTCGAATGAAGCGGCGTGCGGCCCACCATGCCCGCGGCCTTGGGGAAGCCGACCAAGGCAGCGGCAATGGCGACGCCTACGAGGACGAGGACCCTCACTACGACGTCGTGACATTGCCGGGGGTGGAAGCTTGAGGAGTGGCACAGTGCTCGTGGAGGCCGAGGAGCGGAAGGCCGAGGCGCGCCGAGGAGTCCGAGTTGGCCCGGCGCCGCAAAGGGCGCGAGAGTGGCCGCCGTGGGCGAGGCTGGACGCAGCGTGAGCCAAGAGGAGAGTGGCCGCTGAAGCCGAGCCGTTGCCGCGCGAATGGGGATGATGGCCGCCTCGGCCGGCGAGGAGCGCCGCTGGGTGCCAAGAGCCGAAACGGAGGTCGTGGTTGCGGTGAAGAAGCCGCGAAGGTTATTGGCGTGGGACCGCTGCTCTATGCAGTCCGCTAGGAGGCCGATACGGCTCCCGGTCCCGCCACTCACCACGGGCGCTCCCGCATCTGCCGCAACGGCTCAAGTTCCACGTTCCGGTCATCCGCGATAGCGAAGTAGCGCAGGAGCCCACCCGCGATGGTGTTGCTGATGGTGGCATGGGTGCGGCTTCTGGCATCCATGGGCCGGCCAGCACGCCGGGGTGGTGGAGGAAACGTGGCGGGCGGCGAGCGGGGACGCGATTCTTCTGCGGCGGGCGATGGGAAGGAAAAAGGGAATAGGGAGGCTCCAGGTCTAGGGTGTTAAAGCTAAAATTTGGGGTTTTGTAAAATTTGAGGTCTCATAAAAGGGTTCCATTGGAGTTGATTTGTTTCCCCCAAACCCTCTAGAATTTAGGGTGTGCGCATTGCAGCTACGCATTCGTCGTCGAGGTCCGCGAGCTCAAATTGAACCGTTCTTGTGCTTCAAATTTTTAGAAACAAGACAGTGTCCCTTTGGTCCTTGATTGGAGTGTTGGTTCTGAAACTTGCGAGGAAGCCAAGAACTCTTTTGCCTGTCGTGCCTTGTTCTGGGTACCGCTGCATCTGCTCCCAATTAATCCAACACTCTCTTCGTCTCTACATCGACTTCTAAGTGGCACTGACGAGCCTAGGACAACCCTAGGTGTTCTCGCCCTGACAAGTTCTCTCCTGAACGAGGGTTCTTAGGTTTCTACACCGAGCTAGCAGAAACCAATTTTGGTCTGTGTGTCAGCACTCCAACAATATTGTGTGATCATGCATTCGTGTGGCCGTGCATTTCGGTGCCAGCAGATACCAGAATACACTCTATGTAGAGCTTCTGTAAGTGGATTTTATTGCAGTAGTGGTAGAAGAAGAGCCATGGCAAGGTAAATCAATGAAAAAGCCAGAATGATACAACGGTACATGGCCACTTACATTTTCTGAGATACAACAGTAGGAAGATGATCGCCTTGCACACTACACAATGACACAGCACATGTAGCTCAACTACTAGGAGTTGGTAGGAAAGGGCCTAGATGGTACATTAGAGCGAGAACATGCGTGATGAACTGTCCCCCCTTGCTTAGATGCTCGTAGTGGAAAGCACCCCCGCAGCGAGGCGCGATGTAGTAAAGCATCTCTGACCACACCGAAGCGATGAGGCCCCAACGCTCAGTTTCATTCTCAATACCAATGAGCACTTGGGCCACTTCACGTGCACGTGGCAGCACCGGAGAATAAAGAGCTTCCTCAATGCTCCGCAGGAGCTCCTGATCATCTCTGCCATAATCATCAGTGGCATCAACAGTCGTTGATGCGTCATCAGTGGCATCATCAGTGGCATCATCAGTAGCTCCTGATCTCCGCAGGATGCGTGACGTCTTCTCATTCTTGGCTTCAAAGAGCTTCTTGACTGCATCCTTTTCATCTGGTCTATGCTGCTGATCTGACAAAATGCCGTTGATTTCATCGTGTGCTTTGTCATGTACAAGCTGTGACTGGCTAGTAAGCATGATATCACACTTGAAGACAAGGTACATTATATAGTTTGATAATTCTCTGCTCATCTGCTTGTGCTTCTTCATTTGTTCAGAATCAGAGTTGTCGTTGTTATCTCCAAAGTAGTAACACATGTCTGTTGCAATGTGCCAGATGAGCACGCTTGTTGGGAAATCAACACTGAGGCCATGTTCCAGCACTTGTTTTCCTGGCCATGATCCAGAATATGAAGAACCAGCTAAATCTTGTGTTTCCATCCACTTTTGAAGAGCCAGTTTACCACGGGTGGTGGCAATGTTCCACTCTTTTCTTGCTCCCGAGCGCAACAAGTTGTCAAGGATGAACCCCTTGATGGGTTGTGTGACGGGCGTCTGTGTTAACTCAAGTAACCCCAGACCCCATCCACCCAAGCGCCTGCCGATCCATTGGCGCATGGACGCCATGATTCCTGGAGTATCTTGCGCGGTGTGCGTCTTCATCATGCTGTACTGTGCCAGCTCTTCCGACCATCTGTGACTGTGGATCATTGCGTCGTAAATGGAGATGGTGGCAGCGCACATATCTAGGACTATTGCTCCAACTAGCAATATGTAAGACACGGTCACATCAGCTGGGCTACTTGTATGCAGTTGGCCCCCCTTTTCGGTGGCTCTAAAGAGCAGCAGGGCCACTGGGGTTGAAACCCACTGGATGACGGTGTATGGCAGCAGTAAGGTGTTTCGACAGAATTGAGCACCAGAAATAGAAGAAAGACCAGCACCAAAACAACAAGAACAACAACAACAAATATACAATGGAAAAACAAATAGGCCGAGAGGTTTCCGAAGTGGCCTTTTGGTGTAGAGGCTGTGGTAGCAATCTACCAAACATGCTCCCACAAACTCATAGGCTCTGCAGCGCCCTGCATTAGATAGAAAGTCGCTGTTCAGCGTGTCCGATATATAGTCTGCTTTTAAAATACTCGCCTCCTTATTGAGTGCTGTATCCGCTGACATTATGTCACTTATCATACTTGCACTTATCCAAGTCTCGAGTAACTGAGGTTCAAAAGCGTATGGGCATTGGGAACTCAATCTGTCCCACACGGTCGAACCTTCCAACATGAATTCAAATGTTTCATCCACCTCTCTGTCGATGGCCCAGCGATCCACAACAGTACCATCAGGATGTTTGCGTTGCGCTCTAAGCAAATTATCTAGCATGCTCGACAAATTAGCAAGGGACTTGGACCTGAGCACCGGTGGGCTAGCAAGGTAAAGGCACAAGACGCGCTCAGCATACTTGAAGCACCCAGAGAGGAAGATGAGTACCGTGGCATCCCTGAGGCGGTGGTCCGGCCAAGACGCCTTGCCCATGACATACCCGGCGACTCCAACTTGGGTAACCAAGCTTAGCAGGTGGCGCGCCCATAGCTCGTTGTCCTGCTTGGAGAAGGCCGTAATGGTGTCCTGTCCGCCCAGGTGCACGGGCACGAAGGGCGCCCAGAACGAAATGAGCTGATGGTGGGGCCTGCTCGCACGGACTGCGAGGTGGCCGAGCACGAAAATGGCCACGGAGTCAGCCGACAGGTACGCCAGCCACAAGACGGTGCGCAGTATGCTCGAGGCGCTGCGCGTCCGCATTCTCGATGTGAGGAAGAGGAAGGCTTGCAGGGATAGGCTGGTGAGGATCAGGACATGGATCTGCCACACGTCCCATAGCTCTTGTACAGCAGGAGCTAAGCTGAGAACACAATTGCATGCATATAACTACGTAAGGGCAAGCTCACAAAAGTGTGTGTTGATACACATAAAAATAAGCTGAAAGCAAGATGTTAATTGACTCGTGTTACCTTCGTTTTCCAGTTAGATTGCCTGCACCAAATCCCTCGCCGCTTACAGTTTTTTGGTTCATTTCAATCAGGGGCATGCGCAAGCACAAGTATAACACATGGTAATACTTAGCCATGAACTCGTATTTATATGTGCTTGTAAAGTTGCGATGATGGAGTCAAGGGCAATGTTTAGTACTTTCGGTGACAGTGCATAGATGCTTTGCTTCGATAGAGAGCAAGGGTTCAGCTAAATTAAGTCGGCCGGGCGCCTCTTTTGATACCCTGGCATGAATGCGTCTTTAGTTTAGTTCTTTAGGTAAACAAAAACGATAAAGCAGTCATGCTCGACAAGTACAGATCAAAGCAGCAAACCAGTAACCTGATTCTTCAGCTCAGTAGGTAGTAGTAGTAGTAACCTGATTCTTCGTGCTTCTAGAGTTGATCACAAGGAACACGGCAATATATTTTGAAGGTAAACAAAGTGCAAAGTATGTCCTCCATCATCAGTCTTTTCCCGAGCTTTATTCCTTTGCCAAAAATCAATTCATCTCCATCTCTCAAGCAGCATCTGTGGAACACTTTCATGAGCTCTTTCATCTGCCACTTACCCCTGAAGCTCATAACCAATTTCTGGCTCTGAAAGACTCTGTTCTTGCACTCGACATTCAGGATGATGATCAGGCCCATCTTGACACCTGGACCTATATTTGGGGACACAACTCATTTTCATGTTCTAAAACTTATAAGCACCTGATTGGGACTAGGCAGGTTCACATTGCTTTTCAGTGGCTTTGGAATTCCTGTTGTCAGAACAAAAGAAAGCTATTCTTCTGGTTGGTTTTGAGTGATCGGTTAAACACTAGGGCTTTTCTGAGGAGACGAAACATGTTCCTTCTTGAGTACACCTGTGTTCTCTGCAATCTTAATATTGATGAGGATCTAACTCACTTGCTATTTGACTGTCCTTTCTCACAAGCATGCTGGTCTTCCTTTAATCTCCTCATCCCCCATGGCCTATCTACTGGAGACACGATTGCAGCCTTGAAAACTCAGCTGCAAGTCCCTTTCTTCATGGAAGTGGTAATAACAATTTGCTGGGCAATTTGGAGTCTACGTAATGATGTAATTTTTAGGAATATTCTCACACGGTTCAAAGATGTCGACAAGTCTTCAAGCAGGAATTTGCCTTAGTTATCCTAAGAGCAAAAGCAAAACTTCATCCAAAAATAGATCAATGGCTAGACAATATTGTGTAATTCTGTTGATTTTTTATGTTTCTTTCTTTGTTTCCTTAATGTACTCTGTAAGTATGTAACCTTTTATTTTTATTAATAAATTCCAGTAGGGGCTCACACCCCTCCTGTTTCATAAAAAAAAAGTGCAAAGTATGTTAGACACTAGCATAATGTATGAAGTGCTAAAGGATATCAAAGTGCAAAGTATGTTAGGCACTAACAATGTGCTAAAGGATAACAAATTGCAAAGAATGTTAGGGACTAACAAAGTGCTAATGGATAAAAGAGGAATTGTTCCAGGAGGTTGCTGGCACTTTTTTTTCTTTCGAGACTGGGGATATAGCCCGTTTTTCATTAAACAGAAGAGAGTGGTCAATAGACCTACACATAATAGATACAAAAGGATTCGCAGGTAATCCACGGATTACCAACGAAGTCTTTAACACAAATGAGAAGCAAGAAACACGAGGGGTGGGGGACCTTCCACCTAACAACCCCCGCCCTGAGCCTAATACAAAATAAACCTCAACACCTTGGTAGCCTGCAGTGATAGGAACCGTAGATGATAGCAGCGG
The DNA here is from genome assembly GCA_015847255.1 of Hyparrhenia diplandra. Lineage (NCBI taxonomy): Eukaryota > Viridiplantae > Streptophyta > Magnoliopsida > Poales > Poaceae > Hyparrhenia > Hyparrhenia diplandra. The sequence goes on along the minus strand of JADLZK010010949.1, from coordinate 410,986 downwards.
CAAAGCATCCGCTAGAACTCCTCAGTGGCAAAGCATCCACCGGCACCCCACGACGGCGAAGCATCCGCCGAGTAACAAACTCAGTGGCAAAGCATCCACCAGAAACACCACGGTGACAAAGCATTCGCCGAAAACAACCTTGGAATCCGGGTGCTCCTCCGAGTCACAAAAACCAAAGCCCCCTAGACCACGGGCGAGGAGAACCACGGAATCCGAACCCTCCTCCGAGTCACTGAGGCCAAAGCCCTCAAGACCACAGGCGAGGAGGACTTACCTGCAGACACACCGGCGGCAAAGGACCGCCCAAGCAACGAAGAACATATTCCCTGCGAGTCACTTAGGTCCACAGCCGACAGGACCATGGGTGAGGACCTACTTGAACAACAATTGTGGCAGAGCAACTGCCCAAATAGATGACTACGGCTACCACTAACACCATCCAGACATAACAAGGTGATGAGAAGCAAGAAGTGCGAAAAGGCTCAGCAAAGCGCACAACGGCAGACAGAAACCTGACATGAAGGAGGCAAGCAAGGAGCATCAACGAAGCCTTCAAGAAGGAACTGACATCCACAGATGCCAACATCGTTGTGGATAGCATCCTAGGATTTTCATCTTGAAGCTTGCCCTAACGGGCTCTAGTGACGAACTAAGGACGATGCCTTCAGGAAGGTGATGACGCATCACGCCACCGTCGTCAGCTGGCAATAAGCCCGATGGGATTTTCACCCCTGTTCATCGTTGGAGGGGCCAACGTTGGCGATTGGAGCATGACAAAGAGAAATGCGGTGCGGGGGAGCAGCGCACTATGTAAAAAAAGGCCTCTACAGTCGCGTGTTGAGGGCTTCTACAGTCGCGCGCGCGCGTCTGCCCATTAGGGTCTCTAAATGTTTGTCTTTACAGACCTTTTCGTAGCGAGTGTCTGCAACAGGCTTTAATACAAACATGTTTTAGTGCGTCTCAAACTTTCCATCTGTAGTAAACCCTTGTTACACACGCGCCGTGGAACGTCTGTGTCCCAGCGTTTTGCGCGACTATGGGCTACTGTATCTACAAACATTATTACCTAAGAAGCGACTGTACCTTTTGGAAACGTCACAGACCCGCGGCATCAGTAATCGACTGTACCGCGTCCACAAGTAGTGACGCGCACGAGCCCAGTATGCGACTGTAATGGTTTCGAATGTATAGACGCGTGCACAAGAAGGCGTCTGTGCCGCTAACGCACACGTCAGACGCTTGTACGCATTGCACGCATCTAATTGTTATCCATTCACAGACACCCGATCACTATAAGGGTCTGTAAACCGTTATTCAAATACAGACCCGTGTGAAAAGGAACCGACTGTGATATCTTCATACTTACAGACGCCTGTGGTACACGCGGTTCGTGGGTACCTCTGAGAGCTACGCATATAGTTAGATTTCCCCGACCGTAACTACACTCCGGTTCCACGAGACGCTTGTTTTGTACTACCGTCCCGTGAAACTTAATGCACTTACAGGCGGCTTACGTCGGTCCGTTCGACCAGTAACTTCGTCGCGAAACTACAGTCGCATGTCTACAACAATCGTCCGCAATGGGTTCCATGTTACAGATGTTTGTTCGCAACACACGCCAGGTGAAAGGTCCTAAATGGATAGAGGGGGGTGAATAGCCTAATAAAATTTTCTACAAAACACTAGACAAACTTGTTAGAATAACAAAAGGCGATAAAAGCGTTTGCTCTAGCTCTACTTGTCGGCAAGCCTCCTATTGACAATTCTAGTTGCTATGATCTCTAGTTCACTCAATTTGCTAAGTCACTACTTTACCAACTAGGTGAACTAACTAGATTACACTAAACAAGTCTAAGCAACTAGCAAAGCTACACTAACTACTCTAGCACAAGGTATATATCAAAGTAATGCAAGAGAGTAGAAGTGATATACCACAATGTAGAGGCTAGTCAATCCAATCACTGGGATAATGAAACAATATAATCAAGATGAATCCAATCACATTGAGATAACCAATCACAAGAGAAGACACTTGATTTATTCCTCGGAGTTCACTTAGTCACCATCAAGCTACTCTCCGGTTGTGTCGACCTTCTCACGTGTGGGACAAGGTAGAGCTCACTCCAAGCCAATTACCTTTAGGCTTCTTGCACCCAAAGCAAATGAGAGGTACTCACTGTTGACACCTATTATAGCATAATATTACTAGTCAATTAAACATGAAATAAGGACATAAAATAAATAATCACATAGACTAGGGGCTTTACTAACATAGTTCCACAAGTTTTGGTGATTTATATATTTTCAGGGACTAAACAGGAAAATCCTAGAGTTTGCAAATATATTCTAAGATAGCACCATTGCAAAGAGCTCGTCGAGACGATCGAAACGGATATATTGTTTGCTATATTCAGTGTCCAGAATCAAAAGATATCAGTTGCAGAGCAGAGTTCACTAAAACGGTCATAACTTTCTCATCCGGACTCCGTTTCCTGCAAAATACCAGTCATTACAAAGCTATCGATGAGATCTACGCACCCACAAAATTTGAACTCATTTTGCCACAGGGGCCTGGCGGCCGCCAGGCCTTTTCACGGCGGCCGCTAGGAGATTGAGCCCAATCCGTTTCAACTTTTTATGTCGGTTTGTAACCGACTTTGAGGTTGTATCTACACCGTTGCCAAGGTCGGTTTGATCCAAGGGCTATCATTCATCGCCAAGGGCTATATAAGAAGACCCCCTGACCCCAGGGTGAAACCCAAATTCATTATCATTCATATCTCTTGACCTGTTGGTCATAGAGGTGTCCCAATGTGAGGACAACCTCTCTCCTCTAGGCCTAGACTAGAACTAGAACTAGAAGAGTTAGCATTCAAGAAAGGATTAGAACTCATTAGTTCTAATCTTTAGAACAAGAGAGATAGAGAGAGGGAAGGAATTGGAGGAAGTACCGGCCTGTCGGTGCTATCTCCATACTTGTACCTCGGTGGAAGTTAATCTACACTTGGAATTACTCTGGTAATTAATCTACTTCTTCTTTTAGTAAGTAATATTGTTTATATTTATTTTTATTGGTGTACGAGTCTCTTTTGAGTGCTTTAATCTGGTACCTAGATTAGAGTAATATTCGCAGTGCAAACGTGGTGTTTGGACTCGCGTATCTCGTTAGATACACCCTACCTTCCGGAGTGTGGTAGTTCGTGGTAGTGACAGTACCATTGATTCCTTTGGATTCCACCTCCCGTTGGATAGGACTAAGTAGGAACCAGTTACTGGGGGAATAGTAAGTTTTGGCCTTACTTTCCTTTGAGTACATCCCCATAACAATACTATCAGCATCACTTACCAAGATAAGAGTTAGATATCTTAGTAAACCTCTCTACATTCTCAACCTTCTTAAGTCTTGTGCTACTCCCGATTAAGATTAGATCGTAGTCTCCCTCACCCGTTTCCCTGTGGATTCGATATTTAAAGGGTGAAGTGCTCGCCGGTATCCGTGCGCTTGCGGATTATACAAATTATAAATATTTCTGTGGGCTTAGCAAATACCAACACTCACCGACACGAGCAATGTATTAACTTGCAATTCGTCGTCCCGACGAGGATGCACGGTCCTCTCACAAATCATCGGAGGTGGCCAAGAACAATCACCTTCTCTTGCCAACGCCTCCACCAATCACCAAGCCGGCTAGGAGTGGTGCTCTCCAAGAGCAACAAGAAAACCACCGGCTCACAACGATCCCCAAGTGCCACTAGATGCAAAGATTAAAGCAAAGTGCACTTGATCACCTCAACTCACTAGAATGATGCTCACAAGCAAAGGGAGTGAGGAGGAGGGAGTGTGCTCAGCTCTAGAGGTGTTAGGAATGATTTCAAATGACCAAGAGACCTCCCAAAGCCGACCAAACGTGTATATATAGCCCCCATCACGAAATCCCACCGTTGGGGGGCAAAACACGCTGAAAATAGCCTGACCGGACGCGCCGACCGGACTCACCAGTGAGTCCGGTCGATGGGTCCGGTCGCGGGTCCGGTCACAATAGACAACCCGCCGGGCCCACGGCTGACACTCATTGCATGCGTCCGGTCCATGGATCCGGTGGGTGCGTCCGGTCGAGTTCCAACCGAGACACGAAAAACATGCTCTCTGGAACTTCGATCGGAAGCACCGACCGGACCGTCCGGTCGGATCCGCGTGCTTCCGGTCGCAGGTCCGGTCACCGGATCCGGTCGCGTCTGAGCTGCGAAAATCCGTCGTTGTGTTGTCGTTCCTTCGCCTTTGCTCCAAACCGACTTCCGTCACTTGATTCTTGTTGCCGACACGTCGAAGAACACCCCGACACCATGTGTTAGCATTTTGAAAACATTTTTTATCAAGTACGGAGTTAGCTCTCTAGGTTAGAATGCATGCAAATGACCTAGAGGCACATGAGGACCGATATGTACGATAGTTTTCCCCTCTTTATAGTACGGCTTATCGATCCTATAATCACTCACACCCTCTATGGTGTCTTGAGTGTAAAATCAAAATGGCCCTATGATATACCTTTGCCTTGAGCTCATCTTGATCCTCGAAACACTCCAAGTCGCGCACTTGATCATCAATTGGATCACCTCGACCCATCCACCATGACCACCATGCACCAAACTTGGCTTGACCAATCTCCAACTAAATCAAACACTTAGCATAGAGAGATTAGTCCTGGGATGTCACTAATTAGCCAAAACCAATCTAGAGATCTTGACCAGGATGTAACACACGAGCTACAGACGCGTTTTAGTAAGCTCGTCTGCATTCCTTTCCTGCTTTCGCAGATGTGCTTTGGTAGACTCGTGCGTGGGATTTAGTCGCTTTTTCACGGATGACCGTTTTGATTCTGCACGACTGTAAATATTTCGTGTTTTCAGACGCTTGTTTGGTGTTTCAGACGTTTCTTTGGTTACGCGACAGACATTTAGTACGAAACCTACAAAGGCCGCACCGGCGGTACCGTGGTCCGTACATAGATAATGCACCATTTCGGCTACACAACAAAGAATTGAAAATGGTAGACACCGGCAAACACAAATAATACAGATGCAATGTGTCCGATCACAAACAAATGGCGACGCCCGGCAATGCACAAATTCAGGTATATCTCGGATTGTTCACACGGATGTACCCGGTTCTTGAGGGGCACGCCCGCATTGTTCATAACACAAATAACACGGTTCACATGCATGTATCTAGCTTTGATCGTCATGCGGCAAGGGAAACAATAACACCGCTTCACATGCATGTATCCACCCGATCGTCATGCAAAGAAGGGAAACGAGAATCAACTCACGGTTTTTACTGAAATGAAATGCTCGCCTTCGTAGTGATGACATGCTCCATAAGAAACTTGGCGATTGTTGACACCTGTTATAGCATAATACTACTAGTCAACTAATATGAAATAAGGGCATAAAATAAATATTAACATAAGTCCAGGGGCTTTACTAACATAATTCCATGAGCTTTGGTAATTTATATATTTTCAGGGACTTAACAGATAAATGCAAAGAAGAATGGAGAAAGTTCTGAAATATACATCTCATACAATGGCAAGACTTGACCATGAAGTAACTCGACCCAAAATGTAGACTAAAACACTCTAGAAGGTACGAGAAGACACCGGGAGGAACGACACGGTTTGGCCCACGGGGGGCACGGCGGCGGCCCTAAACACGCCAAGCGTCCGCCCGGTGGGGTCGACCGGTCGATCTCGATTTCTATGTCGGTTTGTAACCGACCTTGAGGTTGTATCTACACCGTTATTGAAGGTCGGTTTGATCCAATGGTCATCGTTCATCGCCAAGGCCTATATAAGAAGACCCCCTGACCCCAGGGTTAAACCCTAACTCATTCTATCTCATTATCTCTCAGTTGTAGAGGGGTCCCATGTAAGGATCATCTCTCTCTCAGGGATTAGTGAATTAGAATATAATTAGAAGTAGATTAGATCTAATTAGATCTAATCAAGAGTAAGAGTCAAGAAGAGATTAGAGCCATAGTCTTCCTCACCCGTTTCCCTGTGGATTTGATATTTAAACCCTCTCCCGGGTGAAGTGCTCACTGGTATCCGTGCGCTTGCGGATTTTACAAATTACAAATATTTCTGTGGGCTCAGCAAATACCAACAAGCATTTTTGGCGCCGTTCTTGGGAAAACGTTTCTGAGTTGACTTCGAATCTAACTTATTCTTGTATCATATTCTTTTATTCTTTTATCATTTTATCTCTTCTATTCTTTTCTTTCCCTCTTCATTATGGATTCCACGCCTATCTATAAATATCATATACCCACAAGCGAAAGCTTTAGGCAACTAGAATCTTCAGAGCCTATCCTAGCAAAGTCCTATGAGCTACGCTTGGGTTATATAAGAATGGTTCAGGAACTAGCCTTCTCGGGAGAAGGCGAGGCTAACCCACACTCACACCTACAAAAGTTTGAGGAAATCATGGGTTGCTTTCGTTTGGAAGGCATATCCGATAATACCTTACGCTGGAAGTTCTTTCCGTTCTCTTTGACGGGAAAAGCTAAACAAAGGGTATTACTTGAACGTAGAGAGAGTGAAAGGAGATTGGGGAACTTTAGTGTCCAAATTTTGTACATATTTCTTTCCCACCTCCAGAGTAGCCCGTCTTCGTATAGAACTTTTAACTTTTAAACAAGATAAAGAAGAGTCTCTTAATGCATCATGGGATCGTTTAATGACCTTATCAACACTGGCCCAAACCTTGGTATTCTAGACCCAATCCTTCTTCAACATTTTTATTTAGGTCTTACTAAGGAAGATGCAGAGGACCTTAGTGCAGCTTCGGGAGGTGCATTCCTTTGTCTATCTGCTAGAGAAGCAAGAGATGTCATTGACAGATGTTGTGGATACGCCACCTCCACTATAATTTTTCCCGAGAAAAATGAAGAATCATCCTCGAATCAAGGAGAGGAAACTACGATAGCTAACTCGCAACAAATCCAAACCCAAGACCTAGCTATCTATCCTGAACCATCAACATCCCAAAATCCCCCAAAGGAAGAAGAAATTCCACCTTTGGAAGAACCTTGTGAACCTACCCCTTAGTGATTTTGGGAGAAAAATAAATTCTCAACCAAACGAGAGACCTCTAAGTGACTACAATTCAGATTCTTTTGAGATGTCTCTTATTAAAAGTGTTTATAAGAGATCTCCAAGTGATTATAATTCGGATTCTTTTAAAGGAGAAGTCTCTTATTGAATATGTTTATCCTTTTAAAAGACATTGGGAAGAACCCAAGGATGGCATGTCTGATCTTGCCATAGAAGGAGAGCAAAGCTATCTAGAAGACAATCTTATCTTCACCCTTCTATGCGACAAGATGATTTATTCGAACCCATCTCTAAACCCATCCTTGACCCCGATGAATCCACACATGCTTCCTTCTTTGAAACTCATGACGATCCTAGAAATTTACCACAACAACCTAAGTATCGGAATCATCAAGACCACCAAGAAGACCCACAACAATGGCTTGAGAGTGTTAAAAAACTATGTACCACAACCATTGATTGGATGGATGACATTTTAGACATTATCAGCCTGAGAGACACAAACCCAAGAGATCCTTTAGACAGCCATGATGAATTAACCTTGGAGTTTGAGAAGGAGGAAAACATCAGTGAGCATGAGAGCTGCCTCATAGACACCTCATCTAGTCCATGTTCACATGATAACCTTCCTGAATCACCTAGTCTCTCTATCACTATCCCACACGAGATCTTCAACCCCCTCATTCTCTCTCCTCCTACAGATTTTGAAAGGGTGGTTGTAGATGCATACATATATAATAAATATTCTAGATCTCATTGGCATAAAATCTTGAGGTAGATTGATGTTGGAAGGGAAACCACTTCATCATCATGAATCACAATTCAATAGGTTTCCCAAGGACAAGCTTGTTGTCCTTAAACAAGCACTTCTTGAGAAATAACATGAGTGTTTACCTTATTGCTATAATAGCCTTGTGAAATGAGCATAGAGATATGAATGAAGAAATATTCCTTCGGGTATTTTTGTCGCTAACCATTTCAGGTCTAGAGCAAGAAGAGCGAAGGATGACAATGTAAGGTATGTCCAACCAATCATTGAGCAACATAAAATCATAAGTCTAGAAATATTTCCTTATCATGTTGCTACATTATCTTGGTTGCCTCTACCTTTTGAGACATGCTCAATCTGCTAAACAACTACTATCATGATCTTCATCTCTCTGTTTGAGTCAATCTCTATAATGTCTTCACGCTACCCTTTTGTCTACCATAGTATGCTTTGGTTTGGAAATACTGAGAATTGAGTACTTCCAAAGGCTTTTAAATTAAGCGTGGTGCTTAGGTTAGAACGCCTTCCATAATAGAATTAGACATGGAGTCTATTTTGGTTATTGAACTAAAAATTGCTTGAGTAGACATTGGTATATTTTGTTGGACTAACCCCTGCAGAAAAAGAAAAAGGAGAAACTCTCAAATAAGCTTGGGGGAGGTCCTAAGATGAACTCACACTTGAGAAGAAGCGAGATACAACAAACCTTTCACAAGGAGGACACGATCGTACCGCAGAAGAACCTTATGGAATAAAGAGAAAGAAGACAAGTTAGGAAAAGCTACATAAGAGGCCAAATCAAGAAAGCTTCAAGCGAGAATTAAAAGACCACCATAAGTTGTTACGGTGCCATCATGCTCCAATAATAAAGGTAACATCTTGAGGTGAGTTGTCAATAAATAAGCTTTCTCTTAATTATGGCATGTTCATAAATAAAGAACCAAACATGTTAGAGTAACACTCTTGCTTGATCCGACTTCATTAGCTCAACATGTTTCGTATCTTTTGTTGTTCTTAACACCACCTTCTTGATCTCATAGTCCTAAATCCTAATCATACTAGCAAAAGTATTGCAACATTCATGTTCCATCTTCTGATCTTATCACCCTTGTTATAGAAAAAACGAAATATGTAAATATTAACTTTATCTTGTTTAAAGTGCCCGAGGTTTTAGAGAAGAATGAACTTTTGGTTCTCATTTGGTGTTTTCCCAACAGGGCCCATGCACTTGATCTCTCCCTTGTCTTTACACGCAGGACACACTTCGAGCAAAATGTGGAGGAGCCTTCACTCTCCTAAAATTCTACAAGAGAATGTCCTGAACCCACAAAGCATGCACACAAAACAAGAAGCTACCAACCCCACTATCAAACTTTCACTTCTAAATGTTGGACTAGCAAAAGAACATGGGTGACATTACCAAGATCCGATGATACACTCAAGGAGTAACCAAGGTAAGCAGTCTTGTTCAAAGGACTTAAAACATTGAACCCTTGCCGAAAGGTAACTTCGGTAGTTATCCATATTTAATTCCTAGCATTGCATCTTTAATTACATATCATATTTATCTTTCTATATCTTGCATCGGATATTTACTTCTTTGCATAATCATTTTTCTTTAGCATATTTAATTTCTGCATTAGCATTGCATTGAAAAATTCTAAAGCCCCATGTGAATAATCTTGTGGTGCGTAACAACCCATAAACATGTTCACCATGGTGGCATAAAAATAATTATTCATTCATATAGTTGCATTTGCATCATAGTTCTTTGCATACATACAAATTTATAAAACTCCAAAAATATTTTTCTACTGAAGTTTTACATAGAATAATCATAATCCATCTCTAGGCACATGAAGCTAATGTGGCTAACCCCTAATGCTTAATCAAGTTCCACTAGCTTTGTTGTCTATTTGAGTTCAACAGATACAAAGGGAGAGAGACATGATAGGTCGACATCATCATCGCCATCTACCCCAACTTCCTCATCATCAATAACCCTACACTTCAATCCAAATTGGGGGAGAGCACCCCCGCTATCCCAATAAGTATCTCTACTATAATTTTATTAGATAAATATTTAGTTTGCTTGGTTTGCTAGAGAATTTACTAGGAGTCTAGTTTTATAAAAGTCTAGTCATTTAAAGAGTCTTTGATAGAGTTTGAGAATAAATAAATAGGAGTGTACCGAGGGTTTTTCTTTCCCACCTATATAAAATGATCTCTAAAGCTAGTTCTCATGCATGGAAATGATGAATAGTTGCTCCGTCGCAATTCCTTTTCAGTGCCTAGCTTTCAAGCTTAATTTCTCTTGAGCCTTAAATGTAAAACTGCTTTGACTTGAGATTTACTTTGAACCTGAAACCCGCGGGTTGCAAATTGCTTGCTCTAAATTCTAGGTAATTGACGGATATGATATATGAGAGTCTGAGCTGCTATTGATCTTACTCCTAGTGATACTAGATTTCTGGAGATTTATTTTGAAACTTTTAAAAGTGCACATGATAAGTTCCTGTGTGACAGAGTGTTGAACCTCCTACCACAGCCACATATATACATGCTCCCTAGATTAGGAAAACCTTTTGACATATATATAGGCTGCTTGCTTTGCATTGAGTTTGTTCAATCTTTGTCGACCCTTAGAAACTTGTCATGCTGATCATGTACACTCCATTCCATCTCACTCCACTCCACTCGACTCCATTCACTTATATGCTATTTCCACCCTGGAAGTACGCATCCACCATATATACACCCATCATATATACACCACTATCCATTCACTCTAGCCACTAAAAATGTTCTACTCTTATCATGGGAGAGAGCAACCAAAAATATTCCCTATACCCATCCACTCACACATTTCTAGCCAATATCATACATAAGCTCCGCTACCTTTGTCTATCTCTCAAAAGTTATTGTAAAAAAGATTTGGGTTGTATTTAAAAAAATTATATATATATATATATATAGGGGCTGCGCTAAGTAGTCCCTGTGTATTGATTATTAAATAGTACCCGCGCACCCTACGGCAAAGCCGTCCAGTGAGCCGCGCCCCGGCCAGAGCGAACCCGACGCGCATGAGTCCCTCCCAGCCCGAGCCGACGCGTGAGTCCTCTCCGAGCCCGAGTGAACCCGATTGCGCACGACCGGTCGCCGACCCAGCGCCGGCGGCCGAGAGCGCCGAGTAGTCCGTACACCGGCGATTAACCGCAGCTCCGCCCTCGGGACCGAGATTAGGCCATACCGAAGCGGTCCTTGTCCCGGCGCTCTCACCCGCCGGAGCGGATATCAGCGCGACCATCGATCTCACCCGCCGGTGCGGCATCTCCCTAGGGACCCTGACCAGTCGCCATCGCCAACATCCTGCCCTGCCTCCATCGGCAGCGCTGAGGGAGGAGCGCCGCCGGTGCAACAGGCGACGAAAGAGACGAGGTTCGGAGCCCAGTGGCGCGGTGGTCGCCAAGACGACGCCGACCCTCCACTGCCATCGAATACGACGCCACAACAAATAAAGGTGGGAATTACAGAGCTAGTTTCCGTGATTTATTTATAGCTATCCAATAATCCGTAAATGTTTCCGTGATCTCTCGTCGGTTTAAGGATTTATTGGATAAATAGGCGCCCGACCATCGGGTCACCGTCCTCCATTCACGGTGGAGCACGAACCTCTCCAAAATTCCCCACGAGTAAAGGTAATTTGTTTACCGTGTGAGCTTGTTTTCATAAAATTAAAAAAACTGTGTGAACGCGATGAATTTTAGCTTGTGGATGAATGATTCTGCGGGTGATGGTCTTGACTTCTAGTGGGTTAGATCAGAATTTGAAAATCAAGTCTAATTGTCCTGATTCTACAATGGTGACATGTTAGCCCCGATATTCAGCGATCCACCGGTTTATGATCCGCATGGACAGAAGCCAAAATTAGGATCATTCCAGTCCATCTTATGATGATATTTACATTTGTTTTCAGTGAATAATTTTTATGACCCAAGAAGTAGAGTCGATAAAAATGGATTTCCATAATTGGACAAGAAACAAGCCGATATATCTTAGGTGAAGAAATAATACTCACTTTGCATTAGCAACAGTTAACCAATGAAAGCACCTCGGGAGGGAATCCTCTGATGGTGTGGTATCATGATTCTAGTAGGTTATGTTCGAATTCAGCTCGGGGAAACAAAGTTGATAACTTCAACATCTGAATTCTGTCCATGCCTTTTCTCCAATACACATCCTACGAGAAATATTAAAAGCATAGTAAACACAAAAAACTGCAAAGACTTACGTTGAATTGACAGGTTTATATTGAAGATCCGAATGACAGATTATTACCACCGATCACCACCTATCATCTCCACACATCTAGAAATCTTGATGTATAAACTTAGCATTCCAAGACAATTTAGCATTTGTTATTTGCGAGAGAATGTCAAATTTAGGCGCATCTAGTTGTCGTTACACCGAGTATATACAGCTTCACTATCATTTAGAACATAAATCAATGCAAATTGCTAGGAATCGATGAAGTCGCAGAGAAAAAAATCACATTTTCTTGCAGGTTGTCATAACAAATTTTATTATGTCACAACATCCACCTTTGTGTTCTCCACTTGTGTTCATTCTTGCAGGTTAGTCATATAAATTTGGTGAGAAAACAAACAATGTAGTAGCTTGCGGGATGGAGGAGATTGGTCGGCAGGGCCGAGGAGCGACTCGGGAAGGGAAGTGTAGTGGAGGGCGTCGCGGCAGCCCTCTCTCAACCATAAATCGCCACGCGAACAGGCGACATGGAGAAGTGGAGAACACGAGGTGGATGTTAGTGACATAGGAGCAAAGGAATTGAATTTCTCAAGGAGAATCCGGCCGCGCAAACTTCCCATTGAGAGTTTCATCCGTTGGGCTCCGTCGTCCCCGAGAGGTGTTCTCGTTGTGATCAAGCCGTGGAATGCGCACATTTGCACCTGCAGGGTGTTGCATGGGCATGTCCCCTGGACTCGATCTCAAGTTGTCATTACATGTACGTGCATATGTACGAGATGTGCGATCCATAAGAAGGGCATGTGTACTTTTAGCATACATTACACTAAAATTATACTCGTACTCATCACATCCATGAATGAATAAATGATTTGTTGCACATATTTTCGGCCTTTTGTATATATAAAAAAAGAATGTCTATCGATAACTTCATACTATATATGGTTAGAAATATGAAAATTGTATGAGCGACTATGCTAAGGTATCTCTATAAATATATTTTAACGTAATATATGATTGCAGTATTTATTCTAAGATTTGATAAATTAAACATTTCGAAAACAAGAAAAACGAAACAAAATAACAGAGACAACTTAGAAACAAATGCACGGAGGAGCTATTTCCCTCCATTCCCCGACTCTACCTCATTCTTTCAAGCTAAAGGCAAACTTGTCGGGTTCGCTTCAAGAGTCACATTAGCCTCCTTTGCAAATAACCAATTTGCAAGCTTTACGTGCTCGCAAAACTCGCCGTGCTCTACCGGTGAAAGGAGACAGCATCGTGGGGCCGCTAGTTGCTTCTTTCCCACGCCTTTCCCCTTTCTCGGAAGATAGGGGCGAAAAACCGCTTCGAACTTCGTTAGATTCGAGAAAAAAAGAACTGTGGTGCGAAGGTTGCCAACATAGAGCTCAAAAGCATCATAGATCATTGAGCACACATTTTGCGATAGAGCAATTAACATCCTCATTGATAAACAACGTTGCTTGCGGTAGCAAAGATTCAAATCAACAACTTGATATAGTGATACAAGAAGGATGATTTGCAAAAACAAGCTACTATCACTGAAATTACAATTTCCTTGAGAATGCCAAGTCCAAATCTTGTCTTTTTTTCCTCGTTTTGTGATAGAGCAATTAACATACTCATTGATAAACAACTACTTGTCTACAATTAACATACTCATTGATAAACAACTACTTGTCTACACGCATTATCGATTACTTTCAGAGCGCGATGATTGCCAAGACTAAGAAGATGAGTGCCCGCAAGGAATGACCAAAGTGAGTCCATTAGGCGGAATCCAACTATATCGAAAGCAAACCAGATTTTTTTTTTCTCTCGAGCACATGCGTGAGCATGTATTTCAAGCAAGCCCAAGTTCATCGAACAAAAATACGTAATGCAAACAACTATATCAAGTTCGGTGATTTAGCTTCTAACACCGTGACACCGCACGATAGGTACCGCCCACTTTCTTAGCTCGGTGTAGGTTATGACCTGTCACAAACCCATTTCTTTACCAAAACTTTGCCTAAGGTGTGATGAAGAAATTGTTGGCCACATGTTAGAACATTGTTTGGCAAAAAAACATGGTTTTGTTTGTATAGGTTCTAGGGCACAACTATAACCATCACTAATTAAAAAAAAACCTGACCTGAGGGGGTTAAGAAGTCTCCGGCAAATCATAAATCATAGCCGTGGAATCGGCATGTACCGGACCATTTTCTACTTATTATTGAAATAACACACGACTTCCTACATGTTCAAGAATAAAAAAAATATGGCAATGTCTTGTAGTGGTCCAAACATACCCTAAGTTCCATACTTCCATCGTGTCATACAAGCAATAATATTTGATATGCAAATTGCTAAACAAATGGACCTTTTGACAAATATGAGAGTTCAATAGAATATAGTTCACCCAAGCCCGAGATTCGATGGAGAAAATTTTATAGTTGAACTTATTAGAAAATTGCCAAAGACACAATTGTCAAGCGAAACTATAAATCATCACACAAGCTAGTGAATCATATATCTATATCAGCTACCGGGGCACATAATGTTTTATTGACATGAATAATTGCATTACCACAGGGGAAACACATCGGACATCTATATTCTTCATACCGAAGTAACATGTTCGGGATTTAGAATGCTAAGGCAGCCGGACCCAGGGCGCTCTCGAGGATCCTTGTTGTGGTACTTGCGCAAAGAAAAAAGAGTGGTCAGAAAGTGCTAAACGAAAGGACACAACAAACCTAAAAGAAAACTGAAAACATAGCATCTAAAACAAAACGAAAAGTTGATATGAAGACTGGAGTAGTACCATGAGCAGTGTATACTTACCAGCACACCCCGCAATGGCAAAATTCATCAAGTGTGCTATGCGAGCAAAGTAAGAAAATGATCGACAAACCTAAACTTTTTATGGTTTCAATATTGTTTCACAGATCATGTGGAACTTTTTTTAATTGGATCTAAACCAAATGATAAATAATATTTTTAATTAGATCTTTTCTAACCACTACACATGCACATAAGGCATGAATGTCTATGAAAACCAACGCCACTGTCCATGCAAGGTTCTTTCCGTCAGCTTGTGCACCTCCTTTGCTAGGTAGTTTCATTGTAGAGCTTAATGTCAAATTCTATGCATGGCAGAGACAACAATCAGTCCAAACAAGTGCAGAGCACGCCAAAGATACCTTGTTCATGCAAGAGGCACACTAATGCGGCCGATCGAGTGTCGATGAGGCCAACATCACCTACCGGTGGAAGGAGGGTAACTAATAAAATTAGAAAAAAAACATATAACCGGTGAGAACTCACATCGAAGGAAAGGTTAAATAAAAAGTCATTCATTGGGGTAAGCTTAGAACATCAAGGCTCTCAAATTATTTCTCTGTCATAATCCAAAGAAAAAAACATAACATTTTTTTACGGGGGTAGGAATAAAGTCAAGTTACTTCTACTTGATGTGCAAGTAGTTGCTTGTCTCCAAGCTAGATAGGTAACTTCGACCATATGTCGGCTAAGGGGCGCATTACACCTGAGTATACTTCGATCAACTCGTATAAATCACATTTCAAGCCATGAACCTTTTGTTGCAAGAAAAAAAAATGCATTCTAAATAGCCCGATGAAATTTATATGTTCAAATATTTTAGTTGAATAGTCCGAGCAAATTTGTCACCAAGCATAAATAATAAATGACAGTCAACACATATATGGCAGATGTTGGATTCAGTCACAAGGCATGCGATGTGCAAACATGCATAAAAGGAGCAAAAGAATGTCTCTGCACTTACCGACCGAGAAAATTTACTAATGGAATGCATCTATGCTCACTAATAATAGTGTCGACCTAGATACCGAGAGAAGCGAGACACATGATCTACTATGCCCTATTGTGCCATCTTCGATAGCTTAAGGCTCGGTTTAGAGTGTTACTGAACTCTCGATGTGTGCACTCCAAAGCAACATGAAATTCTTTGCCGGACATCGAGCAAACAAATTTGAATTACTTAGTGATTGCTTCCAAGAAGCATGCACACCTACTGCACATGGATTAATCACGAAATTATTAAAATAGTACTTGCATAAGAATCCCAGTTCCTCACAACATCAATCACAATATCAGATAATTTGGATATTCAGATTGTCATCATAGGCTGAGGACATACAATACAAGATAATTAAAAAAAGGGTAAACGGTAATCAAGTAGATATCCATGTCAATGGAGAGGAGGAAACCATGTCCTGTGGAGTTTTGATATCCCACAGACTACCCGTTTCAGGACTTTCTCCATACCCAATGTTCATCGCATCCTACCCGCAAGTTGTGCCAATTTGAGTTTGCCCATCGCATCATCTCATAGTATAATTTCCACAACTGTACTTGCATCTGCAATATAAAGCGGTTTGGTTTGGAATGGTTATGGCGTAGACGTATTCATCATGTAGCTAGTAAGCGGAAATATGATTCTACGTAATCCAAATTAAATGGCACAGTTTACATCAAAAACACATTTTCTAGAGGATCCATGAAAAATAAATTTGTTCCGCAGATCTTAGGATGAAGACATGCTCCAGTAATATTTTGTTTTTTTTCAGTTGAAGGGTTAGAACTACGCCACTGGCATATCCCGGTCCTAAACCCCCTATCAATAGTTAAATGACTCAAAAAAATCTGACAGAACATGGATATGCAGGTCTGCGATCTACTCTTCTAGAAAATTTATCAAACTCGATGGCATTAAGGTTAGCCAACTTTTCAGCTAGTTCTCTCTTGTCGAGAGAATCCGAGCTACATGATGAAGAATGTATTTGGACATAGTAAATTGAGTACTGTACAATGACTGAATTCAATCACTTGCCTCGAAATCCTCCAAGGGCATGCACAAACAAAGACGTCTTTGCATGACAATACCATTAAGGTCCCATCCACGCTTTTTCCAAGGAATCCAGATGCTTACCTTCCAATTCATACCGTAAAAGCAATAGAACAGAACTAAGAGTATTCAACCATGCAATGGTTAATTAACAGACAGGAAAATTTTCCAATTAGATTAACAAAATCAATACAATTCTTCATTTCGAATGACAAATTAGTAGATAGTCGAAGGCTTCCAAAATCAGCTATACAATTTTGGAGCAATATTTCTTCTACACGCCGGGAGGACCGTAAACGTAATCACAATCGGATACACAAAGAAGGTCCACATGAGTATTAATACTACGAAGATTCAAATGAGTTGAGATTCCAATCTTCAGGTGTAAAATGCATATATCCGAAATGCGAGATTCGAAGCCTCACATGTGTTAAATTGCAAAGCACGGAGGGAAGCATACCGTCATTGAAGGAGGCTTTGTGGACGGAGGTGGGTGCGATCGATGCCCGCGACGCCGCCGCCAGGAGTCTCCCTCCCAAGACAAGCGCCCGCTGCGTCGTCGGCATCCTCCCGCGGCGTCAATGCGCCTCCCGGGCGCGATCCAGATCGGCGGGGCCTACAGGCCGCGAGCCGAACGGGATCGGGGGCGGGACCTAGAGGAGAGCAATCTTTGCCAAGGGAACTTCGATTCGGGAGGAAGTCCGCCTCGGGGTTCCCGTGGCGCTAGATCGTGTCCGCCGGCCCGGTTCCCCGTCGGCAACGAGGTCGTCCGTCTCGGCAACACAAATGACGCGGGCGAGAGTAGCGGGCGGAGCGATGAGCAACACAACGAGGAAGTGGGAGGCGGCCTCGCTCGATCCGGCGTCGGCGAAGCAAGAAAGAAGAGGACGGCGGCAAAGTGGACCTCGTCTTGCCGGGGGATGGCGATGGCGGCGGCGAGGAGCGCTTCGTCGTCGGGAGCGGCGAGCCGGGGCGCAATCGGCATCTCATCCCCGGTCCTCCCCACGATCTAAACATGGTGTGGGAGGGACTAGCCGCGCCGAACCGCAGCTGGAAACACACGTGGTTGGCCGGGACCGGAGGTGGGAACTGGGAACCGGGAACCGGGGGATGAGGGAGCGGGGGCCGCGCATGGTGGGTTGCATCGGGCTCCGAGCCACTAGGAGCGTCGCATGGCGGACCGTCGCGGAGGGGCTCGCTCGGGCTCGGTGATTTGGGCTCGGGTAGTGTTTATTAT
Organism: Hyparrhenia diplandra; assembly: GCA_015847255.1. Taxonomy (NCBI): domain Eukaryota; kingdom Viridiplantae; phylum Streptophyta; class Magnoliopsida; order Poales; family Poaceae; genus Hyparrhenia; species Hyparrhenia diplandra. The sequence goes on along the minus strand of JADLZK010010949.1, from coordinate 392,714 downwards.
TCACTACCCAGAGTAATATATAGAATACCTATATATATATATATATATATATATATATATATATATATATATATATATATATATATCCACACCCTAGGTGTAGAATGAATTGTACACCCACAGACCCAACCAACGAGCCAGCCAACCGACCCGTCGAACCAGCCTGCACCGCACCGACCCCAGCTCTCCGCCCGCCCAACGCGCTTGACCCAGTACGCCAGTACCCCGCACAAACCCACGAGGACACGACTCCCTGGTCCCATCGCGCAAAGAAAAAAAAATCAGTTCTCCCAACTGAGCGGCGTCAATTCCACGGCGGCGGCGGCGGTGATTCGGGGCGGTGCCTGCGTCGTCCAGCGAGCGGCGCGGGAGTGCTCGTCCTCGCAGGCTGCAGGGGTTCGCGATGGGATTCCGCGGCAGCGGCAGCTTAGGAGCGGATCCCGGAGTGGATCAGCGCCCTGCGCGGCGGTCCCAGTGGGCGCAAAGGCCGTCCCCCTCGTTGGTGAAGCCGAGATTGGTAGCTGTTGCGTGGATCTGGAAGGGGGAGCCGAGGAGAGCATCATCACGTGGGCTACCCGCGGCACTCCAGTTCGGATTGGAGGCCGATTTTTACGTCGATCCCGTGACGATGGTGGTATGCTGAGCGTCTCCTCCGATCGTGGAGCAGGGCATAGATTTGCTGGTGAGATTTTTGCATTCTGTGGACATTTGGCTACCCAACAACATCCGGACCCCTTGCAGAAAAACTGTGTCTGTCTAATTGTTTGTGATTTTACTGGTTTTGATGACATGCAGTCCATGAATCGCGAGTCATTCTCTCTGTTACCAGTTTCATGTGGTAAAGGCTTTGATGAGGAACTTTAGATTTCACAGATGAGTAGTACAAGGTACACTATATAGCCCGCTTTGTTGTTCAGTAATTTAGAATCAATGTGACATTTTTCATGGTCACTAATAGGATAGATGAGTAATATAATATTTTTTTTACCATAGCAGGGCTGCTCTTGCATTTAACTATGCATTCCTTTTTTATTTGTTAGTTCAGTAATAGCTGAGGCAGCCTTCTGATAATGTGCGGGACAGTGATGGACGTCTCGCTCACCATCTTTCTTGCTGGAATCAACCTGTTGCTGTACTGAACAGGGGTCCGCAACTACGATAAGCAGGTGAGGTTGGCCTCCGATCTGCTGAATATTTTTTGTGATTCAGTAATCATGGTATGCTATATCCAATGTATCTTATCCATCTATAGTAATTTTCAAATAATTACTGACAGAAATGCAATGTCTCTCAACCTTAATTCGTTTATGATTATATTTTCAATAATACGAGCAATCCGCCTAGTACTAGCAATCTACTGACAATTTAGTTCTCATTAGCAGTCAATCTGATCCCATGCAAACATGTTATTTGTTCTCGGATTTCATTGTTCCTTCAGTATTTTCGTAGTTTAAACTTCACCCTGAAGTGTTCAGTAATAGAGCATACCATCAGTTTAGGCTCAATAAATAGATAGAGGATTTCATTCTTTTTTCTAGGAGTATTTAATCCATAGTCCACGTGTTTTGACAAAACTATCATGTCAATAGTTTAGGCTCAGTATTATCATTCACTTACTTGATCAGAGGTAGCAATCATGCATCCTCTCCTGCTTCTCCCAAGCTGTTGTACTCGTTCAATAACTAGTCATTCTTCAGTAGTGCATCCCAGTTCAGCTACAGTCCCATGCCTCTCGGGTAGTTGCCTCCTGTTGTCTGAGGCTGTGGTTCACCTCTTTGTTGCTGCAAAAGATTGCTATCCTATATCTGTCCTTCACACTACTTGTCTCTCAGTTTTAGGTGGTTTTATATCCATACAAATGTATATGTTATGTTCAGTAATCTAGAGCTTCAGTTTTATTCAGTAATATGTAGACCCAGTAAGTACAAGTATGCACTCAGTAATATATGCTCAACGGTTATTTATATGTGCTCAGTAATACATGGATATATGCTCAGTAGTACAACTCAATAATATATCTTCATCTTCAGTAATACATGTATGTGCTTATTAAAACATGTATGTTTTTTTTTCTAGTAACCCACGATTTTTTAAATATGTTCATTAACACATGTCTCGCTTCATGATACACAAATATTCTGATTGTATCTTTTTTATGATTTTTTTTGGATGTTTTAGAGATTTCCGAATTCCAAGCCAATGGTGGCATGGCGATCAGCTACTCCTAGTTCCTGAAGGAGCAACGAAGCGAAGAAATATAGGTGCAACTACAACATGGGAAACATCCGCCTTCCACTTAAGATACCGATGCTTCAAATTTGTTTATTTTATTGTGATGTAATCGCGTAATGGTAGCCTCATGTGAAGTACATGATCTCAGTCTTTGCACACATTCATTAGTACTTCTGGACCACATGGTCTCATTAATTACCGATGTTTACTAGAAGTAATTTTGTATCTCGGTGATTCTGTAATCTTGTAACGGTTTATTATTTTTTATCATTCTCACAGCTATTGTATAGCTCCTTGTAAAATATACATTATTCTATGCCATGGGACATTCGTTTCAGTAATTCGTTTCAGTAATGCTCCTTGGTGATTCAGTAATTCAATAACTGGGACATTCTTATCAGTAATGCATCTTGTTAGCTTTTTTCTTCTCCTTTTTTTTTGACTTATGAGCAGGGTTCAATAATGCCATGCCACACTAGAGTGGATTCTACTATAGCAAGGAACTGTTGAGATTAGGATTCATTTCGTTTGCTGAGATTAGGTTTCGGGTTGTCTGCTGAGATTAGGGTTGATGGCGGGCAATAGGTAATGCATGCCCTCCTACCAGGCAATGGATAATGCATGCCCCCCTACTAGCCAATGGGTAATGCATGCCCCCCTACTAGGCAATGGGTTTTGGTGCAATTGTCTTTTGAGATTAGGGTTCACACATTGTGCTGAGATTAGGGTTCACACATTATGCTGAGATTAGGGTTCACACATTGTGCTGAGATTAGGGTTCACACATTGTCCTGAGATTAGGGTTCACACATTCTGCTGAGATTAGGGTTCATACATTCTGGTGAGATTAGGGTTCACACATTCTGCTGAGATTAGGGTTCACACATTGTCCTGAGATTAGGGTTCACACATTCTGCTGAGATTAGGGTTAACACATTTTGCCGATATTAGTGTTCACGCATTCTGTAGAGGTTAGGGTTCACGCATTTTGCTGAGATTAGGGTTCACGTATTTTGCTGAGATTAGGGTTCACGCATTTTCCTGAGATTAGGGTTCACGCATTTTTCTGAGATTAGGGTTCACACATTTTGCTGAGATTAGGGTTCACACATTCTGCTGAGATTAGGGTTTACACATTCTGCTGAGATTAGGGTTCACACATTCTGCTGAGGTTAGGGTTCACGCATTCTGCTGAGATTAGGGTTTATGGCGTCTGCTGAGATTAGTGTATGTAGCGTCTATTGAGATTAGGGTAAAGGGCTTGTGCTGAGATTAGGGTTCAAGGCGTCTGTTGAGATTAGGGTTCATGGCGTCTGCTGAGATTAGTGTATATAACGTCTATTGACATTAGGGTTCGTGTCGTTTGCTGAATTTAGGGTTCAGGGCGTGTTGCTGAAATTAGGGTTTATGACGTCTGCTGAGGTTAGTGTAGATAGCTCAATAATCTATGGTCAGTAATTTATAAGATTAGGGTATATGGTGTTTGCTGAGATTAGGGTTCAGGTCGTTTGCTGAGATTAGGGTTCAAGGCGTCTACTGAGATTAGTGTATATAGTATCTATTGAGATTAGGGTAAAGGACTTGTGCTGAGATTAGGGTTCAGGGCGTCTATTAGGATTAGTGTATATAATGTCTACTGAGATTAGGGTTCATGTTGTTTGCTAAATTTATAGTTCATGGCATTTGCCGAGTCACTAACTGATTTTTAAATTCATGATTTTAGGGCAAATGTCATTTTAAATGCATGCCCCCTAATAGGCAATGGGTTTTGGGCAAATGTGTTTTGAAAATTATGCCCCTTATAAGGCAATGGGTTTGGGCCAAGTGTCTTGTCAAAAATATGCCCCCTACCAGGCAAAGGGTTTTGGGGCAAGTATGTTTTAAAAAGCATGCCCCCTACCGGTCAATACACTACAATCTGAATGAGTCTGTTGATCCACTTTTTTTAGTGCACCCTCGGTAATTCATGGTTCAGTAATTGTCATTACCGTTTAGCCATAACTTGTTGACATACAGTCTGCAACAATAGTATCCAGTAATCGTTCCTTCCTTCAGTAATCCTCATTTTTCGGAACATGCAGATGCATAGGAATTGGACAGTTGGATCTATGCATGTTCCAGTAAATCACATAGTGAATGACACTAATAAAGCTACGCCTACACAGATGAGTAGTAATTCAGTAATCCACAATATTTCAGTAACCAACATCAGTCATTTAGAAGTTTCACAAGCCACACAAGATTCATTGATTGACAACAGCGGATTCATTTGGTTTAGCAAAATTCAGTAATTTCTGGCAGTAGTAGAGTAGTAGAGGTGCAAATCGCAACCTGGCAATGCTTTTGCCTAGTGCCGCTGCCCTTGTGCTTCTGCTGCGGCCGGCGAGAGGAATCCAGTACATTTTGCGAGCATTTTTTCTTCACATGGAGACTGGTGAAAATAACCTATGCTTCTCACAATCCATGGAGCATCTCAGTAATAGTATCTCAGCAATCTTCAGTAATCTCTAACTGTTGTGCTAATAATTTGGTACCTGCAACGCCCAAGCATATATCCAAATATCCTAGCTAATATGAGTACTATACTGAAAGGGATAGAAATTTCTCGAACGCAGAGCTGGTAATCACGTGATGAGATTCCAATTTCTCAGAGGATTAGAGGAATCACTAGTAATCGGGTAGAGAGGATTTTTTTCCTAGAGGCAATTTTTTACCTGCTTGATGGATTGGGATCGATTTGTTCACCTCCTGACTCCTGACCAGCGCGTCACTGTGTCCATCACGAGTGCCCCGTCTGACCACCGTCGCGCCTGATTCATCGGCAGGGATTCGCCGCTCTCCTGCTCCTGCGGGTCCATCCATCTCTCCCTGAATATGCTTGTGTTCAGTAATGCTACTGCATCTGCACCCGTGCGTAGGCGTTGATGCCTGCAAACGCAGCCGCGCCCTTGTTGCTCGCTGCGCTTGGGAACCTCGCCGCCCACGCGTGGGGCCTCGTCACAGCCGCGCCCAGGAGATCCTCACCGCCCGCGCACGGCCTCGTAGCCGTGCCCTAGCTGATCCACGCGCCTGCCCTCGCTCGCCTCTCCGCTGCTCCGTGCGCACGCCGCTTTGCGCTCTCCGCCCGAAGCCGCCTCGAACACAGCTTGCTGCTCATGGCTCTCGCTTGCCGCTGCTCTCCATGCGCCCGCCGCCTCCCTTCGCTTCGCCGTTCGCGCCGCTCCGCGCTCACGGCTCGCGCTCAAGGCCGCGTTGGAGAAGAAGCCGGGGTTGGGGACGGGTCTGTTTTGTTTGGACCGGGGCTAAGCGAGTTTTGGTTGGTTGGTGCAGGTGCATACGATCCGGTTTAGGTGGCTGGGTCGGTTGGGGTGTTTTGGTTGGGTGGGTGTAGAATCCATTCTACACCTGGGTGTAGAATAAGCTGCTGCATATATATATATATATATATATATATATAGAATAAAAAGGGGAGATGAAAAATGGACAAATGTCCTACGGGCGAGTAGAGTCTACCTCCCTAAGAAAAAGAAAGAATAAAGAAGAGTTAAAAAATGGATAAGTGTCCGCTGAAAACAATGGGTACTTAGATGCTCGCCTCTCCATAAAAGAAAAATAAAGAAAGAAAGAAAAAGATACAACCCAAGTTCTCTCAAAATTTTCAAGTTTTAAAAGAGAGATGTTTTCTCAAGGAGCAAAAGTAGAATTAGGCTTTCCCCTCATTCATTAGATACACCTCATTGCATTCCCTACCATCACTTACCACCATATTCATTTCCCCATACACATGCATCACTTGATCAGTGTGACTCGTGACTTTGGATCCGTTGCTTGAACTTACAATATATGCTTAGTAAATAGATGTAGTTTTCTCCCACCTATGAGCTCCAGATATAAGCCTTAGATATAGGGTGAGAGAGAAGAAGGCATAGTGTCCTACTGCCTTAGTCCAAAAATACCACGTATCATGAGAGAAAGGCAAAACAACCTTGTTGCCTCAGTGAGGATCCACAAATACCACAATTGAGAGATTTGAGAGAGTCATACTAGGAACTTTGAGTTTTATTTTCAAAACCAGCAAAAATTCCAGAAGGACAGTTGAACAAAGAGTTTGAGATATGGTGCTTGACTTAATTGTTCTATCTTTCAATTACCCAAGATCCCAAGAAAAGGCTATAAGCTCCATGGTTAAAGGTAATGGGTAAGTTGAAAGTTGAAAAAGTTTATTCTTATCTGGAGGAGAAATTTTGTTTGAAAGCATGTGTACTTTGGAGGCGTGAAAGCGTTGCAACTCCTGATCCATTGCTAAGTTTGGCTTTACTAGGGACTAGCAAAGGGTAAGCTTGGGGGAGCTTGTTGACACCTGTTATAGCATAATATTACTAGTCAACTAAATATGAAATAAGGGCATAAAATGAATAATCACATAGACTAGGGGCTTTACTAACATAGTTCCACAAGTTTTGGTGATTTATATATTTTTAGGGACTAAACAGGAAAAGCCTAGAGTTTGCAAGACATATGAAGCATAAACATGTTACAAACATATTCCAAGATAGCACCATTGCAAAGAGCTCGTCAAGACGATCGAAACGGATATATTGTTTGCTATATTCAAAGTCCAGAATCAAAAGATATTAGTTGCAGAGTAGAGTTCACTAAAACGGTCATAACTTTCTCATCGGACTCCGTTTCCTGCAAAATACCAGTCATTACAAAGCTATCGACGAGATTTACGCACCCACAAAATTTGAACTCATTTTTCCACAGGGGCCTGGCGGCCCAAAAGATATCAGTTGCAGAGCAGAGTTCACTAAAACGGTTATAACTTTCTCATCGGACTCTGTTTCCTGCAAAATACCAGTCATTACAAAGCTATCGACGAGATCTACGCACCCACAAAATTTGAACTCATTTTTCCACAGGGGCCTGGCGGCCGCCAGGCCTTTTCACGGCGGCCGCCAGGAGATTGAGCCCAATCCGTTTTAACTTTTTATGTCGGTTTGTAACCGACTTTGAGGTTGTATCTACACCGTTGCCAAGGTCGGTTTGATCCAAGGGCTATCATTCATCGCCAAGGGCTATATAAGAAGACCCCCTGACCCTAGGGTGAAACCCTAATTCATTATCATTCATATCTCTTGACCTGTTGGTCATAGAGGTGTCCCAATGTGAGGACAACCTCTCTCCTCTAGGCCTAGACTAGAACTAGAACTAGAAGAGTTACCATTCAAGAAAGGATTAGAACTCATTAGTTCTAATCTTTAGAACAAGAGAGATAGAGAGAGGGAAGAAATTGGAGGAAGTACCGGCCTGTCGGTGCTATCTCCATACTTGTACCTCGGTGGAAGTTAATCTACACTTGGAATTACTCTGGTAATTAATCTACTTCTTCTTTTAGTAAGTAATATTGTTTATATTTATTCTTATTGGTCTACGAGTCTCTGTTGAGTGCTTTAATCTGGTACCCAGATTAGAGTAATATTCGCAGTGCAAACGTGGTGTTTGGACTCGGGTATCTCGTTAGATACACCCTACCTTCCGGAGTGTGGTAGTTCGTGGTAGTGACAGTACCATTGATTCCTTTGGGTTTCACCTCCCGTTGGATAGGACTAAGTAGGAACCAGTTACTGGGGGAATAGTAAGTTTTGGCCTTACTTTCCTTTGAGTACATCCCCATAACAATACTATCAACATCACTTACCAAGATAAGAGTTAGATATCTTAGTAAACCTCTCTACATTCTCAACCTTCTTAAGTCTTGTGCTACTCCCGATTAAGATTAGATCGTAGTCTCCCTCACCCGTTTCCCTGTGGATTCGATATTTAAAGGGTGAAGTGCTCACCGGTATCCGTGCGCTTGCGGATTATACAAATTATAAATATTTCTGTGGGCTTAGCAAATACCAACACTCACCGACACGAGCAATGTATTAACTTGCAATTCGTCGTCCCGACGAGGATGCACGGTCCTCTCACAAATCACCGGAGGTGGCCAAGAACAATCACCTTCTCTTGCCAATGCCTCCACCAATCACCAAGCCGGCTAGGAGTGGTGCTCTCCAAGAGCAACAAGAAAACCACCGGCTCACAATGATCCCCAAGTGCCACTAGATGCAAAGATCAAAGCAAAGTGCACTTGAATCACCTCAACTCACTAGAATGATGCTCACAAGCAAAGGGAGTGAGGAGGAGGGAGTGTGCTCAGCTCTAGAGGTGTTAGGAATGATTTCAAATGACCAAGAGACCTCCCAAAGCCGACCAAACGTGTATATATAGCCCCCATCACGAAATCCCACCGTTGGGGGTCAAAACACGCTGAAAATAGCCTGACCGGACGCGCCGACCGGACTCACCAGTCGATGGGTCCGGTCGCGGGTCCGGTCACAACAGACAACCCGCCTGGCCCACGGCTGACACTCATTGCATGTGTCCGGTCCATGGATCCGGTGGGTGCGTCCGGTCGAGTTCCAACCGAGACACGAAAAACATGCTCTCTGGAACTTCGATCGGAAGCACCGACCGGACCGTCCGGGCCGGATCCGCGCGCTTCCGGGCCGCAGGTCCGGTCACCGGATCCGGCCGGCGTCGAGCCGCGAAAAAATCCGTCGTTGTGTTGTCGTTCCTTCGCCTTTGCTCCAAACCGACTTCCGTCACTTGATTCTTGTTGCCGACACGTCGAAGAACACCCCGACACCATGTGTTAGCATTTTAAAAATATTTTTTATCAAGTACGGAGTTAGCTCTCTAGGTTAGAATGCATGCAAATGACCTAGAGGCACATGAGGACCGATATGTACGATAGTTTTCCCCTCTTTATAGTACGGCTTATCGATCCTATAATCACTCACACCCTCTATGGTGTCTTGAGTGTAAAATCAAAATGACCCTATGATATACCTTTGCCTTGAGCTCATCTTGATCCTCGAAACACTCCAAGTCGCGCACTTGATCATCAACTGGATCACCTCGACCCATCCACCATGACCACCATGCACCAACCTTGGCTTGACCAATCTCCAACTAAATCAAACACTTAGCATAGAGAGATTAGTCCTAGGATGTCACTAATTAGCCAAAACCAATCTAGAGATCTTCACCAGGATGTAACACACGAGCTACAGACGCGTTTTAGTAAGCTCGTCTGCATTCCTTTCCTGCTTTCACAGATGTGCTTTGGTAGACTCGTCTGTGGGATTTAGTCGCTTTTACAGATGACCGTTTTGATTCTGCACGAGTGTAAATATTTCGTGTTTTCATACGCTTGTTTGGTGTTTCAGACGTTTCTTCGGTTACGCGACAGACATTTAGTACGAAACCTACAGCGGGCCAAGACACCGGCGGTGGTCTGTATATAGATAACAGACCATTTCGGCTACGCGACAACAATTGAAAATGGTAGACACTGGCAAACACAAATAATACAGATGCACAGGTCCGATCACAAACAAATGGCAGACGCCAGCAGCAATGCAAATTCAGGTATATCTCAGATTGTTCACACAGATGTACCCGGTTCTTCAGGGCACGCCACAGATTGTTCATAACACAAATAACACAGTTCACATGCATGTATCTAGCTTTGATCGTCATGCAAAGCAAGGAAACAAATAACACGTTCACATGTATGTATCCACCTGATCGTCATGCAGCAAGGGAAACAGAATCAACTCACGGTTTACGAAATGAAATGCTCGCCTTCAGGGCTGATGACATGCTCCATAAGAAACTTGGCGATTGTTGACACCTGTTATAGCATAATATTACTAGTCAACTAATATGAAATAAGGGCATAAAATGAATATCAACATAAGTCCAGGGGCTTTACTAACATAATTTCACGAGCTTTGGTAATTTATATATTTTCAGGGACTTAACAAATAAATGCAGAGAAGAATAGAGAAAGTTCCGGAATATACATCTCATACAATGGCAAGACTTGACCATGAAGTAACTCGATCCAAAATGTGGACTAAAACACTCTAGAAGGTACCAGAAGACACCAGGAGGAACCTGACACGGTTTGGCCACAGGGGCCTGGCGGTCGGCCTAAACCTGCCTGGCGTCCGCCAGGTGGGGTCAGCCAATCAGTCTCAGATTTCTATGTCGGTTTGTAACCGACCTTGAGGTTGTATCTACACCGTTATTGAAGGTCGGTTTGATCCAATGGTCATCGTTCATCGCCAAGGCCTATATAAGAAGACCCCCTGACCCCAGGGTTAAACCCTAACTCATTCTATCTCATTATCTCTCAGTTGTAGAGGGGTCCCATGTAAGGATCATCTCTCTCTCAGGGATTAGTGAATTAGAATGTAATTAGAAGTAGATTAGATCTAATTAGATCTAATCAAGAGTAAGAGTCAAGAAGAGATTAGAGCCATAGTTCTCATGAGAGAGATTAGAGCTAATCTTGTTCCTAGAGTTAAAGTGTTGGTGATGGGAAGAGCTGCTGAGGAAGCACCGGACCTGTCGGTGACTCCTCTACATCTTGTACCATCGGAATCAAGTCCCATTAACACTGGTACTTGATCCCGAGACTTCTTTGGTGGATCAACTTCTTGTTTGAGTAAATAATCGTCTTATCTAAAGTGTTAGTATTGTTCTTACTGTTCACAACTCTTGTTTGAGTACTTTAATCTGTAGGACCCTATAGATTATAGGGGTAGCTTAGGTTTAGGCGTGGTGCCTAGGCTGAGGTTGCTTGTGAAGACACCTTATTGTTGACACCAGATTTTGGTCAAGGAAGATTCGGCCTAGAAATCGTGCCGAACAAAAGAGTGCCGACTTGAAAGAGAGAAAAAGCATAAGATTATTCGGTAAGACTGCTGGTCGGCAAAATTCTGAAGAAGGTAGCAATCGGCATTATTTGGCCTGGCGTGTTCAGGATTGATGATACGGAAGGGACAGTCTCGTTCTGGAGCTAATGCAGAGCTAATTCAGACAGATATATGCATGATCAAAAGCACGTTCCTTGATACTCTGACGTGTCAGCTTTTGAGCACATATGGAGACATGATCGAGACCATTTAATAATCCACGTTCAGGCTATGTGCATTCAAGGAGGAAAGGAAAATAATATTTTATTTGGAAATACGGCGTCCGACACTAGTACCGAAATTCTTTTTTTGTGGCGGACGATTTTCCTTTTGCGTGGCGGGCATGGCAGCCCGTCACCAACGAAAGGTCACGGTTAATCGTGACCTTTTGCGTGGCGGGCGGCCGTGCAATTCAAGGAAGGAGCAAGGATATGTACGTATCATGTATATGCATATACGACTATGAAGCCAGATGTGTCATGGTCATATCGCGCTCGGCAGGATGCGTCTACACGGAGTCTTGGCTGGTTAACCGAACAAGGATAGACGCGTCGACCAAGAGACTTCGTCAGCAAGGACTCTAAGGAAAGGAAGGATAGAGTCCGTATATCTTAGATTAGATATTTCTTTTCTGTCAAGTTTTGTACGCCGCAAGTCAGCCAGGCTCAGGGTATAAAAACAGACCCTCCGGCTAATGTAAAAGGATCTACCAAAATCAAATACAACAAACCCGGCTCCGTGCCTTGGCTCCGGCCACCCTTCGAGTCCAGTCGTGTCGTCGATCTACTGCGAGAGGATTCATCGACCCGTCGACCTCCGTAAGTACTGGCAACCTTGCACCATGTCTAGTATCGTCAGGCGATTTAGATTATTGCAAGAAGTCTTGTTCACGCTTTGTATCGTCGGCGATTTAAGCTATCGGGGGCAAGAGGGTTCTTTTGTCGATCATGAGCCATCCGGTGGGCTAAGGTCTGGCTAAGAGCTAGTTATCGGCTTCATTAGATTTTGGCAAGATCTAATGAATTCATTAAGTTACCATGTGTTGCAATGCTTTTATTTATTATTTAATTATGTTTGCACACACTTTTTGCCCAATTTAGATTGAAAGGTCTCGGCTTTATCTTATCATAGATCTAGTTGCTTCTAGTGCTTTCATTGTTTATCTTACTGTGCTACTAGATCTATCTGTTTATCATAGCCGAGATAGATCAATCTAAGTTGTTACATGTTGAGGGTTCGTATACGTTTAGATCTTGACAGGACTATATCATCCGGTGGATATAGATCTTTGGGTTACTCTAGGGCTAGTCATCCGGTGGACTAGAGATCAGTTTAATCTGATAGATTTTTACGTAGGGGAGTTCCTTCTTCATGGACCCCGATTCGGCAAGCTTGCCGAACACGGTTGCGCTTTCACGTGTAATAAGTATCAATAATGATATTTATGATTTACTTTCTTTTATTTATCATGTTGTCAATTAATTCGATCTATGCAATAGAGCTTTACGACAAAGATACCATGATGATCGACTTTATTTGTTCAAACATGTCTCTTATGATCATTCGGTAACTGTTATTACATTATGTCATTATATATATTTACCGAATGCATTCATTATTCATCGACGTATAGCTTTCATAGCTATATGTCTTTACATCCGCCTTAGAGCCATATATGCGGAACTGTCTTGGTCTCACCGGTGCATGTTCCGGATCTCACGTTTACCTCCTTGTCAATTAACAGGTCAAATTGATCGGCACGCCTCAAAACACTCGGGCAAATCGAGTAAAGCCAGCTATTCCGGCTTGTCAGTGTGTGCGGCGCAGGGAGTAGGATTTTTGTGCCTACACTTATATTCCGGGTCGTGTGGTAGATTGCGGGAGTGACAGTCCTGTTGAGTCCTTTGGAATCCACCCTCCATCTATAAGACTAGTTGGGCGTATAAGGGCCGGAGGATTGCATGTTTTGTCCATGTTTTCGTTTGGGTGCTTCCCTATAAGACAATACCAACATATGCTTACAAGGATAAGAATTAGACAACCATAGAAATCTCTTTATCTCTTTATTCTCTTTAGTTTCTTGATTGCTGCTCAGGGATTAGTTATATTCCTCAGTTATCCTCACACCATCCTCCCTGTGGATTCGATATTAAAACCCTCTCCCGGGTGAAATGCTCACCAAGATCCGTTCGCTTGCGGATTATTATTAAATATTTCTATAGGCTTAACAAATACCAACAAGCATTTCTGGTGCCGTTGCCAGGGAGAATGGTTGCTGAGAAAACATTGAGTATAACTAATCTTGTATCATATCTTAGTGCAGTCTTTCTTTTTATATTTTCTTTTCTTTTTATATCTTTTTGGGATCCTCGGATTCTACACCTATCCTTATACTGCACCCATAAGCACAAGTTCAGGCCACTAGAATCCATAGAACCTATCCTACCCCTTGGCTATGAGCTGTGCCTAAGGTTGGTTTAAATGATTATGAAACAACCCCTTATAGGAGAGAATTCTGAAGTTAACCTCATGCCAAATCCTATCCTTTAAAAAGGATTATGTATTTGGGGCTCATCCTAGAAAAGTTGTTCGCATGACCATCATGCAGTTTTCTGGATGAATTTTTCTTTCCTTTTCTAAAAAGTAAGGTTTATCCTTGACAAACTCAGCGGGTGTAATCTTTTTCTTAGAATTTGTCATGAACACCCAAAGGAAGAGAAGGAATCATCCTCTAGACCAAAGAAGAAGTTTTGATAGCCAGATTATAATCATTCCAATCCCTTGATTTAGCTACCAATCCTAAATCATCAATACTCTAAGCACCTCCAAGGGAAGAAGCAATTCTACCCTTGAATCTTTTATGGTGATGACTTTGGGAGACGAACTTCTAGCTTCATAGGAGACCTTTAAGTACCTATAAACCAAATCCTCTTAAAGAAGAGTCTCTTAGAGAGCATCCTTATTCTTACTAAGGACATTGGGAGCCCAAGGATGGCATATCTAATGATGCCATAGAAGGAGAGCAAAGCTATCTAGAATCCATTTGTATCTTCTCCCCTTCTATTTTAGACTAGATAACTTATCCAAACCCATCTTCAACCTCATCCTTGACCTCATTGAATCCTCTAGTGTTCTTTTTCGTAAGTCTACCTACGATCTTAGAAAGCCCAAATATAGACATTATGAAGGATCTAAGGAAGACCAGAAAGAGCATTATCTATAGTTGGAGAACATCCATGAGCATAGGAGTTACATCCTAAATTTTCTATCCAATCCTTGCTCATGTGAGCAAACTCCTAAATTAATTGCCATCTCTAATCTTGCTACCTATAAGATCTCAAACCCCCTTGAGATAATTGTTCATAAGGATTTAGAAAGAGTGGTTGTTGATCTTATTGGCTTGAAAGTTGAGATTGCTGATTTAAGGGAAAACCTCTTCATCATCTTGAATCATATTCGAAGGTTTCCTAAGGACGAGCTTTTTGTCCTAAAACAAGCACTCTAGGGGGAAGTAATATAAGTATAGATCTTTTGCTATAACACCCCCTTGTGTAGTGAGCATAGAAATATAAATTGTGAATATTCCTTCGGATATTTTTGTTACTAACCATTACAGGTCAAGAACAAAGAGAACAAAGGATGACAATGTAAAGGTATGTCCAACCAATTATCATGCAACATTGAATCACTCATATAATTCTTGCCATGTTGCTACCTTATCTTGGTTGTCGTTACCTTTAAAACATGCTCAAGTTGCTACACTACTTCATCTTCACTTGAGTAAATCTCTACAATGCTTTCATGTCACCTTTGTCTGCTATAGTATGCTTTGGTTTGGAAGTACTACATGTGTACTTTCAAAGGCTTTTAAATTAAGCGTGGTGCTTGGGTTAAAATGCCTTCCTTAATTAAATTAGACATGGAGTCTAGTTTGGTTATTGAACTAAATATTACTTGTGTAGACATTGGTATATTTTGTCAGACTAACCCCTGCAATCCAATTCGGGTAAGTCAAAGAGATGAACTCGATCGTAGATGAAGCAAGGCATATGATGAACTCCAAAAGACACGGTTCATTCATTAATGGAAGAACTGTAAGTCTCAAATCATTCACTCAGTCTTTTGCCACAATTTAGCTTTGCTTTGATCCTTATGCTAGAATACAGCAGCAAACAAAAAAGTGTTATAAGATATGATAATTAAAATCTGTGCTAAGAGTAATCAAAGAACCATCTTTTCATTAGCATAGGTAAGATCTTATGAACTTTGGATAACAACCCCTGTTTCAACCATGTTGTATACTTCCTCGGGTATGTGTCCACTAATATTTTATAGAAAAAGAATCTATGCTATGAAGAAAAGTTTCATACACCACGATCACGAAAAGTAAACACTCAACAGAAGTGGATAGATAAAGCAATGGGCCACAAGAACATCAAAGAAAACAACAACATGTTCCTAGGACAAGTTCCCTTCGGATATTTTTGGTCACTAACCTTGCAGGAACAAAAGGATGAACAACATCTAAGGACATGGTGATTGCAACACACAATTACGGATGGTTTAGCATTCACACTTAAAAGTGCTGAGTGACAGGAAGACTTGAGCATGGGAGAAGAAAGTCCACTCCTCTAAAGATTTGACATTACTCTTCCTCTTCTCAAGCTACCGTCACTCTGACATGCTGGTTTGCAATCTCTCTATTCCCTATTGCTCTTTTCTACAAGTATGAATAATTTTGATGCATGAAAATCAAACTTAAGGTTCACTAAAATCATTCCTTTAGAAAAGCAAGGTGAAACATAAGATAAAAGATCTATGCTAAAATTTTCAACCAAACTTTTCTGTAGCATAAAAAATGACCTTTAGCCCTGTAACAATACTACCCTTGTTACTACTTGTATATTCCTTCGGGTATGTGCTGTCAACTAATACTGCAGGAGTAAAACCATGAGAGGAGCAAAAAGGTCCTAGCACAATTCAAAGAAAGAAAGGATGATGCAATAAAGGAGACAAGTTAGGAGCAAGATATACAAGAAGCCAAATAAGGAAAGCTCCAAGCAAAAGGTAATAATAACCACAAGATGTTATAGTGCCGTCACACTCTAATAAAAGGTAACATCTTGAGGTAAGCTATCATTAACTAAGCTTTTCCTAATAATGGCATGCTCATAAAGAAAGAATCAAACATGTTGAAGTCAAAACCTAACCTTATCCATCCTGCTTAGCTTCGCATGTTTAGTTCTTTGTTCCTAAAAACCACTCTCCTGAACCCATAGCCCCCATTTATGTGAATTAAAATGTTGCTCATCCTGTTTTGCAAGATAGTCATAATCATTAAACCGTTGATGCTCTATCTTGTGACCTTGTCACCCTCATCATAAATGAAACAAGTAAATATTAACTCTGCCTTGTATATGCCTAAGGTTAGAGAAGAATAAATAAAGTTTTGGTTCTGTTGGTGTTTTCCCACCAACAGGGCCCATGCACTTGATCTCTACCTTGTCTTTACAAACAGGACATACTTCGAGCAAAAACGTAGAGGAGTATGTCACTCCCCTAAGATTCTATTAGGAAATATCCTAAACTCATAAAGCACGCACACTAAACAAGATGTTGCTCGCTGCCACTATCAAAGCTTCACTTCAAATCATGGGACAAGCAAGCAACATGGGTGATGCCATCCTCAGAGATCACTATCTCAGTAGACGCAGCCACCAAGATCAGATGGTGAACATGAGGAGTGAGGTAAGAAGTCTTGTTCAAAGGACTTAAAACATTGAACCCTCGTCGAAAGGTAATTCGGTAGTTATCCATATTTGTGGGGTACGCACCTGCCCCTCTAACCTTCGCTACGGGGGTAGCGGGAGGAGAGGCGAGGGCTTCCCACAGGAGTAAACGTAAGCGATGATGGGCCCACGAGCTGGGTCCCCAGGCATGTGACGTGGACAAATGTGCGAATCCCGAGAGAATAACTTTCTGATTGATAGGTCGTAAAAGTTCCCCCAACCGTCCCCTACAATACGTCTTGTCTGCCCATATTTATAGGGATCCGGTCGGCACGTGGCGCTGTTACACTTTTGGACAATGCGTTGTTGCCACTTACAGACACGGCCCACACAGGGGCAACTCGGTACAATCCCTGCTAAGGGCACACGGGTAAAACCACACGCCCTAATGTTACTAGGGCTCCATTAGGGTTTCCCCTCATTCCGCCGCCGCAGAGTCCTAGCACCGTCTCGGCCCCGTCGATCCTAGCGCCCTGCGGAGTCCCCCCCTTGGCCAAGCCGCCCCCCCCCCGCGAGGGGTGTCGCTTCGGCCGCGTCGTTCCCCGCTGCCGCGGGTCCCTTCGTTGGCCGAGCCGCCCCCGCGCCCGCGCGGGGTGTCGCTCGGCTGCGTCGCCCCCGCGCCTCACGGGGTCCCTTCCTTGGCCATGCCGCCCCGCGCCCGCGAGGGTGTCGCGTTTTGGCCCAGGAGCTACTAGGGGTCCCCCGGCGAGGGTCCCTCCCAACAATATTTAATTATTAGCATTGCATCTCTAAATGCATATCATATTTATCTTTTTGCATCTTGCATTAGCATATTTATTTCCTTACATTGCATAATCATTTTTTCCTTTAGCATATTTACATTTATACATTAGCATTGCATTGAAAAATTCTCAAGCCCCATGTGAATAATCTTGTGGTAACCCATATGAATATTCACCGTGGTGGCATAAAAATAATTATGTATTCATCTAGTTGCATTTGTATTATAGTTCTTTGCACGTATATAAAATTATAAAAATCCAAAAACATTTAGGAAAAAAAAAAAAAATCTTGCTGAAGATTTATTTGGAATAATCATGATCCATCTTGAAAATCTCTAGACACATGAAGTCTATGTGGCACACCACTAACGCTTAATCAAGTTCCACTAGCTTTGTTGTCTATTTGAGTTCAGCAGGATTCGAAGGAAGAGAGACATGAAAGGCCGACTTCATCATCACTATCTACCTCAACTTCCACATTAACAAACCCGACACTTCAATCCGGCTTTTTGGGAGAGCACCCCCAGCTATCATGATAAGTATCTCTACTACTATATATATATATATATATATATATATATATATATATATATATATATATATATATATATATATATATATATATATATATATATATATATATATATATATATATATATATTATTAGCTAAATATTTGGTCTGCTATTAGAGTTTGTTAAGAAGTTTAGTTTTATAGAGTCTAGTTGTTTAAAGAGTGTTTAGTAGAAGTGTGATCTTTAGAGTGTGAGAATAAATAAATAATTAAATAGGAGTGTACCGTAAGTTCTCTTTTCCACCAACATAAAATGATCCTTGAAGCTAAATCTTTCGAACGATTAGCAACCTGAATCCATTATTGACCTAACGATTAGCGTCGAAACTTATGCGTGGATTTTATTGAAACATGACGATACAAAGATGTGTCGGAAATTATACACACATGAACTATAAATGGAAATCGAAGATTTTTTTTAGTCGATATAAAATATTTTCTTACACGATTGCACAATAGAGTTTACGAGCTTGCGACACCGAGATATCCGTGATTGTGGTACTTTCACAAAACTTGCTTGTTTGGATTAAATGTCACTTTAATATCATTGTTCAATTTTAAAGTATTGTTATCTTATCATGCGTTCCTTATATTTTATAAAAAATTAATTATCCCGTAGCAACGCATGAGTGCGATACTAGTTTAAACAATAGAGATGAAATGAGATTTTCATATAGGTGAGATGAAAGCCCATGAACACTGTTTCTAAGTCTGAATGTGTTAAATAGGAATATGAAACACAAGAGAGATGATTTTTTTTTTCGAAAGCGGGCTTAGCTCGTACTTCATTAAGAGGAGTTAGAGAATTCATACATGACTTGTGCCAAATCCAATGCGAGTAGCTGTCGGGGAGATGATGCAAGAAAACACTAGTAGAAGGAACCGGTGGACAAAGGCGCGTTGACTAGGTGTGAACTAAGAAAAACAGTTATGCTATAGAAAGCGGAAGTCCGCCCGGGGGAGGCGAGGGCACCGAGAGGACTTGAGGGAGAGCTATAGGCTCGCGGCCGTCCTCGCCCAGCGTCGACCGTGCATGGGGAAGATCTTCCGGACGACCGCCCGGCTTGGAAGATGGGAAGGAATCTCCGAAGTGGCCGTGGAACCCGACAACAATGGCAGCATCCGGGGTGGTCGATGGCGCACCCGACTGGCAGCCCTCCCACTTGTCCAGGAGGATGCGGCGCGCCTGCCGCTCAACTGGGGGTCGCAAAAGGCCGACTTCGCCATGAGGCGGTCGTTGTGCCTTGGGATCCAATCCTTGTTGATTGTACGCGCCCGCCTGGCATGCGGCAGTGTCCTAATCAGCGTCTGTTCAAGGGGTAGCCGGAGGGAGTCAATGAACACAGCCTCGGTCGGCGCGCCCGACGGCGCCCTAGAAGGGGCAATGGCGGGCGCCATAGACGGCATAGAGCCGGAGGGCGCATCAGGCGGCATAGGGGCCGTGTCATCGGCGGGCCCTCTGAGCAGCGTAGCCACCCCGACATCCTGGGAGGAGGGCGGGAGGATGCGTGAAGGGGCAACCTGCCGCGTCGCGTCCCCGAAGTCGTCGAGCGATGTGGCCAGCCGCTCCTCACAAGCTGCTGCAACGAAAAGCGATACCAGCTGGGTGGCGTCCCCTAGCACGATAGCCTGAACCGAGGGGCGCGCTCGGTGGGGGTCAGACGGCTGCGATGCCTTGGAGTTGGAGGTGAGGGCAAATTCCGCCCCCTACCTCATCACTCCACCAGTCCCTGGAGTTGGCGCGCGATGAAGCTACGACCGGCGGAACCGGCCAGCCCCGAGCGAGCTCGGCCTCCACGGCCTAAGTCGGCCCACCAGTCGACAGCGTCAATTAGAGCCAATAACGCGCATAGCACGGAAAAGAGCTATAGCGTCGCAGCACTTGTTTCTGGTCGCCGCTATAGCGCAAAAATAGCGCGCCATTTTTTCGTGGAATAAGATAATAACTTTTAGGATGTCAACTAAGTATTATTGGATTAATCGTTAATTATATTTTCATAGTATCTCTACTATAACGGTACACTTGTTACTATTTTTGGACCGACGATCACCAACCACCGGATCTCATCACCGAGGACCGAGATCGAAAGTTTGACCGACGTGTCTTACACCTCACCTCACGTTCGATTTCCTCCTGGCGACCACGGTTCAAAACTTTGGATCGTCAAAAAAAAAAAAAAAAAAAACACCGGCTAAAAATAGCCATAGCTGCAGCAGACGGCGGCTGCGACACAGGCGAGGGGCAAGGCCGAGGTCGAAGATCAGGAGGACAACGCGGGCGCCGCGGCGGCGGACGACGGACGACGCCGGGTCCTGCTTCATCGACCCGGACAGGGTGGTGGAGATCGCCCCGTCGCCGGCTAGGCCGTGCCGGACGTGCAGGCAGCGCTCGGCCTCCGTCGTGCTGCTCCCGTGCATGTACTTCACGATCAGCCGATGGCCCGATGCAGTACACTGTTGCTTGATCTTTCACCTTTCATTCTTCATCTGTTGCTTGATTTGTAAATGTCACCATAGCGTTAGCACGTGCAGCCGTACATTCAATAGAGTGATGGCCAGACATCTACACATCAGAAGATTAATTAACGGCGGAGGTTTCAGACCTGCTTAAAAGGTTGGTAGAAGCTATGATGCAAACTTTTTTAAAATGAATTTTACAAATATTGTCACCGATAACCATAGATCTGGAGTTTAATTATATTAGTTAGTTCATAATTTGGACATGGCTCTCTCAAAACTGCGTCCCTTTTCAGCATTCAGTGATCATTGAAACTCTAATGAGACAACAGGGTTTTGATGGATTGATGCTGTCTTCGATTAGGGTATTTATAATGAAGTAATGACAAATTATCCATAGTCAAGAACTCTACGTTGCTTGTCTATTCTGGTTTTACACTTTGCTATTGCTAGCCAATAAAATCTACATGTGACTTTAGAATCTGGGAATGTCTATCGCTGATGAAGTTTCTTCGTTCCTCATGAGTCTACTCTTGCTGGTACCGTTTCTGCTATGTTGGAAAAATTGATCTGGGAACAATTATTAGTCTTCTAAACTAAAGTTGGGATTGAACACTAATTATTATTGTATTGTAAACCAAAAGTTTCACTTGAGCTGAAATGTGTCATTGGTTTACTCTTACACTAACAGTTACGCCATTTGCCAACACTGATGATGTACTTCACCTTGGTTAATTTCATCATCACCGGTAGATGTTTGTGCTTCTATATTTGGTCTTGACATTCACTGAGGCGAGATAAAAGTGGTCAAGTTCATTTCATCTAAATATGTTTTTTTTTCTTACATATATTTGCTCCTTATGTTTGGTTTCAGGCAAGATAATAGTGCCCATAGTGCAGAGCGGATTGCTTCTCCTCAAATGCAAAAGCAAAACAGAAGGGGAAGTGAGGTTCAGAAGACGAGTTCTCCAATGACGTATTTGTTAGATCATGTAAATACTGAGTATTGTTTACTGTTTTGTGTCAGGTGTTTTGTTTTGTAATGATATTGTTGAATTCGTGATAATAAAGCTCTCATTTTGTTCAATCTGTGATGATAAAGCTCTCTTTGGCAAATCTTTGGGTGTTTCTGTAGTAATATTGGATCTACATCTTTTGAAACTAACAAGTATTAAGCATTGTGAAGGTAAATCATTTTTGAAACTAAGTATTAAGTATTATGCAGGTAAATCATTTTTGAAACTAATTATTAAGTATTGTGCAGGTAAATCAATTTTCGTTGTTTGATTTATAAATGTCACCGTAAGCGTTAGCACGGGCATTATACTAATAACTATTTAATGTCACAAAATCATTATAATTCTTTCTATAAATTTGGTAATGCTTTGATTCTCAAAGATTTTTTAAATGACTTACGATTTGTGATTAAGGGAGTATATTGCAGTGCTTGCAAATTAAACAAGGAAAAACTGCACGAGGCCCAGCGAAATTAAATAAGTATAGAAACTCTATTTTTTTTTTTATCCTATACAGGCGTATCACGAGCACGACACAGGTTTTTTTTATATAAGTATAGCATCTCTTCGGTTGCGATCGACTGCGCGGCACGTCAATGGGTTACGTTGATCCCCTTGCAGCTATGAGATCCTAATCAGTATCCGTGCACGTTGAAGCCGTGATTCGCGAAATCACCAGAGATATGCCTCAATGGGTTACGTTGATACCCTTGCAGCTATGACCCTGATCAGTATCCGTGCACGTTGAAGCACGTGATTCGCGAAATCACCAGAGATATGCCCTGTTTGACTAGCCTTCTCCACCTGATTCATAATCCGTTTGGAGCCGATTTCTGCCAAACGGCATAAAATAAAACGGGTTCACCGGTGAAACCACTAAAAACGTGTTCTCACATAGCTTTGGGGTGAAAGAAGCCAGATTCACCTCACCCTATATACCTCGTTCTGTGAGGATATATTTAAGAAACTCTATAGGTGTGGAATTGTTTTTTCCCAAACGATTTAACAAAACTGCTCTGGATCTACGGACATAGAGGCGAAGATAAAAAAAAACGGCTTCACCTAAAGCCGTGCCAAATGGGGGCTATTCTAGGCGGCATGCATCCTGAGGGACCAGGATGATCTGATACAGGTCGTCGGTGTACATCACGCCTGCGTCTGCGTGGTGGTGGGTGGCTTCTGCCGCAGCCGGCTGGGGCGCCCCCAGGGTCGAGAGCTATAGCGACCATATTCTGTCGGTGTACATTAACGACTCTATTTTTAAATATTCTAATCCTAGCTACACACGCGTTCCGCTCAAAAAAAAAAAAAAAAAAAGCTACACACGCGCATCACACGACGAGCAGGGCACTATGGTTTTTCCTTATATATACCATACAAGAGAGAGAGAGGACAGAAGAGAGAAGAAGAGAAAATAGAGAAGGAGAGAAGAGATATGAGTGTGGCAGTGGTGGGCGGCGGCATAACAGGACTGGTAGCAGCTTATGAGCTGGCCAGGAGCGGCGGCGCCAAGCGGGTGACTCTGTACGAGAAGGAGGACCATCTCGGCGGCGGGCATGCCTGCAGGGTCGTGGACGTCGTCAACGACGACGGCCACGTACTCCACCTCGACCTCAGCTTTTTGGTCTTCAACCGGGTAACAACAAACACACACACGTATCGATCTGCATGCGGATCAGAGATCAGTATTCAGTAGTCTAGCTATATATGACATCGATATATATAGGTGACAAGCCCGAACATGACGAAATGGCTCCAAGAGCTCGGGGTGGAAACCGAGAGATCGGACCTGTCCTTCTCAGTGAGCACGTTGAACGGAGCAGGAAGACTTGAGTGGGGCAGCCGCAACGGCATAACCGGCCTATTGGCGCAGAAGAGGAACTCGCTTAGCCCGAGCTTCTGGCGCATGATCCTTGAGATATCCAAGTTCAGCAACCATGCTACTAGGTATTAATCAACACCGGTACATGATTTTCACTCCCGCTTTGCGGTAGCCAATACAGCCAGTAGAAAAGCATTGATACTGAGTTTATAAGCCCATTTTGCCATGCATCTAGATATACTCATGAAAATGTAGAAATTAAAAAAAATAAAACTATGTAATACGAAAAGGGAGTATACAAAGGGGAGAAATCAGTAAATATAAATAAATAAAATAAATATGAAAAAATAAAACTAAGAATAAAAATAAATAAAAATAAGAATAAAAAAAACTTAGGAAACAAAAAAGGAAAATTAAATTGAAGCAAAGAAAGAAAGCATGAAAAAGAAAGGAATAAGAAAAGAAAAGAATAAATAAAAAGAAAAATAAACAAAACTCTAAGTAAACAATTAAAAATAATTAGAGTGAAGAAAAAAGAACAAAATTCTAAATTCGTATAGTAATTATTGTAATCACTCAAGAGAAGTTTAATGTAAAATTCTAAATTTGTATAGTAATTATTGTAACTCATTGTGTAATAAATTATTGTACAATCAGTTATAGAACAATACATGTGTATATACACACATATTCTCTATACCCCAAGGTATGAACACATCTTCTCTATTAATTCTCTTATTTCTCACTCCAAATAAAATCAATAGCAACTCTTTCTATTTTGAACATGCAACTTTATTGCAATCCATTTACAATCAACATTTAGTGCAGGCCATGTTTTGCACGACTTCTTCATCGACATCAACAACCGTTTTGTGCCAATTAGAGTAAAACAAAACAACTTTAGTAACGAAGCCTCTTGAATCTTGCGCTCACAGAGGTGCGAGCTAGGTAGGATGGAGCCAAAGTAGTGACTTCACCTGGCATCACCTTGTAGCCCTGCATAGGCTTTTTGTAAGAGCATATTTAAAAGATTCCACATGTGAATTTTTTGCTAAACGGTTTACATATGTACCAAAACTGTTTTATATATAGAGATGTTTATTATGGAGTCGAAGCCTAAAAAGCAGAGCTTCGTCATTGGTGGATTGAAGTTGTGTGAAACAGAGCCTTGATTAATTAACTGAACTTCAACCTCCCTCTACCAACCCACTTGACGCACCTGCTTGTATGAAATAGTTTTGTTGTTTAAGATTTTAAAATGTGATTCTCCCCAATTCTAGGTTCGATTGATGAACCAATGATGAATATTGTTGCAAAAAATGTGCCGAGCAAAATGAGTTCGATGAAGGCTATGTTTTAACTTTTTTTTTTGAAAAAAATAGATGCAACATATATTTCAAACCACTAAAATATCTAGAATATATAACTAACTCGTAACAATATATTACTTTGTATAGGCTTTTTATGTGTTCATTCTATACAAGAGAAATGCTATACCTATTGTTGAAGGTACATCTTATCTCTAGACATATTTTCTTATTCCTTATGTTTAATTTAAATATCACATCAGCAAAATGCCCTCATTAATGCCATGCAAACTAACCATTAGGACTCCCTCTTGCTTGTGCATTACAAATTGTGCCACACATCTAACATGTTGCATAATAATTGTGCTACCACTATCTTTAATTTGGAACTGAAGGTACCTAGAGGAGCATGAAAGAAACGCTGATCTTGATCGCAATGAGACGTTGGGCCAGTTCATCAGTCCGCATGGATATTCCAAGCTCTTTCTGGAGGCTTACCTTGTACGTCCGGCTAGCAACTAATATAAGTGCCTAATAATCTGTCTCCTCACATCTATTGTGTTTTGAATTGGTTCCATTTTGTAAAGGTATGGTGTATAATAATATGGTGAGAAAATTATACACATATGTATTTGTTGCAGATTCCAATGTGTGCGTGCATTTGGTCATGTCCGCCACAGGGAGTACTGGGTTTCCCGGCTTTCTTTACTCTCGCGTATTGCCATGAAAATCACCTTCTTAAGGTGCCTACTGCATCATCAGATTTATAGACCATTTTCTACATTTTCTTGATTGATTACTAGGCATCACAAAAATTCTTTAAACTCATTCATTCGCTTCTACTATTTAATTATCTGGGACCGTGCGTACATTTAGCTGTTTGGTCACGCGCATTGGCACATGGTGAAGGGCCCTTCAAAGTACTACGTGAACAAGGTATTATTTTTCTTTGTTCATTGTACTACAGTTCCACTCCAATGCATATGATTTGAATAGATTGGAGTGCAGCGAAACCTACAATAATAAAATAGTTGTTACCATTCACATATACTAGCGGTGTGCAACATTGATATCTCAATGAATGCAACCTTTATTTATTTATGTGCTGGCAGTTAAGAGAAGAGTTGGAGAGCATGGGTTGTCAAATTAAGACCAGCTGTGAAGTCAAATCTGTTTCAAATTTGGAAGGAGGTATATTACATCGTCCATTGCTGTATTGCTATTCTGCGAAACAATGAATTCTCCATATTCCGTTATACTCCCTCCATATCACTATTAGATGGCGTTTTAGAAAAGTTGTGAGTGAAACATTGAGAACATAAATTATAAATAACTTTTACGTCGTTGAGTTTGGTAATGTGAAAATCATATCAATAGATTTGTCTTGAAAATTACTTTCATAAAAGGTACATATATAAGTTTTTAATAATTATTTTTATAGAAAAGAGTCAAAGTTGTGTTTTAGTGACCGTGTCGCTGTCCTAAAAATCTTCTAATAGTGATGCAGAGGGAATATTTAGTTTTCTGTCACTAGCACAGAAACAAATTAACTTTTAGACACATTATTTTTTTATCTAGATGTGGTAGTGTTCTAACCGCTTCCATAAATGGTTGTAGAACAAATATCCATACACAAATCAATTTTCAATAGTGGTCGTAACATTAACCGCTACCAAATACCACCTTTTGTCGCACCTAGAAATGCTTTGTATAGTCGTATTGTTACTTAAGGGCTACATATATTTATTATTGGGATTCTTTTAGTATATATTAATTAAAAACACTGATTGATAGGTTGAATAAAGTTTATATTAGAACTTCATTCTACCAGTTGTGGTAATTTAGCTATTTGGGAAAATCTAATTAAAACTTATATAGCTATATCCTAGGATGGTGGGAACATATGTTACCTATCAGAAACACATGTTGCAATTGGATCGATATATGGAAAATATATGTTCTCGATCTGAACTCTCAATCTCCATTGCATGCGCTACAATTTTTGACATATAGGTTTACTATATAGATACAACAAATCAATATTTTGTCTTTGTTTTCTGCTATCAGGTGCAAATTCTTTTGTCCTTACTTGCTAGCTAGCCATAATTTGTTGTTGTGTACCTATTCTTTCTCCATTGCAAAAAATGTCATATTATGGTTTGTTATAAGTGTCGAATCATTTTTGGTTTGGCCAAATTTATTAAAAAAGTACCATATTTATGATATCAAATTACTACCATTATATTATTTTTTATGAAATATATTTTCATAGTGATAACTTAGAAATTTATGTCCTATTTGGTGTATCTCAACAATTTTATCTATAAATTATACCTATTTGCTATAAAAAAAATCTCAACAATTTTATCTATAAATTTAATTAACTTAGAATAGATTCATTTTTATAAGAGAAAACATCCTCGTTTTATTTAGTGACATATATGTATATCTTTAATATTGTTCAGTAATGCATGTTCACGTTACCAGTGTGCCTTAAGTAGGTCGATCATAATTAGGGATGATATATTACCGAATAGAGAATGCACATATTAGGACATAAACTTAGAGACACCTTATTAAGAGACACTATCCACACATACCATGGTTTGTTTGTTGTATGTGATCCCAAATATTGTTTCTATATAGTTGTAAATTATGATATCGTTTTACTAAAGAAAACAACATTACATATTTCTGGCAGTAGGTTACAAAGTCTTGGAGGCTGATGGTTCAAATGAAATCTATGACCAAATCATATTTGGTGTCCATGCACCTGCTGCTCTTAAAATACTTGGAGCTGAAGCAACACATGATGAATTGAGAATTCTAGGTGCATTTCAGTATACAAAAAGGTATTGCTGCATGTTATGCTATTACATAAGAATATGATTTAATATTATATCCATTGTTTTGTCCAACATACTTGTTGACCGGTTTGTTGCTCTTTTTTGTATTTATCCTGCTAGTGATGTATACCTCCACCAGGATGAAAGTTTGATGCCACAGAGCTCGTCGGCATGGAGTGCTAGAAACTTCTTGGGGACAACAACAGACAATGCGGTGTGTGTTACATATTGGCTAAACCTAGTTCAGGTAGCTATATGGTTGGACTTTAATTTGGCAGCTATCAGCATTCATTACCAATATGTAAGATCACTTAAGTTTAATATGTGTACAATGATAACTTTGGTGTTTGTCTTGCTTTCTTGCAAAGAACATTAAATCTGCCAGGCCGTTTCTTGTGACACTTAATCCACGTCATGTTCCCGATGACATATTACATAAATGGAACACAAGCCATCCAATTCCTTCGATTTCCGCTGCAAAGGCTTCTCTTGAGCTCAATCACATCCAGGGCAAGAGAGGATTATGGTTCTGTGGATCATATCAAGGTAACTTCACATGTTAAAAAGTACAACATGCATGCCCCTTGTACTACATTTTGTTTTTTCCCTGTAATATATCTTTTGTACTTGACAATAGGCTATGGGTTCCATGAAGATGCGGTCAAGGTGTTGCCCATTGTACAAACCTGTATTTTGATTCAAACACATAACCAGAAAAGTGATTTGTAAGTATTTATGTGAGTACTATGTGTTTATGGTATACCGAACAATCCATGCAGGCTGGGAAAACTGTAGTTGAAGGTTTACTTGGAAAGAAATGTGACCTCATCCTCATGAACCCAAAACTGATGGTCCCATCATGGAGCGAGGCAGTGGCACGTTTTGTGGTGACAAGATTTTTTGACCAATACATATCAGTTGGTATCTTGAGGTTTGTTCTTTGTATGAACACACATGTACTATACAATGTCTAGTAATGCATGATTTTCATGTTTTAGTTTCGTGATTAGGTTGGACGAGGAAGGAGGTAATACATTCAATTTTGGTAAAGCATGCGAACAATGTCATGTAAAATGTGTCCTACGAGTTCATGATCCCCTATTCTATTGGAAGGTTGTACTCTTCTCTCTCTCTCTCTCTCTCTCTCTCTCTCTCTCTCTCTCTCTCTCTCTCTCTCTCTCTCTCTCTCTGTTCTTATCGTCTTGGTGGAAGTCTGTTTCTTTCTTTATGCCCCACACTCTATCTACTTGTTTTATCGTCAGGCCTCTTGAGTGATACATATGTTACTCTTGGCTGCCTTGCCATTATTTTGTTAGGTTGCAACAGAAGAAGATCTTGGTTTGGCAGATGCCTACATCAATGGTTTTGTCTCTTTTGCTGATCATAGAGAAGGCATTTTGAATCTTTTTCTGGTAAATCTATTTCATTGCCCAATTTAACAGTACACACGCATTTACATCTATATATTGACATATATAATGGTTTCACATTTATTGTATAGTAATAATTAAACTAATGAACCATATATATGTCCTTACAGATTCTCATTGCGAATAGGGATTTACATCTATGCAACGTTGCCAACAAAAGGTCTTGAAGCATCTATATTTCCCACAAAATGAAACTGAATGGTTTTCTTTAAGTACCACACTTGAATACTCCTTCCCTCCCTCCCAAAGTAAATTAACTTTTAGAGTTGTCCTAATAAGTTAAATTATTTTAAGTTTGACTAAATTTATTGAAAAAAATCAATATACATCAAATTAGTATAACTAGACACATATGAAATATATTTTCATAATCTACTTATCTAATGTGATATATGTTGTTATATTATTCATTATAAAGTTGGTCAACCTTAAGATAGGTTGACTGACGGTGATTCTAACTAGGAGTTGGTTTATTTAATTTAGAATAGAGAGATCAGTACTATATCCTATATAAACTCCTGGACACCTCTCTTGTTGCAGAAGCTATATAGGAAGGGGTTGGTGGACACCACATCTTTTAACTGCTGGGATCGCATCAGTAAAATATATATTGGCCCATGTCTCAAGGAAGAACACCATAACACAATCTCGTCGAAATATCTCAAAACACTATGATCTAGTCAGTGCCCATATGTCTATCTGATTAATTCTCAATCTTTCCCATCCATCTAAAACAACTTACATATGTGTGTGCAGAGTAATGATTTCTTTGCCCTTTTTTTGGACCCAACAATGAACTATTCTTGTGGAGTCTTCAAGGTTTGTTGTCGGTCACTTGTGATTCGGCCTGTAGTGAAGTTGTGTTTGGAATACTCGCCAGTTTATTTTCTCAAGAAGCATTGTAAAAAAGGTTCATATTCTCAAACTAGCTTAATTACTTGGGCATTTGCTACAATGGCAGGTGGAGGATGAGAGATTAGAAGTAGCCCAACTACGTAAAGTTAGAGCTCTAATAAACAAGGTAAATTTATTATATGTTCAAATCATTATATGCTTCTAATCCAACTGCTACTTGCTTATGCATCATGGACTTGATGATGATGAATACACAATATCTTTTGGTATATATCCATTTAATTGAAGGCTAATGTGGAGCGAGACCATCATGTTCTTGAGATTGGTAGTGGCTGGGGCACTTTAGCAATAGAGGTGGTGAGGCAAACAGGTTGTAAATACACAGGGGTCACGTTATCAGAGGAGCAACTTAAGTATGCCCAGAGAAAAGTGAAAGAAGCTGGACTAGAGGTCATCGTCAGTGCTATATAATACCACTATTCTTATATATTAATAATATATATTGGCAAATTCAATTTGAAGGTATTTTTCTACTTTTTTTTTAGGACCGCATAACTTTCCTCCTATGTGACTACCGTCAAATACCAAAGTGTCACAAATATGATAGGATTATAAGTTGGTAAGTACGTGAGTAGTACTGGCACCAAACTAGTTTTGCTTGAAGGACTGATCAAAATCACAATTGATAGATATGTTCTTGTCTTCATTCAATATTTTAGCGAGATGATGGAGCATGTTGGCCATGAGTACATGGAAGAATTTTTTAGCTGCTGCGAGCACCATTTGGCAGAATATGGCTTGTTTGTTCTCCAGGTGCACGCCATTCCGCAAAACGACACCTATATACTATATCAGTTGCATTTTGTACATATATATTTATTTTCATTTTTTTCAGATTGACTATATATACTTTACTTTACATCAATTAATTTGCATCTGAAAATTAATATAAACACAGGTTAGCGCAATCCCAGATCAACAGTATGACGAACATAGGAGGAGCTCGGGCTTCATGAGGGAATATATCTTCCCAGGTGGTTGCCTTCCTTGTCTGGCTAGGATAACTACTGCCATGTGCAATGCATCAAGGCTCTGGTTTGTAAACTCAATATGCATCAATGAGTTTAATCATCGTTATTTTAACCAAGCTTTTGCACTGCTATACAATAATTCATAGAGTATTTGTATCTGATTCAGCATAGAACACGTTGAGAATATTGGGTGCCATTACAACGGAACTTTAATGTGCTGGAGGGACAACCTCATGGCAAACAAAGAGTGAGCACACATGCAGCTCATCCTCTCCGGTTCAAGCTACTTTGTGTTTCAACAACTGTTGTTAACAATTGTATTCATATTTTTATTATGCAGCAAAGTTTTGGCACTGGGGTTTGATGAAAAGTTCATCCGTACATGGGAGTACTATTTCATGTGCTGTGCAGCTGCTTTCAAGTCACGCACGCTTGCAAGCTACCAGGTATATACGCTCTTTGACTTCCTGTGCTATATCATTATATAAAGGGATGAAACACAAGTTGTTAACACCATTTTTCATAGTAACTAGGGTGCCTGACATAGTGCTTCCTCTATCTACCGGATGCAGATTGTATTTTCTCGCCCGGGCAACGTCAAGCTACCCAATTATGTGACCATCACATAAGAGCATGCATGTTGCATGTTTGCGAGTTATCTAATGCTCGTATGCCACATTCAAGTATGAATAAATATGATTATTGTAATATTTTTAGAACCGTCAATCTAAATGATATGTTATATCTATCATATAACAGTCTTTTGTAAATCAAACATTACATAATATGATTATAATATATACTTTTATCTAATATGTTTTCTTTGTTTCCATAGAATTGCCATATGTGCTCGACTAAATTCTTCTCGAGTTTCATATGTGTTCGATGGGGTTTTGTTATCATCTATCTTACTTGCGAGTTCGAGAAAATCCCTCAAGTGCATCCCACTTATTGTAGTATCCATAGAGAAAATCCCTCAAGTGCATCCCATGCAGGATTACAAAGGTTATTTCCAGAGTTTAGTGGAGGCTATTCTCAGATTTTGAGAGTGTTTTCCTATTTGGTTTAAAATGCAGGATTTCTAACATTGGTTAACGAGGACACTGACTCAAAATTAAGTTTCAAGTTCAGATATTTTCCATAATTTATATCTGAAGCTACCATGCCACATAATAGATGCTCATTCTTTTTGGAGAATCCAATTACTTTGATCCGAACAGTTAGCATTTTGTATTTTTCTCACGCTTCTATCCCAATTGTCATTTTCTATTTCTTCGAAAATCTAGATCGCTGGTGTTGTTGTGTTGTTGTGGCGGATGCCGTTGTCGAGAATTGGCGTTGTGCAGACAAGTTGGAACTGAGAGTGTCATCATGTGTGTATTTGAGGCAGGAGTACCAGGTGATGCTCTCTCACCCATTCTATAAGGTTGAAAGATTGATTTGTAGTGGCCTAATAAGGTTCATGGTTGGATTATTTAAATCCATTGGAATATGTAAATGGTAATATGAACACAAGACACACCCTACACATGATTTGTTTTAGTTATAGTTCTATATATTTGGTGTCTATTCAGTTTTCCTCAAAGAATCCTGATCTGAACCTTTAATTGGTTTAAATCTTTTTATTTAGTTTCAAAAGGTAGAATTTACTTTTGGGCTTGCAACTATGTACATGTAACTTCTGTTTGTATATATTTTTATAAGAGAAATTGATAGGGGTTCAATTTTTAGCTAAACAATATTATCATTGTGTTGGTGTCCAGCTTACTAATATCTACCACTGTGCAGAGTATTTTAGATCCAGCATTCTTGAAGCCTTTTCAACCTCCCGTGCTGGTGCACCGAAGATTGTATAGTTGTGAGAGTGCCCGATCAAAGCCAATGTATCATTGTAGTAGCCGTGCTGGAGATGCTGATGGAAGTTGAGGCCACCATATTTGGCACGAAGGATGCTGAAATCTATGGCAGGGAGGAGAATGACCTGAAATCTGTTATAAGTTGGTGTTATCTTGAATTGAGATAGAGATCGTGTATTACTCTCTTTGCAGACGCTCGGGGGCAGCAGAGAGTAAATTCATGGATTCATGACTGTTAGTACAAATTCAATCATGTTATTGCGCTAGCCTATAGCTGGAGAGGGAGTTGAACATTTTCACTATTCTTGAAGCACAACACTTTGAATGTTCCCTTGAGTGGATCTAGGAGTTGAACATTTTCACTATTCTCTAAGCACAACACTCTGAATGTTCCCTTGAGTGGATCTATTACTACCTCTGCTTCAAGATTTTCCATTGTTGTTGTTTCTATCGCAAACCATACATATATATTATATTATTGTAAAAAAATACATATATATATTATATATCATATTCCTCCATTACCAATCCTATACAAATACATCTACTGTTTTTTATTAGTTACATTGTAACTCATTTATATTCCTCCTTCATACCCGCGGCAACGCGCGGGGAATCCACCTAGTTAAATGATTTCAGTACTCAACGGCCGTCTTGGCCCATTAGCCATGACAGGCCACGATGACTCTTGGCTCCCCATCGTACATACAAATAGGAGTTAGGATGGCCACGACTCATTTTCTACTGCGATCAAATCGTCGTTGCACCGCTAGATCCTGGTTTAGACCTAGACGCTGTGACGACAGCTGAGGGGCCAGGTGCACCATCGCCGCAGTTGTTGTCATTGCCGCAGTTGTTGATCGTCGGCCGCCACACGCCCATCGATCGTCCACGTCACCGCTAGATCATCGCTCGATCAGACAAGCCGCTGTCGTCCTCGCGCGCCAAGTTACGAGATCATCAGACGCTCCACATAGTTTTGCTAAAGTTGTACACAATGTGAAATTAAACATAATTCTCATAGTTCTCTTTATTAATATAAGCTTGTGGCCAATCCAGTTTTTTCAAAAGAAAAAACAAGCTTTTAAAAAAATTGAACATGCAGGGCCGTAGGCTCTATATTGTTGGCAAGCACATGAAAACAACCAAGTGACACATTATTTTTTCATAGTTCAACTTCTATACAATTGTATTTTGGCCTGCTAATGGTTACAAAATCGGACTGAAACCAAATCAAACCAACAAGGCCCATGCTATCTGACCAAAACCACACTAGCCCACTGCTCCACCTTAGCTAACCAAACCAACTCATATGTGATTTCACCCCAAACCAGTTTTAGCCCACTCCAAAACCATTCATCTAAACAGTTTCAGCAGAATAGAAAGCACATGTATATATAAGCTTTCTGAAGCGATTTAGGAAGTCACCTGCAGCTTCCAACAGACCAATATATAGATCAAGTAAAAGACAGAGAACTTTAATATAAAGTAGAAAAGGAAGAACAGGGGCACGTCTGAAGCCTCCAATCCAACTCATGCAACTTTGATTCAGAGACAATACCATGACATCCATGAGACCACATATAATATATATACCATGGTCAAGCAACCATGGTCAAGCACGCTATATAAACATATAAAATAGGATTGAAGTTGTGATCATGACAGACATAGCACGCATGCAGCAGAATACAAAGTTCAGAAAACATAGACTCAAACCATTCAGTATAGACGTTAAATCTATTTTTGGTTTAATTATTTTGTGAGAGCAGCACCAAGTCAGCAACGGGATAGCAATTGCAGGAGCTTTCTATTGTTTTAGTAAGCTCTCTGTGTTTCAGTTTTTCAGAGCAACTGCACATCGTTTTAGTGCATACTGATTGTTGTTTTAAGTGTAGTTGCTAGCCATCTTATATGAATTGGTCACTTTCATTCATTAGGTAAATCATGCAAGGGTTGGTATCACTTTGTCTCAGTCCCTGTAACCATGTACTACACCATGAAATCTACAGGTGTTTCCCTGTTCCTTGTCATTCAAGGTACAGTACCACTACCACCGCAAATTTGAACCGTCTCTGACCTGGTAATGCGCCCCGTTTGCCCATTTGAGTGACCATATATCACACTTCAGACTTCACCCAAAAAGAAGGCACGTGTTCACATGAAGTAAATATTATGTAACACTACAAGCTAAAAAATAGAATAGATGAGGACGAAAATAGAATAGATTTTGTGCTCATCATCTATTGTATGAATCGTTTAGTGACTGATTTAGGTATGATTTTATCATCATAGGTATGTTTTGGGTAAGATTGTCATCAGGAAAAGTCCTGTGAGGCTGTGTAGACTGCTGGAAGCAGTAAGTAGCTAGGGATTATAATGAATCATTGTCTATAGTGTTTTTTTCTGAAATTTTCCCGCCCCTGCTAGCATTCTGCTAATTTTGTCGTTTGGAAGTTTAGATTGTTTTTTTTTTTTGGAGTAAGTAGCATTTATGGCTAGGAAAAGGAAGGCTTCATTTTTGGAGTCTGGAAGTTTAGATTGTTCTGACGTTGTTGATGGAGATGAATTTGGCTTTGGGAAGGGGGTTGGAATTTGGGTAGGGGTTTGGGCTTTGGGAAGGGGTTGGACTTTGTGTAGTGGTTTTGGTTTTTGGGAAGGGGTTTGGACTTTGAGTTGGCGTTTGGAGTTTGGGTAAGTGGTTTGGGCTTTGGGAAGGGGGTTGGACTTTGTGTAGTGGGTTTGGCCTTTGGGAAGTGGGGTTGGACTTTGTGTAGTGGGTTTGGATTTTGAGAAGTTTGGGTTAGTGGTTTTGGGGCTATTAGGTTTGGGTTTTGGGGCTTTGAGGTTTGGCTTTGGGGATTTGGGCCTTTCAGGTTTGGGTTTGTGGCTGCTTTGGTTGGGTGGTTGGACTTTGTGAAGGGGGTTGGAGTTTGGTTTGGTGGGTGGGGGTTTGGATATGGAGGGTTTTTTGGATTTGGGAGAGGGGGCGGGTTTGGATTGGTAGGGGGTTTGGTTATGGAGGGTTGTTTGGATTGGGACGTGTGACAGAGCCGACCAATTTATAAGAAATCAAGTATAATTCGCAATCACCGAAGTAATCGCAGTCTACACTTGAATCCATATAAACCCGGTATTCCGGAAATCTCCGAGTGATTTCAAACTCATCAACAACATACAACAGGATCGTTGAGCTTGGTAGTAAAATCCGCAGGTATTTCAAACCAAATTCGATATATTAAACATCAGAGTGCGAAGTATGATTTATTACAAACTCAGGTTCATTGTACGGAAGCAGTAGTTTGCGAAAACCAAATAGTCTTTTAACGAAAACAAATATAAGATAGTGCCCGGTAGATAGTCATCCCCGTAGAATAAAGATGAGACAGGGATATGGAATTGCCTTGCCCTGGCCTTACTCTTCATCAACAGGAAACAGACAAGTCTTACAATAACCATGGTAAATATGATCACCTGCAACAACGGGAATAAAACCCTGAGTACAAAATACTCAGCTAGACTTACCCGTCCAAAATAAAATAAGGACTCCAAGGATTATGCTAGGCTTTATTTGGGGTTCAAATTGACTCACATTAATTTCGCAAATAAGGTGGTTTAGTGAGCCTACACATACTACTTGTATCATTCCAAGTTAACAGGGTTCTTATTACTTACATAACATAGATCCTGTATAGTCAAGATTAATCATTGCTCAGTAGAATAAATAACAGTATAAGTAACTGGATCATGATAAATTAGCTGCAACATGATAAAAGACATTTATGTTGTAGTGATTAAGACTACATTGCCGTGGAGGTATCCCGGGTTCTCACTATCCAGGAGAGATGGCGATTCGAATCGATTGCAAACCAGCTGGCGAATACCCTGACACACACCAAGTCTACTTTGCAAAGGCAGACCCGATCACTCCTCAAGATGTTACGGGACGTAAAAGTCTCGGTCTTGCCGGCTACCCCCTCCTTCTCGGGTGCCAAGTGAGCGTGCAACGAGACCGACATCATCGTGCGCATCTTCTTGCACCCAATAAAAACCCTCTGCAACCAACGCCAAAGGAGGAGCGATAAAGCGAGCATGGCCGGCCCCTAACATTCTTGCGAAGTTTTCGTGGCTCACGACCCGCGGAGCCTACTATATGCCGTGTACGCTCAACTTCCGACCACAGCCCGACAAAGTAGGAGTCCTTAATCGATCGGTGGAAAGGACCACAAACTCCACCCAATCTCACATGTTTTATTTTATCGGGTTCTCAACAAGCAGCTTTGACAATCACCCATGTGATTGTGCACAACATTTCCTCAAGTGACCAGCATCACCGTCTCATCGCAAGCATGGTACCGAGCATTAACCTAGACTCTGCTAATAGGATAGGGTAACAACTTCAGCAAGGATTATAATGCATCAACGGTTTCAACCATTTCCTATACGTAATGCAGGAAACATATAAAGGACTCAAGTCAATTTAGTTGGAAGAATAGGGAAAGGGCAGAATGCTCCGGGCTTGCCTCGCAGAAACGCTGCGGAACGTGCTCGGGCACTCAGTCAACTCATCGGTCGATCCTTCTCCTCCGGCGACTCCTCCGGTCTGCACTCCCAGCTGAACAGCTCCCCTGGCTCCTCGATCAGCTCCTCCTCAACCTCCCCGATCCTGAGATGATGCATATGATGGAGAAAAAGAAATAATTATAATTGCATGAACAACAACTTGCAATAAATAGAATATGTATGATGAATGGATGCTTCATGATGCAAGCTATTAGTAAGTGCATATCTCTTCTGCAAAACATAACTTAATCTACACAAGAAACATTATCACGTTACATCGAACCACACCCTATCTCTCTCTCTACGACAAGAAAATGGCAGCACGACAGTGCTGTCACTAAAACAGTCACACAGGGAGTTCTACAACTCCAAATTCAGTGAACTAGGACCCTATGGAAAGCTAACAAAATTTCCTACAAAACCTTCCACAGCATCCAGAGCTAAATCTAAACCTATCAGCCTCGAAATTGGGAAAAACAGAGACCCTGTTTTCAACCCAAACACCACATATAATATCCATAACTTCAAAACTACTCATGCAACTTATCTCAAACTTGACCAGCAAGTAAATCAAGTAATCATCTACCAAATAAACCTATTGGACAATCCAAAAGAAAATCTAAAGCACATAAAATAATATGCCCTAGCAAACACTACACTTGCACACTAAAATCAAATAAAAAGCTAGAGCAAGAAAATGTAGAAACTTCTAAGCTAACCAAACCAAGCTCACTAACAGGTCATAAACATGCTAGGAACACATAATAAAAATACAATTACCCAACATGATCATATAAACCTATATTTCTAGCCTATTTTCCAAGCACCATAATCATGATAAATATACAACCACTTCAGAAAATTCTACAAAAATTACCAGAGCATTATAATGGAATATAACAATTACCAGAAAAAAAATATCATGGCAAGATCCTGCTTATACAGCTTTACACAAAAATGACAAGTTGACACCAAACCTAGGCATGAAAATACTTTGTACTATGAAAAGTGTCAGACAACAGATTTCTGAGTATGAACATCTACCAAAACCTATTAAAAACCACCACACCAAGTTTTACATCCAAAACCTTAGTAATTATTTTTCTATGAATTTCTAAAGATCACATAGCAAAAAAAGCACATAAATAGAAAATCACATTCCTTCTACAGAACATACCATGCATGATATTTTTCCTGGATTCTACTCCCAAAAACAAGCACTTTTCATACAGAAAGCATATTTTTATCTTGTACCAATTAAAAGATATGATTTTCCTCAATTTCCATGCATTTATGGCCATAAATAAAACTCTATATAAAAGTTCTCAGAAAATAGGGTTTCATAATTTTATACTGTAGCCTATCTTCTAACAAGCATAGCAAAATTTGTCTCACTCAATTTGGACTCAAAATGACCAAGATATGAATTTCCAAAGCTTTTCAACCAAAACCGGAAAACGTAAAATAAAAAAAAAAGAAAAAAAAGCGGGCGGGCCCGCGTGTCAACGACACGAAGCGAGCACGGCGGCGGGCGGGCGCGGTCAGCGGCGGATTTTCGCCGGCGATGACCAAATCGCGCAACCAAATACTCTAAAAGCATCTACGCAACGAGACGAACACGTTGGTGCACTTGGTTTGTACCGAAACCGACCAAAACGACGACGACGGCGTCACGGCGCTCGCTGCGGCGGCGCGGACGTCGGCGCTCCGGCCGTTCTCCGACGATAAACGGCGCACGGGTGGCCGTTCTCTACTCTCCTAGGCCTAACAAATGACATGCAAGCAACCTAGAAGCCTAACGGAGCAACGACGGCGAGAAAACGGACGCTGGGCTGGGCGCGGCGCCACGGCAACTCGTCGGGCGACAACGCCAGGCCCTGGCGAAACGGCGGCGAGATTCACTCAACCATCTAGCTCAGAAGCTCAAGCACATCTAGGCGGAGCTAAAACACGAAATGAAACGATCTAAACCCGATCTACGAGCTCGGACGACGGTTTGCCCCATCGGGCGCCATGGCGGACTTCGCCCGTGGCGAGCGGGGATGCGGAAATGAGGTCCGTACCTCGCGTTTTACCTCGATTCGATGCTAGCTTTAGGTAGAAGAGCCCATGGCGATGCTAGGGATGCAGTTTGGGGCGGATTAGTGCGACGGTGACGGCGAACACGGCGGCGGGGGCTCGGGATCGACGGCAATGGCGCTACGGGCGGCGCGTTTCACGGCTCTGGGCAGCCGGGCAAAGACGGTGGAATGGGGCTAGGGTTAGGGCAACCCGTTGCCCGCCCTTTATACGCTGGGCGCGCGCGACCTGGTACCGCCCCATCCGGGCCGTACATCGGCGTTCACGCGTGACGCCACGCCGGGCGCTGGGCGGTGTCGGCCGGCGATGAGCCGATACCCCCTACTCTGTTTTTCTCGAGTCGGCGTTGGTTTTTGGCCTGTGCCTCGAGATTCGTGCAGAATTTGTAAAAAGTCAAAACATCAACTTTGTAGAGAATTTCATAAGCTACAAAACACTCAATATGAACTTTTTCTAATTCGGCCTAGATTTGAAACAAAAAAAAAATAAAAACAGCAAGGGCAAATCAAACATTCAAAAACGAGTTTGGATTTGACTCAAGTTTGACTCAAACTTGGGGGCTCTATTTGGGTCATTTCAAAACCTTTTCACAAGAAACTTACAACTGATCATTTGCTCTACAAAAAAAAAAAAATACTTCATTTCATCTATAGAAACTTTTTGCTAAAAACACTTCTATCAAGCACTTTTGAAATGAGTTTCAAAATGGGTCAAAGAGGTTTGACACACTAGGGCTATTTTATAAAAATTTTCTAAATTGAAACACAAGCTCAAACATGGTCCTAAATTATGTCAAAAATACATCTAAGCATAATCTAGGTCCAAAACATAATTATAGCAAGGATCCTATAGTAGCTAAGTCAAGCAAGCATGAAATGTAGCAACTCAAAATTAAAAGCTATTATGAACTTGCTCATGCATGAAATGATAATGATGCTATGCAAATGATCATGCCTTCAAGATGCTTAACACCTAGGGTGTTACAGGACGGGGGTTTGGATTGGTAGGGTGATTGTTATATGGAGGTTGGTTTGGATTGGAAGGGGGTTTGGATTGGTAGGGTGGTTGTTATATGGAGGTTGGTTTGGATTGGAAGGGGGTTTGGATTTTTTGGGTAGGTTTGTTTGGATTTTTTGGGAAGGAGGGTTTCAAAATTTGGGAAGGGTGGTTTTGGATTTTGGTTAGGTGTGGGTTTGAGAATTTGAGTAGGGGGTTTGAGAATTTGGGTATGGAGTTTTGGGATTGTTTTTTAAAAATTAAAAGCATGCCCCCCTACAAGGCAATGGGTTTTGCGGGTATTTCTCTTTTAGAAAAATAAATTTATTGCTTCCTACTGGGCTATGGGTTTTTGGGTTTTTGTCTTTTTAAATTTAAAAGCATGCCCCTACTAGGCAATGGGGGTTTTGGGTATTTTTATTTAGGAAGAAAATAGCATGCTCCATACTAGGCAATAGTTTTTGGGATTTTAGTTTTTTTTTTAAAAAAAAGCATGCCCCCCTACTAGGCAATGTGTTTTGGGGGTATTTCTTTTTTTTTGAAAATAAAATTTATTGCCCCCTACTAGGCAATGGGTTTCTTTGGTTTTTTTTGTCCTTTTAAATTTCAAATCATGCCCCCTACTAGGCAATGGGTGTTTTGGGGCATTTTGATTTTGGAAGAAAATAGCATGCCCCCTACTAGGCAATAGGTTTTTGGGCTTTTAGTTTTTTTAAAAATAAAAGGTATGCCCCCTACTACGCAATGGGTTTTGGGATGGGGGTTGGTAGGAAAATGATAGGGACCAACCCCCTACATATACGTAGGCCTTCACCTTCCCAAGGATGTCTTTCTCCATCAACATTTTCTTCATTGCATCTAACTTTGCTCTAAAGACTCGTGTGATGATATCCGGGCGGTCCCTACGATTAATGCGGCCCGGATAAAGTTCATTCTTGATCTCGTCCCAGTTAGGGTTGCACGTCATCGTGAGGAAGATATCAGGTTTACCATACTTTCGCACGAGAGCCATTGCATCCATGTACCGGCGCCTCATATCACGGGGGTCCTCCTATGAATGAAGAAGACAACACAAGACGCCTTCCGACATTCTCGGACTTCCTTCACCCGCATGCATGCTTGTCCACCGTGCCTTGATATAGGTCAGCTCTCAAAGATTCCTTATTGTTCCGTATGTAGTCCAAACGCGAGATCTCAATCTTGATGTACGTGTCGACAAAGAAATCGTTGGAAAAAGTCGGCCGCCATAGAGTATTGGATTAAATACATTTGGCCGCATCCGAACTTGTAGCGAAAGTAGTCGCGCACGGATACACATACATTTCCAAGAGGTTCGCAAGGAGACAATGGTCAAATTAGTATTATGATACAACAGAACTAAGTTTATATTGAATTAATGAAAGGGATTCAAGGTACCTCCATCGTCATCGCCATCAGTCGTACCATCTTTCTCAGCACGCCTTTTGCGGATCTCTCGAGCCCTCTCAACTTGATCCATAGTAACATTTTTTTTTGGAATGCAATCGTGCCATCCGAGCTCACCCTTCGGGGCGAAAAGCGGGTATGAAAGCGGGTCATAGCACGCCATATATGAGCGGATGCCATGTATGGACCGGTCCTTCCCTTGCAGGACCACACTATACTGGAATTGGCCTAGACGCTCACTCCCCTCAACCCAGACGGCGGCCACCTCTTTTGCGATAGGCTCGTTATATGTTCTCTCTGGTCAAGCCGCTGGTCAAGGTTGAACTCGATACGATAATCCTCGACGTTCTCAACATGTCCCATACGCCATAGTTGCTGAGAGTAGGGATTCCCATTAAGAATCCCAACCAATTTCTCAATAACTTCCCTGTCTTTTTCGACGCACTGCTTACGACACTTGCTCATCCGATGCTCGAGGGACGGATCATCGTCGTAAAAATAAAGCTCAAGGAGTCTCTTTTCAACACCATCCTCTTTACCAAAAGACCGTATGTTATGGTGTAAATCTGTCCATGAGCACGGAACGTGTAGATACCACAGGTTCTCATGTTTGTGGTCACACGATCTAGGTGGCAGTATAGAGAAGTGAAAGAGAAGTGGCCATTGAAATATCTGATGTTTGCACGAAAGTGCCTAGCATCAGCATCCGAGCTTGTATACAACCTAATGAGCTCATCCGGTGTATTGTATTGGGAGCTGAAAGACTAATCTGTCCCACTCGACAGCCAGAAAAACCGGTGGTTCACCCTCGATCCTCTTTGCCTCGCTGTGCTTGTAGTTTTCCACCGACTTTAGCATGTGCGACTCTAATGGGAGATTAGCATAAACCCGGTCATATGGATCCGGGACACCAGGCTCACTATTATCCTGGACATCCGCGTCGTCATTGTGCTCATCTCCATCCTCGTCGTATTCTGCCAAAATATTGATGTTTTACACGTGTTTTGCAATTGCGAAAACTGTTTTCTTTATTAAGCGTTGTACCTTGTCCGGCGAAAAAGTACGCCTCCTCCTCTTCAATGTCTTCCTCAAATATGATATCCGCGTCATAGTCTATACACAGCACAAGCACATATATGCATGACTCACGGAACATGATGGCATGTAAGGTAAGCAAAATTGGATAAATAAATTTAGTAAAGAAAATACCATCCTCGACCATTTCGTCTGGCATATCAGCTTGTGCACCGTTTGGAGGCATTGGAGATGTACCATCAACTACACACGGTTGTGTCTATGTGCCTGTGCAATTATTAGGCGGTGGAGGCATCGGAGAGGTACCATCAACTACAGACGGAAGTGTTTGTGTGCCTATGCAATTATTATTTGGTGGAACTCGAGATTCCTGTGTGATGCCATCTGCAAGAACCAAATGGTATGAGTTTTTGGAATAGAATAAGGGTTTTGAAAATGACGACGTATAAATAATATATGTACCGTTATAAATGACACTCGATTGTGTATGGTCCTTCGCATCACAACTTTTCCCTTCTCCAACATTTGCTTCAAAAGCCTTATTGCGATGGGACATAAGGGCATTTCTCTCTCCACTGGTCACTCGATGCCTATGTATGGTATGTGCCGCATCGAACTCGCACTATGTAAAAAAGGCTAATAACCGCCAGTGAGCCCAGAGACGTCGCTAATAACGAGCGTCTGTGTTGTGACATTACTGACGCGCGGGCTGGGCGAGCGTCAGTAATAGGTGTCGGATGGTCCCACAAGACCAATACGCGTCAGTAATAGGAGGTCATTACAGACACGTGTTCATGTAACGCCGTCTCGTTTTCTTAATCCGCACGCTGCTTCGTTGGTCGGGCACGCATACGCGGCTACGGCAGACGCTTTTGAAACCGAAAGTGTCTGCAGAATTCAACGTATCTCAGACACGCGTTTCATCACAGGCGCATTTTCGAGACCGATCGACTGTGGATGCAACCCTAATTCAGACGCGTTTTTGCTTACAGACACCTTTTCAGCGCCGCCCGTCTGTACCATTACGAGTATTACAGACGTGCGTTGATTCACAGACTCGCGTGGTCGAGAACCGTCCGTGTTGCTTGACACCGGTACAGACGCGTGCCGCAGATAACGACGCTTGGAACATTTAAGGGTCTGTAACGGTCACTTAAATTAAAGTCGCGCGTTTATTTTCAGACGAATTGTGTTAGTAGGTGTCTGTACATGTTGCAGCCACTACCGACGCGCGTTTATTTTCTCGCATCGAGTTGTGTTAGCGGTGTGTCGTACATGTCGCATCCACTACCGACGCGCGTTTATTTTCGTGACGAGTTGTGTTA
Organism: Hyparrhenia diplandra; assembly: GCA_015847255.1. Taxonomy (NCBI): domain Eukaryota; kingdom Viridiplantae; phylum Streptophyta; class Magnoliopsida; order Poales; family Poaceae; genus Hyparrhenia; species Hyparrhenia diplandra. Next base: position 348,521 of record JADLZK010010949.1, on the reverse strand, counting down.
GCGAGTGTCTCGTACATGTCGCAACCGCTACCGACGCGCGGGTCATTTACTGACGTCTGTTGTCGCCACCGTATGCGGCCGTTTGTTGGTATTGCGGACACGTATCGCTGAACGTGACGCCGCGGTGCGCGTGTCGATGCGCGTGGCATGTTACAGTCGTGCGTTGCTACCGTAGTCCACAGGTGTCTATGGTGTCTGAAAGCGTTGCAGACACATGTCAGTGAGCAGACGCTCGGTAGGTGCACGCGCCTGTATTTGTCTCGAGTCTTACAGTCGCCCGTCCTGCTAGAGACGATGGATATTGACACACGTCTGTACCAGACTGAATTTGGCTGGGCCTGCATCCGGTTTTGAACGGGCCTCAGCGACGTCCTTCCTTTGGGGCTGAATGTTAGGCCCGTTCTCATGTGGTACAACGAGCTGGGCCGTTTTCCGCTGCGTTTCCACACACTTCAACACCGTCTCTCTCTCTCTCTGGTGGTGGCAGCGGAGGAGCGCGACGCACAGGACAGCAGCTGCGTTGGTTTGTGCTCCGCCACCGCCATATCAAGCTGTAGGTACTCGCGGGCGTGCTTAGAGCTCTCCTCCTTTGTCACCGGCCTTCCTTTGGGCCTAAATTTGGACCTGGATGTTAGGCCCGTTCTCTTCAGGTACAACGAGCTGGGCCGTTTCCCGCTACATAGTTACAGGCACGCGTCTGACTAGAGACGATGGATGTTGGCATGCGTGTGTAAGTGACTGGCATGTCACAGACGCGCGCCATGTTCGTTGGGTTACAGGCGCGTATGTGGTACCATTGTTAACACCAAAATTTGGTAGAGCCTGGATGACTGGTGGGCCGGCACATGATGGTTCGGTAAGGAGTCATTCGGCTAGCAAGAAAGCAACAGTAACGCTGTAGCATTCGGGAAGCCGCTGTTATTCGGCTAGGAGCCTGAGTCCGAGAAGGAGCTGAGCATGAGATGGTTCGGCAAGCGTGGAGCATCAAGGAGGATATCTGAGGATGAGGGCCCACGTCACGTGCAGTCTCGCGATTCTGAGAAGACTTGGAGGACAATGTATCTTAGCTAGATATTTTTATTATGTGTATTCATAATTAGTTATGACTCGTCAAGCCCAGGGTATAAATATAAGACCCCCGGCAACTGTAAAACAATCTACCAAATCAAATACAACAAACCCGGCTCCGTGCCTTGGCTCCGGCCACCCTTCGAGTCCAGTCGTGTCGTCGATCTACTGCGAGAGGATTCTTCGACCCGTCGACCTCCGTAAGTACCGGCAACCTTGCACCATGTCTAGTATCGTCAGGCGGATTTAGAATATTGCAAGAAGTCTTGTTCACGCTTAGTATCGTCAGGCGGATTTAAGCTATCAGGGGCAAGAGGGTTCTTTTGTCGATCATGAGCCATCCGGTGGGCTAAGGTCTGGCTAAGAGCTAGTTATCGGCTTCATTAGATTTTGGCAAGATCTAATGAATTCATTAAGTTACCACGTGTTGCAATGCTTTTATTATTATTTAATTATGTTTGCACACACTTTTTGCCCAATTTAGATTGAAGAGTCTCGGCTTTATCTTATCATAGATCTAGTTGCTTTTAGTGCTTTCATTGTTTATCTCACTGTGCTACTAGATCTATCTGTTTATCATAGCCGAGATAGATCAATCTAAGTTGTCACATGTTGTGGGTTCGTATACGTTTAGATCTTGACATGACTGTATCATCCGGTGGATATAGATCTTTGGGTTACTTCTAGAGCTAGTCATCCGGTGGACTAGAGATCAGTTTAATCTGATAGGTTTTTACGTATGAGTTCCTTCTTCATGGATCCCGATTCGGCAGGCTTGCCGAACACGGTTATGCTTTCACGTGTAATGGGTATCTATAATGATATTTATGGTTTACCTTCTTTTATTTATCATGTTGTCAATTAATTCGATCTATGCAATAGAGCTTTACGATAGCACATCTCGATGATCGACTTTATTTGTTCAAACATGCCTTTAATGATCATTCGGCAATTGTTACTACATTACATCTTCATATACGCTTACCAAATGCTTTCATTATTTGTCGACAGATAGCTCTCATAGCTATATGTCTTTACATCTGGCCTTGGAGCCATACATGCGGAACTGTCTTGGTCTCACCAGGCATGTTCTAGATCTCACGTTTACCTCGTTGTCAATTAACAGGTCAAATTGACTGGCACGCCTCAAGACGCTCGGGCATCCGAGTAAAGCTAGCTATTCCGGCTTGTCAGTGTGTGCGGCGCAGGGAGCAGGATTTTTGTGCCTACAACCATGTGTCTGTAACTATAGTACTCCTACCTAGTAAGTAGTAAAGCAGATATGCGTTTGTAAGCGTACCAGTTAGGGTTATCTGTTAGCGACGACTCTTTAGTACGTGCGCCTGTACCTTGTACGTGCGTTCGGGTTAGCTGCTCGGGTTACTACGGATATATATAAGGCGTTGCTGCCACACACTTGAGCACCGTCTCTCTCTGGCGGTGGCGGCACACCGCAGGGGGGGCCAGCGGAGGAGCGCGACGCACAGGACGGCGGCTGCGTTGGTGTGTGCTCCGCCATATCGAGCTGTAAGTACTCGCGGGCGTGCTTAGAGCTCTCCTCCTTTGTCACCGCGTTCCTCTCCGGCATTATATTGGTGCTCGTGCGTTTCAGGCGAGCGACGCAAGAAGGGCGTACGCGTGCTCCGGCCGCCATCTTCGTGTCGAGGCGTGCTCCGCCAGCCCTGCAGGGGATTTCGCCGGTGGCCAGGCCGTGCTCCGCCAGCTCTGCAGGGGGTCGCCGGTACGGTGGTCAGGCCGATCTCTGAACTGTAGGTGAGCAAACCTAGCTACAGACGCTTCTAATTAAAATACAATAGTGCTTCTGCATCGATTAATGCATAATGGCTGAGATAGAATTAAAGCATCTAGTTGTTGGCAACAATATCTTGACTTAAATTGGCTGAGGATTTCTTCCATTTCCACCATGCTTAATTTTGTAGACGATGGGGGATCGAAGCCACTGGATGTACCGGGTGAGACGCGACAGTCGTGAGTACATAGATGGGTTGCAATCTTTCCTAGCTGCTGCGGAGGCCGATATGCGCGAGACCCAGATGCCGGGTTTGTGGTGCCCATGTGTGGACTGCAAGAACCAGATGCAATACTCGAGTTCGTTTACAGTCCATGCCCACCTAATCCTTCGAGGTTTCATGGCTGGGTACACAAGTTGGAACAAGCATGGAGAAGGTGTCAACGACGGAGAACAAGCGCAGGTTCCTGAAAGTGGTGCCGGTGGCGAGGAAGAAGCGACATTTGAGGATGAGGAAATAATTACTGATGATGAAGCAGCAGAGCTTGCTGCGAGCCCTGTCCCTACTGTTGAAGATATGGACAAGTTGCTGCGTGATGGCATGGGCTACGATGAATACACTGCTGAAGAGTTGAAGAAGCTGGAACAACTCTTGAAAGATATGAGGACACCACTGCTTCGACTAGCGTAAAAAAGTTTTTCCAAGCTATCTGGGTACACTAAAGCTTCTCCAACTCAAGGCGTAGAACCATTGGACCGACAAGAGCTTTAGACAATTGCTAGGGGTGATTGGGGATATGCTTCCCCACGTAATGTGTTGCCAAAGACGACATATGAGGCCAAAAAGATCGTTTGTCCACCGGGATTGAAGTTCGAGAAAATTCATGCTTGCATGTATGATCGCATCCCTGTTCGGGGTGACTATGCAAATCTTGCCGCATGCCCCAAGTGTAAAACCTCTCGTTACAAACGAACAACCGATGATAGTGAAGAAGGCGGGGAGGTGCGCCGTAAAGTTCCTCGGAAGGTTGCATGGTACTTTCCAATAATTCCTCGCCTAAAACGTCTTTTTGCAAGCTCCGAGGACGCACGATCGATGACATGGCACTCGGATGGCCGGAGCGTGATGATTATATAAGGCACCCAGCCAGATGGTATTCATGGCGGGACATTGATCACAAACATAAAACTTTTTCTCGATGACCCAAGGAATATTCGGTTTGCACTGAAAGCGTAGATGGCATGAACCCCTTTGGTAACATGAGTAGCACACATAGTGTCCGGCCGGTGCTATTAACTATCTACAATCTTCCACCGTGGGTCGTGGTAACACGAGGAGGTACATGATGATGTCGGTCTTGATCTCGGTCCTCATCGGCCCGTATTGACATCGATGTGTACCGAGGCCGCTTGTTGACGATCTCAAGGAGCTCGGAAAGAGGGTGGTGTCGGTGTGTACGATGCTTACAAGAAAGAGCGCTTCAATTTAAGTGCCCCGCTCTTCACCACAATCACCGATATTCCAGACACCGTAGCATGTCCGGGCGAGCAAAGGAGAGAAAGACTGCTTTCATTGCTTAGACGACACCGAGACCGCTTTGGTCAATAACTCAAAGAAGAGGGTTTATGTAAAAGCACCGACGTTTCCTTCCTACAAAGCATCCATACCGTGAGATGAAACGTCAATTTGATAGGACGATGGAGAAAGCAAATGCACCAAGGCATTTCAATGGGGAACGAGGTTTACGGCGGTGGTAAAGGATACGACCGCCCGCCCGACGAACCAAAGGAAACAAAGAGAAAGAGAAAGAGAAAGAGAAAGCAGCTCGAAGAGCCGAAACCACAAAAAAGCCTGCCGATAAGAAGAGGTGGAAGAAAATGTCAATCCTATGGGAGCTACCTTCTTTGGAAAGACATAGCGGTTCACCACAAAGATAGATATCATGCACGTGAAAAAGAACGTCTTTGGAAGTTTGCTTGGGACACTCATGAATGACAAATAGAAATCGAAGGACCATGATAAAGCAAGAGCTGACCTAGAGGAGATGGACATAAGGCCCGAGCTCCTTCCTAACGACGAAACCAAAGCCCGTCCACCTTTGTCTCGCGTAAACCCGACCCGTTGAGAGAAGCGGGAGTTGTGCGACTTCTTTTCGTAGTGTCAAACTTCCTCCGGATACGCAGCCCAGGTCCGGAAACTTGTGCCTGCTAAAGAGAACAAAATGCTTCCGATGAAGGCTCACAATTGCGATGTCATGCTCACGATGATGCTTGCGGTCGGGAACCGAAACATATTGCCGAAAAAGGTCCGAAAGGCTATCATCGACCTACATTGCCTTCTTTAATGCAATCTCTCGAAGGTGATCGATGAACGAAAAACCGAACTATCTTGAAAGAACATGTGTGACACGATGTGTCTCCTTGAGGCTTACTTCCTGCCGACTTTCTTCGACATATCCGTCCATCTCATGGTCCATCTGGTTAAGGAGATCAGGTATCTTGGACCGATGCACCTCCACCACATGTATCCGTATGAGAGATTTATGAGTACTCAAACAGGTTTTCAAAGAGTCGGGTTCACCCCGAGGGAAGCATGGCACAAAGGCTATTCTACTGAGGAGGTGGTCGATTGGTGTCTCGTTATAATCGACCCCAAAATCCAATCGGCATCTCCAAGTCTCGCCATGACGGAAGGCTAGCGGGGATAGGGTTTCTTGGGGAGAAGCAAATTACTCCGAAGAAAGACGACTTTGACAAAGCCCACTCTCTTGTGATGCTACACGAAACAGAGATAGATCCTTACATCGCAGAGCATTATCGCTTGTTGCGGGAAGAAAATCCAGATTGGACCGAGTCTCGCTTAACGAGGGCGCATATTAGACGGTTCAACATCCGGATCGAGACCGACTTGCCGCCGCATTTACTCTTGCGACAACGAAAAAGCTCGATACCGGGCAAAGGGGCCTTTCTTCACAGTCACAACTTATCGGGGCTATGACATAAATGGCTACACCTTTTACAATCACCGATCAAGACAAGAAAAGTGTGTACCGAACTCTAGTGTTCGTATTGTTGCAACTGATTCTGAGGACGTGCGGAAACCATACTATGGTGTGATTGAAGAGATATGAGAACTCTCGTATCCAGGAGACATGAAGTACGCCGTTTTTCGGTGTAGATGGGTTCCCGATAATCAAAGGTGTCTCAAGAAAGACAAATACGGCTACACTTGCGTTGACCTTGGACAGGCCGGGCACACGCAAGAGCAATTTGTACTCGCAAATCAGGTTAGCCAAGTCTTCTATGTGCGCGACACAAGAAGCAAGAACCTACAAGTGGCTCTCCCTGGGAAAAAGCGGGTTATCGGACTTGAAAATCCAGTGGAAGAGGAAGGTATCTATGAGTTCAGTGAAATCCCTTCTTTTGATGCAAAAATCAACCCTAGGATTCTAGCGACTGAGCTGACTCCATTCCTCAGAGATGGACATAAAGAGAAGGAGGGCCCCGTGGCGAAAAGGCGCCGAAAAAAGCCAGTACGCAAATGAGTATGCATAGCTATTGCTGCTGTTAAAGCTCATGTGACATGTGCGGGTTTATGGTGTGGTTTGAGTGTTTGAACCGGTTGTTGTTCTTTTGTTATAAAAGTACCTCTAGCTTTTTATTTTCCTCGGCTTTATGTGGTGACATATTGGCCTTGGAGGTTGATTTGAGATGGCATACCATCTCTCAATGCCGTAAAAAACTGAACGTGGTCTCAAAGTCTTTGAAACCGAACATGGTCTATCTTTGTAAAATTATATAGCTAGCTATATATGCGAGGCATATGTATGTGTGGTCAACAATTTGTACGAACAAGCTACTAGCATCATATATTTTTATCAAATTGAGCAAGCAAATATCGAGTTTGCATCGATCATCACACATAGTTTTAATACTAACTTAGCTAGATAGTACGTCATCAACAAAAGTAAGTCAAGACAAAGATAAGATCGATCACATTAATTAGTGTGGTGTCGGCATCGAACGAATGGCACCCCGCACCCCGTCCCCGAGCACACTTTGTACCTTCTCGCCTTTTAATTCTTCACGTACTCAACAGCCAGACTCAACAGCCCTAAGACTTGGTCGAGCCTTTGCATCATGAGCCTCTCCTTCTCAGCCTTCCCTTTGTTGAGATCCTCAATAGCCCTAGAAACTTCCCGGAGCTTCCGCATGATGGGTTTCACAACCACCACCTCCGTGCACTACATATATATATGCAAGAAACAATTATATGAGGGGCCCGGATGAGATCGTGTCAACAAAAAAAAAATCACAATCCTCAAATCACATTCAAAACCGCAATGATGAAGAAAAGTGAACCATGCCGAACTGGTGGCTAGAGAACTACAAAGACTATGTACCATTCACGTAACTATATATATGCCAAAATAGCTATTGGTTTCCACAATTTTGAGTTTTAAACAAGTACTGTTACTCCCTCCATCTCAAAATAGATGTCACTATGGGATGCGTGCGGTCTAACTTTCTCAACTTTGACTAGCTAGGTTTGTAGAAAATACGTGCAACATTTAAATCTCCAAATAAATTTGTTAAAAAACTAGACTTAAAGATCTTTCCAATGATATTTATTACTTAGCATAAATATTTATATATTTTAATATATAATTGCCGGCATTTTGAAAATGTTGATTTCTCGGGAAGCGAGAATGACATCTATTTTGAGACGGAGGGAGTATATATATATATATACCGAAAAGATGGCGGGATGGAAGATAGGCTAGATGAATAGAAGCCGGGAGTTGTTGCTAAGTTTCGGTGCTCGGGAGAGAGGGCTTAGTCTACTTTTTGTTGTTTGTTTATTTACCGTTTGAACTAGCATGCCGTTGTCCGATTGCCCGTGATATATGGTTCAAGAGAGGTTATGTTGTGTTCAGTTTTTAAGCTCGTAGAGTCTATGTCCTGCGTTTTTCTAGCTTCTCTTACGTAAAACTTCTAATGAATGCTTGTTTCTCTTCTCAAAACTTCTAATAGGCTAAATGAGGTCATCCCCGAGTGGAAAAAAAAGTTTTAAACAAGGCATTATTACTGCGCCAACGACGAGCTTGCTTCCTTCTCCTTCGGGCGTCGCCGCGCCCGACTTCTGGCCGCTTGCCTCGACACCGCCGCCGGGACTTCTCCTTCGCCCTCGCCTCCGCCCGCCTTCCTAGCGCAGCCGCTAGCCGCCTCGGCGACGCCGCCCGGCCGGAGGCGAAGTACAAGGCCTCGACAACGGTAGCGGCATCCGCGCCGACCGCATCGGCCGCATGTCGTACCCCCGCTGGGGGTGGCGACTCAACTCCGGTGTTGCGGGCGCAACTCCTCCAACGCCATCTCGCATGCCGCCCAGCCTCTCCATCATCGGCCGCTAGGGTTTGATGCCTCCTAGTGACCACGGAGCTTCTAGTCTTCCACGGAGACAAGGACGAGGTGGCACATGCCCAACTTGTTGTACCCGTGGAGGCGGGCCGGGGGCCCTTGTTGAACCTTGGCGGTGTCATCACCTCCGTCGACATCGCCGGGGACAAGGAACCGGGGGGAACCTCCCGTCTTTGGGTCCCTCTCCCCCCCTATGCCACTTCATCTTCAACGGCGGGGGGGGGGAGAGGGCGAGGAGGAATGGAGGCGGCGGCGCGCGTGGTGGGCGGGGAAGAGGCTAGGAGCGCAGCGCGGCACGCTGGGGCGGGAAGTGAAGGAGTTGAAGCAGAGTGGAGCACGCTTTGAAAAAAAGAGTGGAGGGAAGGAGTTGAAGCAATGACGTATAGGCTATGACGCGGGCATTTTACAAATGCATGTATCCAACACGGTTCAAAGTATAAAAAAAAAATGTCAAGAGTTATTGAACCCCGATTCTCTCGGTCCAAAAAAAAAAATTGGGATAGACGGCATGCGCGCCGCAAAAAAAAATTAGCGCAAGCGTGCAATTTGGTCAAATTAGATTTTAAAAAGTCAAAGAATTGCGTTTTTTTTTTTGTTGGACACCTCAAATAAGGGGGTGTTTGGTTAGAAAAGTCCTAGGACTTTTTAGTCCCAAAGACTATTAAAAAAAGTCCCTTCATGAAAGTCTTTTGGGACTAATGGAGAAAAAATCCCTAATAGTCCATCTCTATTTGGTTAATAGGAACTTTTTTACTCTCGGGGACTAAAAAGTCACTCAAACCAAACAGCCCCTAAATCTCAACCCCCGTCGCGTCCGGTTAGATTCAAGCCCCCAGATTCGATTTCCCATGGAACAATATTTTACATGAACAAATCGTGACAACCCGACATGTTTGAACAATATTACAAGCATGAATAAATATATATTCTTTTTTCTTAGAACCAATAAATATATATATATATATTCTTTTTTAGAAGAATAAATACATATTCTAGGAGGCGCCACGGATGATGGGGTGCGGCGGCAAAATCGACCGCCAACCGCGAAGGGGGGAAGGGTTTTCCGACGGCGTCCGCCACACCTTTTAGTTTTTTTTTTCCCTGAAAAGGGAGGGGAGAGTTCAGGCTTGCCCCCTCCCCCTAGCGTCACGGTTCACTCCACTCTTACGTAGTCTGCTCCTCTTCCGCACCCCTCATCTTGTACCACTCCGATGGAGGGTGGTTCTTCTGGCGGAGCCGAGCCGGGGGTCAGGGCGTCCGTCACCGCACCTTCGGCTCCCCGCCGCCGCCGCGGACCCACCCTCGGGTTGTGGCTCCCGCCTCCACGTGCTCCGGCTCCGTCTCCTCCTCCCACTCCGATCGAGCCAAGACCTGAATTCCATCGATGACCTGGCCGCCGCTGCGGAGCGAGATATGGCGCTCCTTTGCATCCAGCGGAGAACGCCGACTTCCACCTCGCCGGTGAGTCGCTGATTGCCCTTGTGCTTACGCCGGGTTTTCCTAATCCCGTTGTTTGCTTGCGCGCAGCCGCGCACCCGTGAGTTGGAGGCGGAGCAGAACCGCACGCCGCGTCGCGGTGGTACGCGCGCATTCGTCGTCGGGCGCCGTGATGGCACCGGGCGATGGTGGAGTCGATGGTGCGGGCGGAGCTCGGCGGGGTGGAGGGGTTCCCGAAGGGCAGCACTGGGCGAACTACGCAGATCTCCTCGACGGCTACGCGCCTACGGCGGACGCGGTGGTCCACAAGGTCGACATCGACGCCCTTATCAACGAGGGAGATGCTTAGTTTGTAGTACCCGTGCACAAACCGAGGTGAGAAATAAATTGGGCGAAGTTGGGAGATCAAAATGGATGTTTTTTTGGTGAACTGTAGGTCGTTAGAAAGTGCCCGTGATGGTCGTTCTTTTTGGTTGCTATGCACGGTACGGGTGAATCGAAATGTAAACATTCTTAGTAATGGGGTCATCCTCGTAGCTGAAATGCACAACCGAGATCTCTTCGATCACTTCCACTAGAAACCGCATTTCTATAAATAATAACCTCGCCAGGCAAAGTATGTTCTTCCGTGGTTCAGAAACAATAAAAGACCCTACCAGCCAAATTATGAAACATAGGTTTAAGCCAAGTTGAAAAGCTATTTTAGAGGCAAGAGATACAATCATACTACAATGCAAGGAATTTTGATAATAATAACATTACAGAGTAACGGGTTGTTCTCGCTAACGGCCGATTAATTAGTATCCCGTGAGACAAAATAAGATGAAACAAGATGAAGCAAGAACAAGCAAACATTGTCGAAGAAAGAAAGACCTAAGCTACGAAGACAAATATGGACGTAGTTCTTTGTGGTTGTACACAGGATCAACCCGAAAAAGGTATTTAAGACAACACAATTTTTGTACAAGTTAGATAGGAGGAGTCACATAAGCTACGAAGACAAATATGGACGTAGTTCTTTGTGGTTGTACCATAGATTGTTCGGTGCGAGACACCATGGCCCCACGGGCACCGGTTTTCGCACGCAAGTTTGCTAGTAGGGGCGATCAGAACTTGTGTACTACAAGTATTTGGAATTTGTGAAACGAGTTTGGAGTTAGGAGGGAGAAAGACTAGGCTTTTGGCGGCACTACGGCACTCCCAGATTAAAAATAGAAATCGGGGGGTTTTTTTCTTTTTGTGACGGGTCGAGCGAGGAGCCGAGGACATTGGCGCCGTGCTCGCCCAAATTTGAATTTTGAGCGGAGGGCGGGAGGAGAGTGGAGAAAGCGAGAGTTGTTTTGTTTCGTTTCACTTCCAAAGGGGGACACCGCACCGAATGAGTTTTTGTAGTGAGCGTGGGTTGGACTTCAAAATGTATTCAAATTAGGAAATTTGCCAAACTTTGTATAAATAAATACTCTCTCGATCTTAAGTTATTCATTTCAAGATTCTTGGTGAGCTAGAGCATTCCAAATTTGAACAAAATTTTGATAATAATAACATTACTGTAGAAAACGGGTTGTTCTCGCTAAAGGCTAATTTCGGCGATTTAATAGTACCCCGTGAGACAATATAAGATGAAACAAGATGAAGCAAGAACATTGTCGAAGAAAGACCTAGGGAAAATATGTAGTGCAAACCACCGTCTTCGTGTAAACCCGTGTAAACCATGGCAAAAAAAAAGTCATCTAAATTCACCAAAAATTCACACATATAGATGATATGATGATACACAACCTTGTAAAATATCTTGTCCAAACTCGACTTCGTTTGTGAGATATAAAAATAACAAATTTCAATCCGTAAAGTTGTTCAGTCAATTTGTTAGAAATTTGTTATTTTTATAACTCTCACCACAAACGGAGTCGAGTTTGGACATGATATTTTACAAGGCCGTATCATCATATCATCTACATGTGTGATTTTTTTGATGAATTTACATAATTTTTTTGCCGTGGTTTACACAGGTTTACACAAAGATGGTGGTTTGCACTATATATTTTGCCGAAAGACCTAAGCTACGAAGACAAATATGGACATCCCTCGGGTCCGCACTTCGAATAAAGACGACAACACCATCGAGACACTTGTGGCCCTCAACAGATTATAATCTCCAAAGAGGTTTTAAGCGCTAGCCATGGCCATGACCAGGGGCTCGAGACCTACACGGAGATTATAGTCCTACGGCCACGAGCCCCTCTCTTAGATGTTAAAAGGGACGATAGAGAGCTACCGCCTGCAGTATATTCACTTGGACCGCACCACAACTTGTGCCCACAACACAAGATCTATTATCTTCAAATTGCTCCAGAGGGATAGATAGATGTGTATATGATCTTCTCTTTGATCCTTTTAAAATCTTCTTTGTGGTTGTACCTGGGATCAACCCAAAAAAAGGTATTTAAGACAACACAATTTTTATACAAGTTAGATGGCAGGAGTCACATAAATTTGTAACACAAGAAGATACCTTTCCTGGCGTTCGCGCGGGATCCGATGCTAGATATCGCCTCCAAGGTCGCCCCTCATGGTCCGCATCAACAAAGACGATGAGGGTGACATCTCCTTGACAAGGCCTCTCCCTCCCCCATTATGGGGCAAGTAGTACTTAGGTGTGAGCAGAGTGTTAATATTATCACCGAACATGGAAGAATTTTTTCTTCACCTTCCTCCAAATTTTCATCCAGCTTTTCGCCCTGAAAAAATATAGTCAACAAGATATGAGTATGATAGAGAGTCGCTAAACCATTGCTTCAGAAGCGGCTTCATGTACTACAATTAACAATAAAATGACAAAGATCTCTTGCCGTGTGTTTGGTTGCGCCTCTAATTTTGCGGGCGGAGTCATCTCCTAGAGTTTGCTAAACTAGTTTGCCATCCTTGGATTTTTGCAAAAAAAGAAAAAAAAAACTTGGCTCCAACCAGAAGAGGTAGTTTAGTGCCTAGTGGACGGCCCATCTATCGCATATGGGAAACGAACAGGGCGAGAAGAGGTAAACGAAGGCCGGAAATACTAGTAGCACGTGTACTGTACTACACAAAGTTACTGCATCTTAGCAAAGTTATAGCCTAGTGGACGGCCCATCTATCGTACATGGGAACACCTCAAAAAAAAAAAAAACGACGAGAAGAGGTAAACGAAGGGTGGAAATATAATTTAGTTTCACTCTCGGGGTTCCCGACACAAGTTTGCTAAAGTGGGAAGTTTATAGATCCGGGATTGGTTGGTTAGTGAAAAATGAAATGCACTTTGGGAATAGATTCGGGGTTTACCTAAGAAGAAATGTGTTTTTTTTCCGCGTTTTCTTAGGCCTCCTCCCACACTTTTATAATCTCCCGCATAGATCTTTGTGTAAATACCGAATCAATCGGAAAAAGGTATTTAAGACAGATAAAATGAATCACACAGATATGCAAGACAAAACAAAACCTTTTAGAGCCATTCAAAAAAAACTTCAAAAAAGGGTAATGCACTTTACAATTTAGATTTAGGTGTTTACCCAACAAGATGTGCTTCTCTTGCGACTTTTTTTTCTCAACGCCCGCCCCCAACCCACAAGTAAAACACCCGGAGATCCGAGCGGCCGGGACTTCGCAGACGACGGCGGCGGGCAATCCCGTCGAACGCCGCGATAAACGCCTTTCTCCGCCAAGGCCCCACGCCGGCCGGGATCCCCTGGTCAGAAGTCAAGACGATGACGCGACCTCACCGTAGCCGCTACCGGGGACACGAGGCCCCGACGGATCCCGATCCGCAACCACCCAAAAAAAAACTTCAGATTTGTTGTTTCAAAACCACATGAAAAATCATATCTAGATCCATGGGTGTGATAAAGAGGTGCACCTGCCAAGGATGGAGACGCTTGGCGCCGAGGACGAGGCGTATCCCTATGTCGGACCGCTCTCTACTTTTATTTGGTAAGATTTGGTGAGAAGAGTTTGGAAGTCGGCAGAACAAAGCGAGAAGAGTGGTTGTACTACTAGTACTAGTATGGGGGGAGAAGGAAGCGGCGAGAGTGACGAGAGACCGAGAGAAAAAGACAAGAACTTTTAGAAGAGTGTTCGATGCGGACACCATGGCCCCACGGGCACCCGGTTTTCGAGACGCAACTTTGCTAAGAGCGACTATAACTTGTGTAATACACGTACACCTAGTTTTGAATTTAAAACAGAGTTTGGAGGAGGGAGACGTAATGTTTTAGGCTTTTGGAGCCACGCTCCTCCAATTTCAATTTTGAGCAGAGGGTGGGAGGAAGGTGGAGAAAGCAAGAGTAGTTTTGTTTCATTTCACTTTCAGCAACACTTGTAGCGAGTCCGGGTTGGACTTCAAATATGTATTCAAATCAGGAAATTTGCCAAAGAAAGGAGGGGACACCTTCAAAGAGGGGACACTTGTAGCGAGTCCGGGTTGGACTTCAAATATGTATTCAAATCAGGAAATTTGCCAAAGAAAGGAGGACAGACCTAAGCTACGAAGACAAATATGGACGTCCCTCGGGTCCGCACTTCGAATAGGGATGACAACAACACCGTTGAGACGCTTTTATGGCCCTCGGCGGATTATTATAATGTCCAAATAAGCAGTCTTAAGCACTAGCCATGTCCATGACCGAGCTCGAGACCTATATGGAAGATTATTAATTATTATAGTCCTATGGCCACGAGCCCCTCTCGTCGATGTTAGCAGGGACAATGAGTACCAACTACAGCTACTACTACTATTCACTTGGACCGACCGGGCGGAAGGAGGCACACCAAATTTCTACCAGGTTGTAGGGTTAGATCCTTTTGAGCACCTCAGAACGTTGTGGAGAGTCTTAGCATCCAATTTTACACCTTGAAAAATAGAATAGCCAACAAGATATGAGTACTACAGGGAGCTAATAAAACAAGAACATATGTTACCTCCACAAGTTGTCGAAAAATGTCTTTTCTTCACTTTCATTGAGTTTTTCACCCTAAAGAATAGAATAGCCAACAAGATATATGAGTACTACAGGGGGAGCTAAACTATTGCTTCCTAGCAGCTTCATGTATACATTTAACAAGAAATGACATAGCATCTACAAGAGTTTGCTAAACTAGTTTGCCATCCTTGGATTTTATGCAAAAACGAAAAAAAAAAAGTCGGGCTTATCTTATTTCAAATTATAATACTATTCAATCAGCCAAAATCAATAGAACATATTCAATATGTAGTAGTAGTATCTTGTAGAGTGTTTGATGTTGACACCATGGCCCCATGGGCACCCTAAGCAATGTAGGGCAACAAATTTTTGCTTCTTAAATCTTGCTAAGGGTGATCAGAACTTGTGTACTATTTCGAATTTGAAATAGACTTTGGATTAATATGAGGGAGAAAGACTGTTTTTAGGCTTTTTTTGAGTTGCCTCTTACTCTGGGTACAGTTGTAGTATCTGTTCATACACACTCACACACACACTACACGCACACGACACACACACTACCCGTGTACAACCTGACCTAACTACAACTAGTACACACACTATCCCGAATCGAACTAGCGTCCCGTTGCTCACTCACCCGGAGAGCTAACCAACCGAAGCTACGCCGGGTCCTCGACCGTAGGCTTTTGGCGGCACTCCCGGACTAAAAAATAGAAATCATTTTTTTTTTCTTTTTTTTTTTGTGAAGAGTCGAGCGAGGAGGGGCGGGGGGGGCCTGGGGCCCCGGGAGTAGTACTCAGATACCGTGCATGCGAATCCTCCGAGTACAATAGGGCCCACGCCGCCTATCGCCGTTCCGTCCATCCTTGGTGCAGTCGCCAAAAGGTGTCATCTGCACCCGCACCGACTCCTTTTTTCCATGACCGGCCCTGTAGGGGGCACATATGAAGTCATTTGACAGGCCTATTCGATGCAATCTTGGGAGAAGGAAGAGACGAGAGGCGCATAGAGAGACAGAGAGAGAGAGAGTTTGGCCAAGCTCCTCGCATCTCCATTTGATATAGGGCTGCCAAATTTGTTTCGACACAATTAGTTGGTGAAATATTCCTCATTTGTAGCACTTTTCGTTTGTATTTGGTATTTATTGTCTTACCATAGAATAATTAGGCTTAAGATTCATCTTGCTCTTTTTTCCTAAACTGTGTAATTAGTTTTTTTGTTTCTCTATATTTAAATACTCCATGCATGTGTTAAAAGATTTGATGTGCAGTGCTTGTAGCACTTTTTGGGTTGCATGGGAACTAAACACCCTCCATTTGCACAAAAGGCACCATCGATCAAGCACACCTACTCCTACTACTATTCACTTGGACCGCACCACAAAGATCTAGTATTATCTTCAAATTGCTCGAGCACCATAGATAGATGGATATGATCTTCTCTTTAATCCTTTTATAATTTCCTGCCCACTAGTTCTTTGTGGTTGTACAGGGATCAACCCGAAAAAAAAGATATTTAAGACAACACAATTTTTTGTACAAGTTAGATTGAGTCACATACGAGTAGATTTGTAAGATGACACAACAGACTTGTTCCTAGCGTTTATGCTAGATCAGTCTTTGGATCTACCTCCAAGGTCGTCCACATGGTCCGCATCCACAAAGATCATGAGGTTGGTAAGACAGATGACAAGGCCACCCTAGGTGTGGGCAGGAGTGTTAGTATCGAGTTTTTCATCTAGATTTTAAGCCCTAAAAAAATACGACGTGGAGTCGCTTGTAGTAGAGTAGCCAACAAGATATGACTACGAAAGGGAGTCGCTTAGTAGAGTAGCCAACAAGATATGACTACGACGGGGGACCTGCTAAACCATTGCTTCCTAGCGGCTTCATTTATACAATTAACGAGAAATTATGAAATTTAACCCATTATCGTGTGCCGCTAGAAATATGACCCTGGTTCGCATGCCTTATGAAATATGACCCATGTCGCGTGAATTCTTATGAAATCTGGATTTTTTGGGGATTTTTGTATTTTCTATAAATTTAGAAAATTTCTTTAATCTGTTTGAGAATGGGAAAGGACATCATTACCCTTTCCTCAATTCCTCTTGAGCCCGTCATTTGCTCACGGAGAGTCGACCGAGCACGACCTTCGTCTTGAGTCCGCGGTCGTAGATAGCACCGTCGCCGCCGAACCGCCGTCCGCTGCCCCAAGTCTACACGCCCGCGCTCTCCACTTGCTCCTCCCGGCGCCTCATTTGCCCAACCCACATCCATAGGGTGGCCACGTGTGGCAAGTCGCACGACGGCGATCGGCGGCGCGTTGGTAGGCGGCCCTGATGCTCTAAATAGTGAAAAATGGCCCCTGTAATTATTGAAATCTGGAAAATTCGAAAAGTCTAGATTTCATAGCAAATCGCACAACATGGGTCATATTTCGTAAAGCAAGTGAATTCTCGTGTGTCATATTTCTAGGCGGCAGGATTAAATTTCACAATTTCTCACAATTAAAAGTAAAATGACAAGTCGTCTCCAAGAGTTTGCTAAACTAGTCTACCATCCTTGGATTTTTGCAAAAACGAAAAAAAAAAATTGACTCACGTTCCTCTATTTGCTTCCTTTAGAAGGAATATTCTGTCCTAGTCATCAAGATTCCCGATTTCTCTGATTCATCGTGTGGGCCCACTTGTAATTTTCTAAATACGTATATCCATGTGACATCTTGTTTTGAAGAATTAATTGAAACAAATTTAATGGTGTAATCAGAATTTAATTTAGATTTTTGGTTTGTCAACATTTTTTTAGGTATTTTAAATTGTGGGGGCCCGCCGTGGCCATGCTCTCTCTCATCTATAATTAATCCGACGCTTCTGCGACAAGAAACCGAAGCGTTCACGTTAGCACGGCCGGCCCGCTCTGCCTCTGCCGGCCGCCGCAGTCCCCGTAGTATTGTTGGAAAAGGGTTTGGGTCAAAACTTTTTGGGAATATAAAAACTTCGTCGTTCCGTCCATCCTCGCAGTGTCATCTGCACCAAAGACGCGGTCTGTAGAATCGTAATCATGATGATGACATGCTCGAACACCGTGTGTACGATAGGTGTACTTGTACATCGTGGGTCACGTATGGAGTCATTTCACATGCCTGCTCGATCGAGAGAGAGAGAGAGAGAAGGAGGTGAGTGTTCGATGCCAAATTTGTTTCAACACAAGGCCAAAATTTGCCTCTTTAGGGAACAAATCAAGCTGAACTATTTTGAGCCACAATGCACAAACTAGCAATACAGTTCGATCTGATTCGAGTAGGGAGCATCTGTTTAGAAGGCGGCCTCCTCCCCGCCCGGACTCATGTAGAGACAACAAAGACCGTCGAGACGCTTTGCGGCCCTTGGCGGGATTATAATCTCCAAGCGGAAGTCTCCCGGCAAGATGCGCCCGCCACATGCGCCCACGACCCACGCGGTGTGGCGGCCACACATCCGGTGGCGGGCAAAACGGCCGCCACACTTGCCACACTCGCCACACACTAAACGACGAGCAAAAATAGAAAAAACGACGAAGCATGCGGGGGTGTGGCGGCCACCGCAAAAAGCCGAACCAAACACTCGCCTTTGGGTGCGTGGCATGCCTAATCTTACGAAGGCGAGTTGGGGTGTGATCCTGACACCCCCTTAAGCTCTAGCCATGCGCATGATACGTGAAGCGGAATCCACGTGAAGCAAGGCGAGGCCAGCCGATAGCATGCAAGAAGAAGGTTGAGAGGTGGAAAAGGATCTCCAAGCGAAGAAGATGTGCTTGTCTTGCGACATTTTCTTCGCCTCCTCCCCATCCTTTTATAATCTCCTGCGTAGGTCTTTGTGTTTGTACCTAGGAAGAATCGGGAAAAGGTATAAGACAGCAAAATTATTGAGCAATGTTGTAGTACAAGCTAGTAGATAGCATGAGTCACACAGATACTGTATGCAAGACAAAACAAAACCTTTTTATAGCCATTCAAAAAAACCCTTCAAAAAAAGGAAGGATAATGCACTTTACAATCTAGATTTCGGTGCTTACCCAAGAAGATGTGCTTCCGCGACGGACCCTAGATCTGCAACCACCAAAAAAAGAAAAGAAGATGTGCTTCCGCGATGAACCCCAGATCTGCAACCACCAAAAAAAGGAAAAACTTTTGTATTAGCTGCTTCAAAAACCACATGAAAAACCATATCTAGCTGCATGGATGTGATAAAGAGCACCACCTGCCCAGGATGGAGATGAAGGCGAAAGGCGAGGCAGTCCCCGCGGTCGGACACCTCTGTACTACTCAGGTTTGGTTGAGATGAATTTGGAAAGTCAAGACGGAGAAGAGGTGAGAAGAGTACTAGTAGGTGTAGTATGGGAGAAGGAAGAGACGAGAGAGAAGCTGAGAGAAAACTCGCCCATAGTAGCACTATAAGGAATCCGAGGTGGCAAATCAGTAGAGTGTTCGATCACGCACACCATGGTCCCACGGTTAATGTAAAAGGGCGATCAGAACTTGTGTGCTATTTCAAAATTTCAAACATTATTTGGAGTAATAGGACTAGGGGAATTAGGAATTTGGCCCCTGAAAAAAGTTTGTCCTACTCTATCCCAACTACCGTCGTGTGGGCCCACTTTGTTAATTTTATCTAAATATATCCATGTGATGTCTTGTTTTGAAGAATTAATTGAAACAAATTTACAGTGTAATCGGAATTTAATTTAGATTTTTGGTTTGTCAGTTAAAACATTTTTTAGGTATTTTAAATTGTGAGGCCCTCAACATGCCTGAACCATGACTGTTGTTGTTGTTTAAATTGTGGGGCCCGCCGGTGGCCATGCTCTCTCTCTTGTCTATAATTAATCCGACACTTCTGCGACAAGGAACCAGAAGCGTTCACGTTGCCACGGCCGGCCGGCTCTGCCTCTGCCGGCCGCTCGAGTCCCCGTAGTATTGTTGGAAAAGGGTTTGGTCAAAACTTTTTTGGGAATATAAAAACTCGTCGTTCCGTCCATCCTCGCAGCACGGATCTGTAGAATCGTAATCATGATGATGACATGCCTGAACACAATGTACAGTAGGTGTACTGTACATCAGGGGTCACGTATGGAGTCATTTCACATGCCTGCTCGATCGAGAGAGAGAGAGAGGTGAGCGTTCGATGCCAAATTTGTTTCAACACAACTACACAAGGCCAAAATTTGCCTCTTTACTTGAACAAATCAAGTTGAATTCGTTTGTTGAGCCACAATGCACAAACTAGCAATACAGGTTCGATTCGATTCTTGGAGAGCCGACCATTCCAAATTTTAACAATTTTTTGATAATATAACAACATTACGGAGAACAAGGTTGTTTTGCTAACGCCCGATTTTGGCTGATTTAATAGTATTCCGTAAGACACAACAAGTGAAAACAAGATGAAGCAAGAGCAAGCGAACATTGTCAAAAAGAGGAAGCAAGACCTAAGCTACGAAGGCACTCAGAAGCGCTAGAGCCGGGCCGGGGAGCCCCAAAATCGAGCTTCTTCGGCTCCTAGCGACATGGCCCAATGTCGGTGAGAGGGAGAGGGAGGGAGAGAGAAAAGTGGCTCCTAGCTACAGGTGGGGTCCAGGGAGGAGCCGGAGCCAAAGCTTCTTTTGCCAAACTTGTTGAGCCGAGTCGAAGCGCGACTGAAAAATGCTCGACTTCGGCGAGGAGAGGGGAGTGGCCCCCCCGGCGACCTCCAAAGACCCATACTTTTTATATAATCTCCCACATAGGTCTTTGTGGTTGTACAAGCTATAGCATGAATCACACAAATATACAAGACAAAACAAAACCTTTTAGAGCCACTAAAAAACTTCAAAAAGAAGTGCATTTCGAGATCTCAGCAGTGTTTACCGAAGAAGATGTGCTTCTTTTGTGACATTTTCTTCGGCCTCCTTCCCAACCCAACACTAGCTACAACACGAGATCAGAGCGGCCCGGACTTCAGAGACCACATGAAGTCAAGATCTGAACGGCCGGGACTCGATCCAGATCTGCAACCACCAAAAAAGAAAAAACTTCAGTATTTGCTTGTTTCAAAAACCACATGAAAAACCATATCTAGCTGCATGGATGTGATAAAGAGCACCACCGCCTGGGATGGAGACGAAGGCGAAGGCGAGGCAGACCCCCTGTGTCGGACCGCTCTGTACTCAGGTTTCGTTGAGATGAGTTTGGAAAGTCAGGACGGAGAAGAGGTGAGAAGAGTACTAGTAGGTGTAGTATGGGAGAAGGAAGAGACGAGAGATCGCGAGAGAAAACGCCCATAGCACTATAAGGAATCCGAGGTGGCAACTATAGAGTGTTCGATCTGCACACCATGGTCCCACGGTTAATGTAAAAGGGCGAATCAGAACTTGTGTGCTATTTTGAAATTTCAAACATTGTTTGGAGTAATAGGAAGGACTATGGGAGAATTAGGAATTTGGCCCTTAAATAAGTTTGTCTTAGGAATCTGGCACCATTTTTTTTTGAATTTAGGAATCGGCCCCAAAACAAAAATTTGTTAGGAATCCGCCTTTCGTGACTTTTGGAAAATATGCATGGTTACGACTAACAAAACATCCAACTTTTCATCACGCATGTGATCGATAGATCGATCAATCCCAATTTAAAACTTGCTCATAGTGCCCACACAACACCACGTAAGAAACTTTCACACTCCTTGCGGATCCTACACTCCTCATTTGCGAGAACATCCTCCACGCCCGAAATGAATCATGCCCATCCGTGAATGGCGGCGCACAGTTTAAGCCCTACTCGCACCGATGCCCGTCATGGCGAGGCACGGTGGTCTTTGGAGGACGGTATTCTCTACTCCAATTTGGCGGTATATGTGCCATCATCAAGTCGCTCCTCAAGAAATCCCATGCATGTCGCCCGGGGCCGTTCAGCGAGTTCCGGTTCCTGCAGCTCGTGGGGCGTCCGGCCAGCCGTCGCCGGGTGGTCGCCGATCTCACGCAACACACGCGCGCGCATAGTCGTCGTTCGCGGCACCGGTGTTGGCCTGTGAAACACACAAGAGCAAGAACATACTTGGCGCTTTCATGCCCTCGACGCGGTGGCGTGCGGCTTCTCGGCGGCGGCGTGGCGGTGCGGCGACGCCGGCGAAGGCGGCATACATGCCGGCTTTGAAGCACGCCTCGGGTTGCCGACGGCGGCGGCGAAGCTTGGTGATAAGATTCTCGATACTTGGCGAGTAGTATGGCCCACCAGCCCCCGCCCTACGGGTACGGCGACCCGGTCCGGCGGGATGTCTCCGTCCCACCGGGGGATCGCCGCCGCGCCGCTTTCATCCGTGAACAATGGCTGCGCAGATTGTGGAGGTCCTCCATGGGATTCGCTGAGACCTTGGCGACACCAATCGCAATCTCTACAAGCATGTCACGCGGAAGGTTTTCCATGGCGCGGCCGGCGCCGGCCGAGCTTTTTGGTGGGGGCGCTCTAGCTACGTTTTATGCGGCGAAGAGTTGGTCAGCAGCAATAATGCGGGTGCGAAGACTAGTGCGGGGGCGGGGTTATGGGCGGGCCGCGTGGCGGTGCACTCCGGTCTCCGGCCGGAGGTGTCGAGCCAAATGGGCGGATCGAACTATCCCAAAGGCTTGGCGTCAGAAGATAAATGTTTTCAAACTGTTACATGTTTGGGATGTTTTCCCATGACAAGATGATCTCAAATCAAAATGTTGTAAGCTATAAAGTTTCATGGATATTTGAGAACTACAATCATTATGTTGGTGGTTTGTCTATCCGGCGTCACTTAAAAAATTTAAATTTCAATTTCTAATTTTTTGAAATTGAGACCTATATATATATAGTTTATCTTTACAAGATAATGTGAAACCAAAAAGTTTTCAACTAGAGAGTTTCACAACTTAGCAAGACCTACAATTCTTATTTTGGTTGTTTCCCCATCCGACATAGTGCTAGTGACATTGTTCCCGAATCTTTGAAATTTGTCTTCTACTTTCATAAACTCTATGACACATGTGTAAATCTCGTGGACAAGTGTTACCGTGACATCATCATATGAATAAATGACCTACATAAAAAATGTACATCTTAAGAACTTATACAAGTTTTGACCATAGATTAAAAAGAAAAATTAGGGTTCTTGTTGGAAGCTCGGGCGTGGCGGGGGAGGTGAACAAAAGTTGGCGCTTCGGGCGTAATCGGTCGAAAGTGATGGACATGACCCGCGGAGCGCGAGAACACGTCCCAAGGAAATGGGCGAGAAGCCTTTTCTTGAGACGAAACTATATATCCCCAATGCGGCGTCTCTAAGCTAAATGTTTTCAATCTGTTACATGTTTTTCCATGACAAGATGATGCCAAATCAAAACGTTGTAAACTACAAAGTTTCATGGATAATTGAGAGTTACAATCGTCATGTTAGTGGTTTGTCTATCCGAGGTCACTTAAAACATTTAAATTTCAATTTCCATTTTTTTGAAATTGAGACCTAGATTTCCTTTACAAGGTAATGTCAAACCAAAAAGTTTTCAACTAGAGAGTTTGAACTTAGCATTTGGAGTTACTATGAGGGAGAAAGACTAGTTACAAGTTTCGGCCACAGATTAAAAAAGAAAAATCAGAGTTCTTGAGTCTAAAGGCCTCTGCAAAGCATGTCTCCATATGCAGTCAAGGCTCGGTTGGGGCGGCGAGCGGCGATATCTTGGGTGAGTTAAACCAGAGACGTGGGGATTTTAAGGCCTTGTTTGGTGCCCCTGGATATGCCCCTAGCCAGGGCTCCCATCGTCTGATGTCCCGGTGTTTGGTTACCGCTCTCTGCGTCCCGAGCGGGCTCCCCTTTCGTGCAAAAAGTGCTCCACAAACGGCCGGGCTCGAGAGGAACGGCCCGAATCGGCGTTCCTCCCGGCCAGGCTTCGCTCCGTGCTCCCTCGTGCGCTTGTAGCGCTTCGGCGATTCGGCCGCTGGAGATGGCAACTCTCTAGGGTTTCCTCCTCCCTTCGCGCCAATCTCTACCTATATATCCCCCTCGCTCCCTCCTCCTGCTCTTTCCCCGCCGCTCGAAGTTCTTCGCCACCGGTCGGTTTTTTCTCTCCCCTCTCGATTTGTTCTTGCTTTGTGAATCGTGGATCCGAGGCCTCTCTCTCTCTTGTGTTGTAGCAAAGGATCTGAGCCCTCTCCTCTCTCGGGTGATTTTTTTCCTCTCTCCTTGTTCTTGAAACCCTAGCACAGGATTACATATGCCTTATTGCCTGTGATGTTTTTTCATAAAATCGAGCACATGCCCTATATGCCCGTGATGTTTTTCCTATACTTTAAGCACATGCCTTAGGGCTGTGATCATTGTTCCTATAATCTGAGCACATGACCTAGCCAATGATGTTTCTACATGAACTCGAGCACATAAGCCATCTTTGTGTTATGTTTTCTACAATTTGTTTCTTTTTGCAAAGAATGGCATGGTATGTGGTTCATCATGGCAGGGAACCTGGGGTGTACTCAACCTGGAAAGAAGCACACGAGCAAGAACATGGGTTCCAGGGAAATTGCTTCAGGAAATATAACACAAAAGTGGAGGCCGAGCATGCTTTTGCAGCTGGTCTTGGACAGCAGGTGGATCCACCCCTTCTACAACCACTTGTTAATCCACCTGTAAACCAACCTGTTGGAGATCAGTGGCACTGTTTACTAGTGCTCGTAGTAGTCCTAAAGATGATTGATAAGCCAAGAAAGCATTGTGTATGGAAAGGTGCTAGCTCCAATGTCACTGCAATCCCTAAAGCTGCCTGGACTATGGCTTGTGTGCCAAAGATTGAGGGTGGACTGGGGCTTATTGACATAGAAAAACAAAACAAGGCCCTGCTCTTGAAAAATCTCCACAAATTCTTTAACAAGGAGGATATTCCATGGGTTCATCTTGTGTGGGAAAAGCACTATAAAAATGGTAAGCTCCCAAGCCACATCAAAAAGGGCTCTTTCTGGTGGAGGGATATTTTGAAGCTTCTGCCTGATTTCAAAGAGTTGGCTAAGCCCATTGGTAACATTGGAGAGTCTATTCTCTTCTGGCATGATAAGTGGAATGGTGAACCCCTTTTTGCTTCTAAACCTGATCTCTACTCTTTTGCCTCCAACAAGTTGATTTCCCTTCAGAATGCTCTTGCCCATGAGGAGTTTCAGAATTTGTTTCAGCTGCCTCTCTCTGAAAGTGCTTTTCTTCAGTACCAGGGCCTTGAGAATCTAATTGACAACCATGCTGCAAATGATGATAAAGATGTGTGGGTCTACTGCTGGGGATCTGGCAATTTTTCCTCCTCAAAAATTTATAGAAAGCTGGTTGGCTGTTTTCATGCTCATGTCTCCTTCAAATGGCTATGGAAGTCTAATTGCCAGCCTAAGCATAAAGTTTTCTTCTGGCTTTTGATGAAGGACAGGCTTAGTACTAGAAACATCCTGAGGAGAAGAAATATGAACCTTGATAGCTTTCACTGTGTTCTTTGCAACAGTTTATCAGAAGAAACTATGGAGCATCTATTCATTGGCTGCCCCTTCTCGGCCATGTGTTGGAATTGGATTGGTGTGCAACTTTCTGATGGTGTCTCCTTCCCGGAGCTTAATTCTCAGCTCAAGATCCAGTTGGGGACGGCTTACTTCATGGATGCAATCATCCTCATGTGTTGGTCTATCTGGATGTCTAGAAATGGTCTCATTTTCAATGGAGTGCAACCAACCTTGGAGGTCTGTCAGAGCATTTTTGCAAAGGAGTTGTCACTCCTGAAGCATCGAGTGAAACCTGCCATCTTGCCCCAGTTTCTTCAATGGAGCCAAGCTATTTCTCAATTAGGATCCTGATTTTTATTTATTTTATTTCCTTCTTTGTTTCCTGAATCTCCCTAGTTGCTGGATTTGTACTCTTTGTTGCTTGACTTACATTCTGGTTCTATTTTAAATAAAGAGCTGTAGGGGCCTCGGCCCCTCCAGATTATTCAAAAAATTATTGTTGTAGTCATAGGGTTTTTAGTTTGGAAAGCTATGGTAAAAGACTAGTTACTTTTATTGTGATCAGCTTGTAGCTTGTGACAATTTGAATGTGATGCAACTAGCATATACTATGCAGGCAACCAAACAACAACCATGCATGCACAAATTTAAATCTCACGCAAATGCACGATACCGATTAAACAACAGCTCTAGCTAGCCTTTGGTTGGGTTGCGAGCCAGCCGGGATGCCACACGCAGCAACCAAACACGCCCTTAATGATCGGGCGGCCGGTGCACTCCGTACAAGCGATGGCGACATGACGTGTTGCGACAAAAATTGGGGCGGCGCCTTTTCCTACTGACTCATCTACACAAAGCGGCGTCTATACACACCCTTGCATGTGAATCCTTTGCGTATCCTACACACCTCGGCGTAGAATGGGGCCCACGTCGCGCCACCGTCGTTCCGTCCATCTTTCTTTGCCGTCGCAGCGGTGTCATCTGCGAGTAACTCCTTGCATCGATCGTTTGGTCGGGCCGGTTCGACCACCCGACCAAGAGTGCTTTTCTCTCACAAAAGCCGACCCGACCCGGCCAGATAATTTTCTCACACAACAAATCAGCACCAGCCGGTGAGGCACCGGCCGGGCCCGACGAGAACGAAGGATCGGACGCCCCACTACTACGAGGACTCCTTGTTCCCGGCCGCGGGTGCGTAACTTTTTTTTTCCAAAGACTGTTCACTAATTCTTATTTTAATTTGGTTGTTTCCCCATCCGACATATAGTGTTAGACATTGTTCACAAATCTTAGAGATGTCTCTCGTAGTTTCATATAAACTCTATGTGGATGTATAAATCTTCTGCGAACAATGTTACCGTGGCGTCGTCGGGTGAAGAAATGACTAGTGTAAAAGGTGTACATCATAAGAAGTTGGACAACTTTTATATGTTGATGACTTCTTCTCTGAAATCATTAGATGCTCCAAAAAATGTTGTTTGAAGTTGTAATTTTGAAATTCAAATTTCAAATGTTATCGATGAAACATGAAAAATAGTAATAGAAGTAATAATAATACAATCGCCGATAGAGCATGATTTAAAAAAATAGAAAGAAAAAAACTATCAATTTTGGAGTTACTATGAGGGAGAAAGACTAGTTACAAGTTCGACCGGAGATTAAAAAGGAAAATTAGAGTTCTTGAGCCCCGCATACACTACCTGCTTTTAAATAGCCCGCTATAGCCTTTCGAGGCGGGTGCCGCTATTTACGCTCATGTAAGTACAATTTAGCCGCTCCGCTATAGCCCGCTATTAGCTCAGCGAGAGCGAAGCATATCTGAGAGGGAGAGCAAACGCGGTAGTAGATCCCGACAGGGCGGCCCCTCCACGGGTCTGCACTATGACCACGACAGGGACGACCCACCACCACGCGCCCATTGCGGTGAAGTGGCTTATTCTCTTTCACGGGGAATACTATTCAATCGGCCAAAATCAATAGAAACGACTTATTATACGTTTTACTTGTGCCCGCCCAATTTTTCGCTACGATTTTTACGCCGAGCCTTTACAAAACTCAAAAAAATTTACCCGCCTCGTCCGCGAGGCGGGCGATTCATTTCGATCGGGGTGTTTGGTTCCTAGCCACACTCCTCACAAAGGCGACTCTAGGGTTTCCGGTAGCCTCATCGGGCCGCCGCCACCGCAGCCGACGCATCCGCGCCATTCAAGCCGCCGCCGCTTCCGCCGGCGACCTCCTTCTCCGAAGCGGCTTCTTCCTCCACCGGGCCGGCCCGGCCATTCTAGGGTTTGATATCTAGCCCATCAATCTTGTCATTGCCCTCTTTTATTCTTGAACTACGCTTTGTTAGATTCCACTATTCCTAAACTACCTTTTTGTTTTTCCGTGATCTCGTGCCTCTCGAAGCCCGTTTCGCTTGTGTTTAATATATAGTATTCTCATGCGTGAGAGAGAATAAGCTAAAACAAGATGAAGCACAAGCGAACAGGTCAACTAGTCCTCACATACCGCCTATTACGCATGAGTGAACTATAATTTTATCCTCATAATATGGATATATTGAGTTGTACATACCGAACTTGACACCTCAACGCTACCGTGCCCCGACCGCTACTATATATAACTACAATGTTGTTGTTATCCACTTTGCTACTTATTTTCTTTATAGATGAATATGCGTGCTCAAGTAAACACGACGCCTGTAGAGTACTACGGGTATCTTGTCATACAAAAATGTGCATATTAAATGAACCGCCACGAAAACTATAGTTTCTTTATACTCCACGATTCCCGAACTATCTTTTTTTTGGTGATCGGTGCCCCTTGAGAGCCTGTTAAACTTGTTTAATAGTATCCCGTGAGAGAATAAGTTGAAACAAGATGAAGCAAGATTGCAAGAACAAGCGAAACAGGCTCTCGTCTACTCCTCATAGACGCCTATTACGTAATTGAATCTGTATAATCGTATCCCGAGATGGATGTATTGAGTTGTACATCTTGAACTTGACACTGGCTACTACATTAATGTTGTTACCTTTGTGTTTTTGTTTTTAGCGGATCGCAACTACTAATTTGCTTATTTTTTTTTTATAGATGAATATACATGCTCAAGAACAATGACCGCTCCTATTAAATGAAATGTTACTAAACCTACGGTTTGTCTATACTATTCTATTCTCGAACTACATATAATTTATTTTGTGTTCTCGTGACTCTCGTGGTTACTTGTAGTCCTAATAGACGCCTATTGCAGAATTGAACGTATAATATTAGCCTCACATGGATACTTCAAAGATTTCCATCCAACGGCGAGGCATCAACGCTATCCTGTCGCCTGAATTTTTCGGGCCGCCACGGGTGAGGAAAGGTGATAATTCTGCCGCTTATTTTTCTTGATAGATGAATACACAAGCTCGAGAACACTAACCGCTCCGCCGAAAGTACTACTACTATTTTGTCTTACAAAAATTTTCCTCGCTAAACGAACTGTTGCTAAACTACGCTTTTGTTTATATTCTTCAATTCTGAACTATTTCCTCCGCTTCAGTTTGTAAGTCGCTTTTGGCTTTTTGGTACATCCATTTAGCTATGTATCTAGATACAATAATATGCCTCGGATACATAGCAAAATGGACGAACCAAAAAAAGTCAAAGCGACTTTACAATTTGGAAACGGAGGGAGTGCAATTTTTTGTGATCTCGTGCCTCGTCCATTAGAGTGGCTATTTTTTACGCCGGTTCGCCAAACTTAACGCAACCCTCCTCCTTTACCCGGGTTTGGGACCTCTGTTCGTGTGACGGCTACTTGATGATTTCCATCCTACAAAGAGGCATCAACGCATCATCCTGGTGTCGCTGAATTTTTCAGTCACCGTGAAGTGAGGAAAGGTGATAATTCTCGCCGCTTATTTTCTTCATCGATGAATAAACAAGCTTGAGAACACTAACCGCTGCATGCCGAGTACTACTATCTTGTCTTACAAAAATTTTCCCACTAAACGAACCGTTGCTAAACTACGGTTTGTTTATATTCCTCTATTCCCTGAACTACTTCTTCCGTTTTAGTTTTTAAGTCACTTTGACTTTTTTTTGGTACATCCATTTAGCTATGTATCTAGATACAATAATATGCCCGGATATATAGCAAAATGGACGAACCAAAAAGTCAAAGCGACTTTACAATTTGGAAACAGAGGGAGTGCAATTTTTGTGATCTCAGCCTCTATGGATTGTGTAGTCCTCACAGTCGCCTATTACTGAAATTGAACTGTATAATATATTAATATTAGGGCCTGGCTAATTTCCAGGTGACTGAAATTTTTAAATCTGTTCAAGCGACGAAGCTTTTTTTTTAGATAATGGATGAGAAAAACATCCGGCCTCTACATCCGAGGATGTACACGACCAATTATTACAAGTAGTGGCTAAAAAGATAGAGCAAAAACAAGTCTCTAAAACGGATAAAGAGAACTAAAGCAAATGATAAATGTGCTTCCACCCTCTATAGGGAAACCCCAAAGTAATCGTTTCTAGTTTTATGCTAATTAGCGAGAGTGTGTTCTTGTCTTGTTCATCACGCCGCAATCGGGCTCGGTACCGCAGCCAATAGGCTCATCTGAAAAATAACCTTCGACAACGAGAAAACTTCCATTTTGTTAAAGATAATATCGTTTCGACAAATAAATGGCCCGAATTATAGCCGTGGCGCCAACCCAAATCAAGTTTCTAATCCTTTTATTTTGATTAGTAAGCCATGTACCAAACATATGGCTTATGTAGATCTAGGCCGGTTTAGGCCAAGAGTAGCATAAAGATGATCCTCCATACCGTTTTTTTAGAATACGGACAATCTAGGAAAAGGTGTTAGATGGTCTCATTCATATTACAACCAACACATTTACGGCTTCCTTTCCGTTTTGCCTAGTGAGGAAAGGCGATAATTCTGCCGCTTATCTTCTTCATAGATGAATACACAAGCTCAACAACACCGATTTGCTCCGCCGAAAGTACTACTACTATCTTGTCTTACAAAATTTTTTCCTACTAAACGAACTGTTGCTAAACTACAGCTTTGTTTATATTCTTCTATTCCTGAACTACTTCCTCAAGCTTGTTTTGTAAAAAATAAGCTTTGACTTTTTGGTACATCCATTTAGCTATGTATCTAGATACAATAATATGCCCGGATACATAGCAAAATGGACGAACCAAAAAGTCAAAGCGACTTTACAATTTGGAAACGGAGGGAGTGCAATTTTTTGTGATCTCATTGCCTCTGTGGATTGTGTAGTCCTCATAGACCGCCTATTACGTAATTGAATCGTATAATAGTAGGGCCTTGCTAATTTCCGGTGACTGAAATTTTTCAAATCTGTTCGAGCGACGTAGCAACTTCGGTGATTTCCGGGCATCAACGCATCATCCTGTGTCGCTGAATTTTTCATTCGCCGGTAGTGAGGAAAGGTGATAATTTTGCCGCTTATTTTCTTCATAGATGAATACACAAGCTTGAGAACACCGATTGTTACGTAAGTACTACTACTATCTTGTGTTACAAAAATTTTCTCGACTAAAACGAACTGTTGCTAAACGCCCTAAACTATAGTTTGTTTATATTCCTCTATTCCTGAACTACTTCTTCCGTTTAGGTTTGTAAGTCACTTTGACTTTTTGGGTACATCCATTTAGCTATGTATCTAGATACAATAATATGCCCGGATATATAGCAAAATGGAAGAACCAAAAAGTCAAAGCGACTTACAATTTGGAAACGGAGGGAGTGCATTTTTTGTGATCCATTGCCTCTCGTGGATTGTGTAGTCCTCACAAAGCTGCCTATTCTGAATTGAACCGTATAATATATTAATATTAGGTCCTGGCTAATTTCCGGTGACTGAAATTTTCAAATCTGTTCAGCGACGAAAGCTTTTTTAGATAATGGATGAGAAAAACATCCGGCCTCTACATCCGAGGATGTACACGACCAATTATTACAAATAGTGGCTAAAAAGGTAGAGCAAAACAAGTCTCTAAAACACATAATTCTCTTTGCTTATTTTCTTCATAGATGAATTCACAAGCATGAGAACACCGACCGCTCTCCGAGTACTACTACTATCTTGTCTTACAAAAATTTTCCCCACTAAACGAACTGTTGCTAAACATATTTACGGCTTCCTTTCCAGGTTTTCTCGACATTTTATTTGTTCTCTCGCCTCGGTGGTTTGTTTAGTCCTCATAAAAAGCCATATGTTTGAATTGAATCGTATAATTTTATCCTCACATGGATATTTTCGGTTGTAGATACCGAACTTGACACCGAAAGTGTTACTATAATGTTGTTATCTCGTGTGGTTTTGTCATAGGAAACCGCAACTACTGCTTTGCTTATTTTATTTATAGAGATGAATATACGTGCTCAAGATAGAACAATGATCGTACCTTTTCCTCGCCCCTAGAACTAGAGTGAAGCTTTGTCGTCGTGTGTCTTTGGCCGTTGACGACGCCGAAAATGGTAAGCTGCAGCTATGTGATATACAAACCCTACTTATTGTTAGCTTTTTGCTTAGTGCTAGCTGTTGACTTCTCTGTGTAACCTAAATCGTTTGATGTAGGTGTCGATGGCACATTTACAACATCATCCGCAAACGAAAACAGCTTATTCTCTAGAGGATGGCCGGAGAGCTACATATGAAGAGACGAGCAAGAGAGAGATGTTGGTACCACAGGGGGGTTTCGGGATTTTTATTGGAGAGGGCAGCCATCCGGCTTTCCGGTCTTGGCAGAGGGTCGACACACACACAAGGTGGCCGAGAAGGCAAGATAGTTGTCACGGCGCTCAAGCCGAACGGGTTTCCCAATCGAGAAGGTGGCCATGCTAAGAACTTGCTGGTCCGATTGCTAGACAAAGGGTCCCCTTGCTCACATATTCAGTCTCTTCCTTAAGTGCTTCAACAAAGGAATTGTTATTTGAGAACCGTGTCCGTAATTCATTGGAGTTTAGAGGCGACTTAAGGTCCACAAAGATATAAGAAGCCGTGGCGGTCAAGAGACAAAAGTTTTAGGACCTTCAAAAGCTATCTTGTGCGGAATTACGTCATGAAGGGGTTGGATGCCGTGGTGAAGCACCCATACATCACCAAGGACGATTGGGCGGCTTTTGTTGAAGCGAAGAGCAGCAAAGAGGCACCGCAACAAGTGAGAGATACAAGCGGCTTAGGGAGAAGAACAAGCATGACCACTTTGCCTGGGGACGAGGAGGTTACGAGGCAAAGTTCGAAGTGTGGGAGAAGGAGGACACTTTCTTACTCCACAATAGCATCAAGAATCCTTGGCATGAATTTCCAAAGAACCGCCGGCATTTTTTTATGCGTGCACGGTGCGATGCAGACTACAAGATTTTTGGTCTAATGCAA
Organism: Hyparrhenia diplandra; assembly: GCA_015847255.1. Taxonomy (NCBI): domain Eukaryota; kingdom Viridiplantae; phylum Streptophyta; class Magnoliopsida; order Poales; family Poaceae; genus Hyparrhenia; species Hyparrhenia diplandra. Next base: position 315,987 of record JADLZK010010949.1, on the reverse strand, counting down.
CACCGACAAAGTGTAGCAATAGAGCCAAAAATGGTAGCAATAGTATTATTGCTACCTTTTTCATTTGGTAGAAAGTCGTTGCACTTGTGACGGTAGCAATATCATGTTGCCACAGTTTACGCTTTTGTTGCGACACATAATCCCTCTATTGCAACACTTTTGACTCTTTCGCAACACACATTGGGTACACATTGGGTGTTGGGATAGGATCAATAGCAACCATTATGGGTGTGGCAATAGTAGCAATTGCAACGCACTAGGTGTTGCTTGTGATGTCTCTTTGCTACATGATGGTCTTGTAGCAACAAAGTGTAATAGCAACACAAGATTAGTGTTGCAAAGCGTCATTATTGCCACGGTGAAAAACCATAGCAAGAGAGAACAAACGTTATTGCCACGATTGCCCTACATGGTTGCTATAGGGGACAAGCTATTGCCACGCTGATTAGGTTGGTTGCTATAGATAGTTCCTCTATTGCCACATTATATAGATCCGTTGCTCTGAGAGCTACTCTATTGCCACGTTGGTTGGGTTTCGTTGCTACATGGTACATTCTATTGCCACATTTCTTGGGTTCGTTGCTATTGAGAACTCCTCTATTGCCACGTCACCTAGGTTCGTTTTGCTACAGATGGTACATGCTATTGCCACGGTTCTTATGTTCGTTAAGTTACCGAAAACTCCTTTATTGCCACATCACCGGGTTTGTTGCTATAGATGGAACTTTCTATTGCTACAGTTCTAAGGATCGTCACTATATATGTGCCCTCTATTGCCACAATACATAAATACATGGTTGCTATAGGTGAGACCTGTATTGCCACCGTTGTATCCACTAAAGTTGCAAGAGATGGTTCGCCTATTGTTGTTGCGCTACACCACAACCATATATTGCAACGCCATTTGGTTTGCTTTTTATTATATATTGCAACGCCAAATGAATATCATAATAATTCATGTTATGCGATGCTTTGTTTACAATTTAACACAAAAAGTAACATCATTGTATACATTTCTCATCTCATATAAATTGATTCATTCAACTGATAGCATATTTTCAACAAAATTCTATAGATAAGCACATCATTTCATCTATTTTCTCCGTAGGGAAATGATCATCCTACAAAACCATCTTTAGTCATCCTGGTTGTGGAAGCATGTGCCTTGTGATACTCAAGATGCCATCTCCCACGTAGTGCCCCCTGGAACATTGGACAATTTAGACTAACATGTTATTTTTCTCAAAACCAAAATAAACCGTTATAGCACATTGAAAATGCAGGTTAATTAGACACAGAGAACTGATAGCTACAGCAGACCGTGAGACCAAAATTGACATGCAATCAGCAGCATGGTGATCAAGCTCCATGGTCAGGTACAATTACTACTTGGATATAAAGTAATGTATCTAGATTGGTACCTAAGGAAAAACTTGAGGCTTCATAACGGGGCTTGGTTTTTAGGATCTTCAAAGCTTACTCTATGCCAAGCAAGTCAAATCTCATAGTAAACAGATGCTCCAAAGAAAACTTGCTACTCAATCAGCACTTGTTCTACTAAGTAGAGTTATAATGATTGTGAAGTCAAAGCAATCATTCTATCTATGTATGTTTTATGAAAATTGGTAAATGATCAGCTCAAATTTGGTAAAAAGTTTACAACTTGTACATACCCCAAACGAGTCGCATCCAACTCCAATGTCAATATTTGACATGTCCCATTCGTGTACAAAAAAGTGCAGATGAAGTAACACAAATACCTCTGGTAGTCAGTCCATTTCCATTAGCCGGCCCTAAACAAAACAAAGAACACTTAGTAAACTACCAAAAAAGTGGAGGGGCAACAGTCAATGGACCTGCACCCTGTCTGCAATCAAATCGTTGGTAGAACTATAGCATTATTTTTATGTGAAATGTGGAAAATATGAAACATGTTACCTAAGATAGTTAAAAGTGTCTAAACAGCGTTACTTGATCACATATTTAAAAAATATCAAGATTAGGCCAGTCGTAAAACAAAAGCTTGAATCAACTAACTACACAATGAGTATATATTGAATAACCACATGTATTCTATTTCTATCTACATGCTGTACTCACTACACTAGAGAGAAAATTAGGAGTTCAAATGTAGAATAAAAGCCATGTCATGGCAACATTTTAGGCACCAAACTCTGACTATCTTTCAAAAAAAAAACTGCTAATCTATTGCTTGTATTTGCTATCAATCAACCTCAATCTCCTCATCCCTACTAATATTTGTAACATAAGAATCAGGATGGGAATAGGCCGGCTCAGACCTGGCCTTGGATCTGGCCCCATGGCCAATATTAAGGCCACGGGCCGACCCAAAAAACAACCTTTGGCTATGGCCCAATGGCCCAATGGACAGCATGAGTCAGCCCATCCTTATGCAGTCACATTGAGGCCACATGAAAAAACTTCTGGTAGTAGCACAGACATGATGTAAGTATACATGATTTACAGCGAATTGGCTTGTAGTCCAATGGTAGGACGGTCCAGTGGGACACTACCCACCAGGGTTCAAATCCTGGTGCTCGCACCTTTTCCCCGGGATTTTCCTAGGATTTTCCGGCGTTATGCATTAAGTGGTAGCGGCGTTCCGTCGGCGACGAGGGCGCCAAAGGTGACTTCGAGAATCTCCGGATCTGCCGGTGCTCAGTCCTTCGGAGGTGCTCATAGGGGTAGGGTTTGGCGTGACGTGTGTTCATAGGGGTGAGTGTGTGCGTGCGTGTTGTGAGTGTCTGTGTTGTACTGTGTCATTCTCAAAAAAAAAAAAAAGTATACATGATTTACAAAAACATGAACTCTTTCTTTTTATGTGTATAATACTCAGGAAGCAAGGTAACAAAATCAGCAGCATCTATTCTTGCCATCAGTCCATCACCCAAAACAGAAATGAAGATGCCGATAAGCACAGTCAATGTTACTTTGCAGATCCACATCATTTACTTCCATATAACACTTTCAACAGGTTTTTAAGTACTGAACTTGAGAGGTCAAATTCAAACTACTCCCAGGCAGTAGAACATATCAAATATAACAAGTGGAACACATCATTTACCTGTGGAAAGATGAGGAAATATATATCAACTTAAACATGAAACAGGAAAGAGCTAGAGTCTGTAAATATTAAATAAGGAGCAAAAAGTGAAACAAGTGCTGCTTTCATACTAACTAATAAACCTGAATGAATTGATTTAGAAGTGAAGTGTTATTTGCTAATAGTTAGCAAAAAAGATAAATTATTTTTTTAGAAGTCAAAACAGTGGATGGTGGCCTTAGTTTAAAATGATGCGCTAAATAATGTGCATACGACTTCTATTCTGCTTGGCTGTAACCATCTAATTTGAATAGAATGCTATCATGTGTTTCCTTGGTCCGACCACTTGCATGCATTTGAGACATTGCCTTGATTCTTATATTGCTCCAGAGAACAAGTGAAAGAAAAAGGGTAGGGAAACTGCTATTTCTTCCTAAATAAAAAAAACAAGGGCTTCTTTTTAAGTCATGTCACCATAAGTTAGTGGACCTAAAATCATTGTCTTGGATAGCAGATATCCATTTCAGATTTACTACTTTTATTAAATTAACTAACAATCAAGTACATTTACAACTCTATATGACAGCAGAATAGAAGTTTTAGAGTTTCATATAAAAAAATGTAAGGACGAAGCCACAAATTTCATTGTTATACTGCTATTCCATTAATCCTTTTGACCAAAATGCTTAAAGCACAACAACACTAAGTCGAAGCTGCAGGAGTCAGGAGATTAAGGCTGGCCATCTCGTTAGTTTCCACTGTAAATTTTGGAGAACATGCATTTTGTGGAGTCAGAAGACTAAGCCAAAAGTAACACCAGGTTCATGCTGCAGGTAGCAAAAGAAGGGCCCACGATATTTTTGAGAACTACTCCCTCTGTCCCTTTTTAGATGTCGTTTTGGGGTGCGTGTCGGTCAAACTTTTTAACCTTTGACTAGGTTTGTAGAAAATACGTGCAATATTTATATTTCCAGATAAATTTATTAAAAACTAGACTTAAAGATCTTTCCAACGATACTAGTTACTTAGCATAAATATTTATATATTTTAATATATAATTGCCGGCAGTTTGAAAACGTTGACTTCTCGGGAAGCGAGAATGACATCTATTTAGGGACGGAGGGAGTAGCTATAGCCTACAGTAGGCCACAAGCAGCATGTTGGATGAACATGCATTTTCAATTTTAAACAGAAAAGACTTCAGATGTAATGTGGTAATGCATAATCCAAGTTGCAGTGAACTGCTATTTCCTCCCAAATCCCGATAACTTGTAATATTGCAAAGCACAAATGCAGGTGCAACGAAATGCTATTTCCTCCCAAATCCTGATAACTTGTAATATGTTATTCTATAGCACAGAAGCCGACAAGCAAGGTTTAAGAACATGGGCTAATTATCCAACTGATGACTGGGCAATCTTATAAGGACTGCTTACTATTTAACGAAGGCAACAATGAGCAAACTGCAGGTAAAGATACTATTTTTTGTTGAACAAAGATCAAGAAATTGCATTTGTATGGCAAAGATCTGTACACAAATTGATAATGGATTCTACTGTATGAAAGGAGTGCATCGATCCCACTACCAAGCAATCTTATGTGACATGCATTGACTCATCCTAAAACAAAGATAGTTGATAGGGTTACACGTTACAGGGCACACACCACGGCTGCCATGCCGGAGATGGAGGAGCTTGCCGCCTTGGAATCTCTTGGAGACGAGGAGAGTAGCAAGATCCGCCGCCGCCTAGGGCTACCAGAGCTGCACCAAGTTGTGCAGCCACCATGCTCGACCTCGCCCTAGACTATCAGCATTTTCATAGCCAGAACAATTGGATCTACGAGGAGAGCGAAGGAAGCACGAGAATCTAGGAGGGGAACCGACGGATCAAAAAAAGAAGCAATCACATCTTCTAGGGATGGAGGCGGTTGGCAGAGCGCGGGACGGGTGCTACCTCTAGGTCTAAACCAGTGGTGTGAGATGATCTGATTGCAGGAGAAAATGAGTCATGGCCATCCTAACTCCTATATGTATACGACAGGGAGCCAAGAGTCTCGTCGAGTGGCCTGCCATGGCTAATGGAGGCTATGGGCTGTTGAGTATTGAAATCATTTAATTGCGAAATGCTACTTACTATTTAGTATAGTACTCCCTCCATCCCTAAATTACGGTCGCTGGGGAGGTGGGCACGAAAACTAAGGTGAGTGGCTGAAGACGGAAACACCCCTACAATGATAATCATTGCATTCGATAGTGCTGAAGTGCTGAAATGCTAGGTCAAGGATGAAGCCGATGCGGAATAAAATGAGTTTTTTATTTCTTTATTAGGCCGCAGTTTTGGGAGGCCGTGAAGGGTGGGGCTTGGTCCAACTGCATGCGGTGCTCTGTTCTGTGGTGGCGTAGGCCTGGCACAGCCTAGCGACTAGCGAACGACTGGTATTTTGAGACAAGTTACTGTCGCCCAAACGTCAGTAATTTAGGGATGGAGGGAGTATGTGCTAAGGTCCAATAGGTCTAGCTGGTTGTGTCTACAGATCAATGGCCCAATATACATACATACATGGTACAAAGCCCAACCCAAATCAGCCTCCTCCTAGATTTCGTTGCAATATAAGCATGTAACAGTTGCAACTCCAAAATAGCGTTGCAATTGAGTACTACTTTTGCTTCACCCCATAGAGTTCGCATTGCAATAAGCATGTATCAGTTGCAACTCTAATAGAACGTTGCAATTGAGAATCACTTTTGCTTCGCTCCTTGGAGTCCCCGTTGCAATATGTTGTCGCAGTTACAACTCCACAAACTCGTTGCTATTGAGAACAGCTTTTGCTTCGGTCCTCAAAGTTCCCGTTGCATTAAACATGTAGCTATCGCCACCCTAAAACTCCGTAGCAATAGTCACCACCAAATGCAACCAACGCGAAAGTAGTTGCATTACTACCACACATTGCAACCAAAATCTTGTTTACTGCAACTATTTTTCACCATTGCAATATCGGGAACCAATTGCAACAAAGAGCTGCAACGCCTGAACAATCGTTGTTTTACAGGTACCTATTGCAACCATTTGTTGGAACTCGTTGCAATACAACCCCCTTTAGCAACCAAAGTTTTTTTGTTGCATTATAGAGGCGTTGAATTAGACCAAAAATCTTGTAGTGCTGGCTGTGTCAGGTAACAAGGCTGCAATTGTTTGGTCAGGTGAAGAGTCTCGGTCTTTATCTGAGAAGGTTTTAGAGAAGACCGCCCATGCTTCTTCTGAGGGCACCGGTGTAAGGGAAAGAGATATGCTCACAGAGGTCCCGGGCACCCCGGCGCATGAGGCGTGTGCGTGGTATGTCTAGTATGGCTGGTTGGAAGTTTTGGCGGCTTGCGCCGACATGTACGTAAAGAGGAAGTCCCCGTGCGTTGGCGAAGCATATAGAGAAGAGTTTGGACCTCAACTAGATGAGCTCACAGCTAAGGTGGCGGCGTTGGAATCGAGGACATGGTTCATCGCCCGCCAACACCCCTAGCCGTGTAGGTGGTGTGAAGAAGCAAATTTCGTCGCGAGAAGCCGATTCGGGCGGATGCCGCAGCTTGAGATACTTTCCACGCCAAGCACCATGTACCCTTGCAAAGAAGACTCAAGGTTATCCGGTTGAGGTAGCAAGGGAATGGTATACCCGAATCAACTACATCTTAAAGGTCAACCAATACCGGAAGGACATTCTATTGTTTCTATTGATCATGTAACTCCTGGTTTTGAGGCTACACTCTTTGGATCCGCCCGACAAAGAGATTAAGGCTCTTGGACAGGTTATGTGTAAGACGATCCAAAGGAGCAGAGCCCGCCTTATCAGTAGCATTCCTAAAGCTCTCTTCTTTTTTACCGCCCCAAAACCTCCCATGCCTACTTACGCCGCCTCAATGAAAGTCAATCTAAAGGACTGTATGACACGCAGCTTAGATGGGAATGACAGCAACGATCAGAGTCCTTCTCAGGCTGCAATGGATGGGAATGCGGCGACTCGCTCACATGCCAATGACGGTCAGAGTGCCTTGCAGAGTGCATCGGCTAACGTTGTGGAAACCGGCTCCTCTCAAGGCAAGGATGACCGAGTGCCTCGCAGCTGCTGGGGCCGAGAATGCGGGAGTGGCTCGCATGACAAGAATGTCCGTAGTGCCTCTCGAGTGCGATTGCCGAGAATCAAGCGTGGCTCAACAAATAGAGGGACGGCAAGGTCCAAACAAGCATGTTTCGTGCAAGGTCCAAACAAGAATGTACAAGTAAGTAGTGCTTCACTTGGAGTTCTCGCACTCGCACGTGTTTCAATTCGCTGAATAACCACTATGTTTCATATGTTTGCGGTGCGCCGCCGCAAACCGATGAAAAGACATGTGGGTACACGCCCACCACTTCCTCGGCTGCGATGAAACAAGTTCATCCGACCGCCACGAGGTAACTTCGGTGCAGCTCCATCATGTGCCTACCTTTGTTTGGCAATAAAGACCATGTGTACAACAAACACTTATGCCTACCTTTCTTTGTATTAGGATTTCGATTTGTCCGAAATTCGATTAATTTGGAGGATATTGGAGAGGAGATCGCCAAGTTTGTTATGGAAGAGATCATCAGCCCCGAAGGCGAGTATTCGCTTTCGGAACCGTGAGTTCCTTCGCTTTCCCTTTGCCGCATGACGATCAGGTGGATACATGCATTTGAACTGTGTTATTTGTGTTGTGAACAATCTATGTGGCGTGCCCTGAACAACTGGGTATGTCTGTGTGAAGAACATTCTGAGATACACACGAATTTTCAGAGATACACATGAATTTTAAGAAATACAAATGAATTTTCCATGCTGCAGGCGTCTGCCATTTGTTTGTGATCGGACCTGTGTATATGTATTATATACGTATTAATAGTACCAATACCTGTGTATATGTATTATACAGACGTCTCAGTTTTCTAGAGGCGTCTCTAGTCTCGGCACAGTACAGACCCATCTTAACCTGTCTGTAATAACTGAATAAGTACAGACCACCGCGGCTAACGAGCGTCTGTGGGTTTCGGAATAGTTTCTGTCGCGTGAATCCGTCTGTAATATCTAAATAATTAACGACAGGTGTTTCCGATGCGTCTGTGAACCACCGTCTGTAGTCTCCGCGTCAGTTTCTATCGAGCACCGGGTAAACGCGTCTGAAATAGAAACCTCGACGCAGACACGCGAAAGGGACACGCATCTGTAATTTCCCAGGTAGCTACGGTCGAGCATCCGCTACAAGCGTCTGAAAAATGCGGAACAGTTACAGTCGAAAGAAAAAACCACGTCTGTAAACTAAGCGAAAGCTACAGACGTGGCGGACAAAACGAACGTCTGTAAAAGGGTTGAGGAACTACAGACATGTAATCTACACACGCGTCTGTAAATGAAGCAGAAACCACAGACCCGGGTTTGGCGTATGTCCGTAACCGCGCCCGTTACGATCGGTTATCGTCCGCACGGGTCTCAGTATATTACTAATGCTTTACGAGACGTTTCACCGGCCGGGCGCCCGCGCCGATTTACCGCCATAAAGGCGTGGCACGCGCGACGCGTCTGACGTCGCGGCGTCATTGTTCTGGCGCAGTTTTGTAAAATGGGTCCGTGGCAAATAAGCTTCTACATCGTATGTCGCTACGAGGCGTCACTACTTTTGGGCGCGGTACGCCGACATCGATGCCGCGGGTCTGTGAGGTTTCCCGAGGTATAGTCGCATCTTAGACAGGTATGTCGGCAGATACCGTAGACCACGGTCGAGCAAAACCCCAGAACCGCACGCGTTCCACGGCGTGTGTAACAAGGGCTCACTACGCACGGGAAGTTTGAGACGCCGCGAAATCCCGTCCTCGTATTAAAAACCCGCTGCGACGCCGCTACGGACAGTCCGTAAAGTCGACATTTAGAGACCCTAATGGGCGACACGCTAGCGACTGTAGAAGCCCTCAACACGCGATCAGAGAAGCCTTTTTTTTACATAGTGTCGGGGGTCTCAACTTCTGGATCTTCGACTATAGCCGGCACGATGTAAACAGGCGTGGCACCAAATTCAATTATCTCCATATCAAGTGAAGCCGCTTTAGGCGTTTGAGGTGGAGAAGGGAAAATAGGTTTAGGGTTGCAGTGAGGGCTCTCCATAGCGATCGAGTCTGGATGCAAGGTGTTGGCTCGGTGTTTTCTCATGGACGTATTGTAATTTTTGTTGATCTCCTTTCGTTTCAACTTCTTCTCTTCTTGAGTCATTTCTATCATTCTTGCAACATTGTTGTTTGCATTTTTTGCCGCTCGCAACTCACGTCGCCTTTTGTTCATTTGTTCCCTTGTCTCAGGAGACATTGCAGCCCTTCATGCTCTATCTAGCTCACGCTTACGCTCCTTTGGACATGTGACAGTACTGTCCATAGAACTGGATGAATTTACAACACCTATTTATAATAAAGAAAGAGTGATCTCAAATAAAATACATAAGGTGTCGAATTGCAAGAATATTAATTCTTTATTACACCGTCATAAACCACAATGGGGTTGCCGACTACACTTTTTCTCCTCAAATACATAACATTAATGAAAAGAAATAATGTACCTGGATTTAGATCAGGTGATGCATCAGTCAAGTCAAGCAAGCCGCTGGGGTCTACACATCTATCGAAGTTGTTACATTCATTGTCTTTATCGATCTCCATGGGTTCGTATGAGTTGTTTCGATGTAGCCATTCACTATCTTCATAGTCATCAATGCTTTTCGTGGTTGATTCAACTCCAACCGGTATAACATGTAGAATTAGAACATATATATCACTATATATTAAATAAACTAAAGAAAGGTAATACAGAATTCAAAAAAGCAAAATCAAGTTTACCTATTTTTTTTTCGATGATATCTTTCGCGACGCTTTCTATTTTTTTTCATTTCTTTCTTCCCCGAGTCATTGCCGCCAATCGTGCCTTTTCCTTTTCCCATTTTAGCTTGTTGGCATCTGTGTTTTCCTTGTTTGATTCAACCCTAACCCATGTTTTTGATCGCGGGCTATGGAAAATAGCGTCCGGACTTTTTCTGGACGCTATTAGCCGCTATTATGTCGCTATAGCGCCGCTATAGCAGCGCAATAATAGCGGCAACTATGCGAAGTAGCACCTGCCGCTTTGCCACTATAGCCCAATAGCGTGAAAATAGCGCGATATAGCGCCAATAGCGTGGAAATAGCGCTTTAGCGGCGCAATAGCGTGGAAATTGACAATAGCGTGAAATTGACAATAGTGTCGCGGTGTTTCAAATGGCGCTATAGCGCTATTTGTTTCGTGGACCCTAACACCTGTTTAGATAATAATTAATGACATTGCATCTATATGAGAACAATTTAGATAATAATTAATGATCATGCATTTATATGAGAACAATATCAGTTCTATGTTTGATTTGATTGTAAAAACTTTTTGTGGTGGACCCCTCGAGCCACCAGCCTGTGCAGCTTCTGCCCGTGTTTGATGATACTTTTCCCTAAGTTTTTTTTATTTTTTTCATCCTTTTCTTCTTGACTCATTGCTGCATATCGTGTTTTTTCTCTTTCCCTTTTACGATGTGCACGTTCATCAACTTGACCTTGTGAGTTTAATGTTTGGTCACCTGTTTGAAACCAAGTTGATAGAAATTTACTTAATTACCATAAATAATACAAGTGAAAGCGTCTATGAACATGAGTATAAAGAATTACCTTCATTGATGGTGTTTGTCAAGTCTTCGAATGGTGTACGCCGCTCAATATTTTGCATTGGTTCCATTGTGATCAAACTAGAAACAAAATTAATCCCTAGTTTTAATTAGAAACTAATCTCTCAATGTGGTCAAAGTTAGGAGGCATAATAGATGTACAAAAAGTAATTAGATGAGATCCAAATACAAATAAACAATTAGCTTAAGTTAGGTTGGGTCATCGATTTAAAAAACTCCCACCAGTTGTGTCAGTTGTAACCAAATGGCAAATATCCAAGTAGTAATTTAATCCGAGCCAAGTTGTGTCAGGTGGCCAGCTAGAGCCTACACCTGATAGCAAATGATTTTATAATAACATAAACATTTTCTCCATCTAAAGGTAGCATAAAGGAAGGGAGATATTTACAATCTGAATGTAATATGGTGTTAGAAACTCTATATATCCAACCTCTTCTAAACAACCATACATACAGCCCTGTGCACTGTATGATAGTCTCCACTGGCTACATATACATGCAGCATTCTAGACAGTTTTAAACTAAATAAAAACCCTATTACTCTATATTACCAGGTTTGCAAAGCACGTTCTTTCCGCTTACTTGGCTATTTCTATTTAGATCCGATCAAACTAATAGTGAAGATCTAGGAGTTACATCTGCTCAGAGCTCTTTATGTCAGTTGAGATCCTGAGCTCTTTTTTTGAATGAGAAGCGGTTGGCAGCACAGGTAGCGGATGACTTACAGGTGACGTAGCTGTAGTTGTCGGCCTCCTTGACAAAAGTGATTCAGTCAGTCTCCTTCCTGTACAAAGATGAAAGGGAACTGTCCTTTCAAAAAACTACTCTGAAAGGTGAAACGGAACTGGTCGTTCTTCCCACTCTTAGAGAAAGGTTCTCTTTTTCATAAATTAGTGAATTACTAATATCATCTTAGAAAGCTGAGCAGTGCCTACCTGACTTCAATGCCTTTGAGTAGTCTATATTACTGATGTAGGCCCTATCAGTGTAGATGATTTTCTGAAGGTGGGCAGCAGCAAACTGGTTACTGGATCTGCAGGTAAAGAAGCAAATTAGAAACCTTCCCCTTGGTGAAATCTGAAAATAATCAATAAGTATTGTAATGAACCGCAGTGCAAATAATTTTTAATCTCCCACAAAATAATCAATAATAAAGAGTTAAATCTTAAATGCCTTGGTGTAATCACACTAACTGACGACTGAAACACTACTTTAATATCTTAATCCTAGCATTGGCTCTGTTGCTAGTTAAATATAAGCGAAGCCTTCTTACAGGTAGTACTCTCAAAAGCTTTGAAGCTAACAGAAAAAACATGCATCCACTCAGGGATGCAAATATAGCACTGCAATATATATAAGCTCTGAATTATTAATTTCGTGCCCCCTAGTCTAATATTAGCAAGAAATGCAACTACAAATGTCGGTAAGTTGGATTGTCTCTAGAACCCTGCAAAGAAAAAATAAGATCCTCAAGGTATCAAACTTTTAATCTTTGATGTATGGTCAGCGTGCATTTAGGTATCAGTCTGATCAGAATCTTTCTCTAGCATGTCAAACTATTGAATAAGTGGTGTGAATTAAGACAATAGCAGTAGGGCATGAGATGGGTAGTCAGACGATATCCTCATTTTATCCTAGATAATAAATAAAGAGAAGTCATCTCCTTACAATCCTACTGCCGATTGCAAGAAAGAAAAGTTGGCTCCTTATAAATAAAGAGAAGGCATTTTTTTATGCTGTAAAGAAGCAAATTAGAAACCTTCCCATTAGTGAAATCTGAAAATAATCAATAAGTATTTTTAGGGTGTAATCCTAGCATTGGTGTAATCAACAAGAAAAAGTTGATTTACTTCTTTTATATGTAACTATCTAGAGAGCGAAATAACCAGAGAATGGGTGTTAATAGCATCCTTTTGTTCATAAAAAGGGTGATGATAGCATCTAAGGTTTGTATATGAACTCAAGGTATACTGAAAAATCTCAGATTGCAAAGGCTTATTTTTATGGCAGTCAATCACATGCACCTATTTGATCCACTCCAACCACATACCAAATAGGTGAAAATCCAGCATCACATCCCGAACCTGCCTAGAAACAAACTGGCAGAAAGTAGCTTGTACTGATAAGATCTAACATCGGCAAGTCAAGAACGGTCCTGCGCGTAAACTCAAACGGCAATAACTAACCAATGTTGTGCCCACGAGGTAATCAAACACGCAACTATGCACGGGAATCAAACACGGGAAGCAATCAGAATGGTCAGGTAATGGTACCCTTGCTCAATCGCAAAGTAAGAGAACCGGACCCTACGCCAACGCCTACAGATTTGATAGGGGAGGAAGAGGAAGATGTGCATCACCGGCGTGGAGATGATCACAAGGCGTGAGCTTGGAGGGAACCGGGCGCCAGCGGCTTGCAGGGAGCCGTCGATGGCAGCCTTCACGGCGGCGACCGTAGCCACTGAGGACTCCCGGAACTCCTGCGCGCTTCGTTGATGGGTAGCGAGGTCGAGGCGGCGCCCCAAGATCTGCACTTGTTGTCGGAGCGGATGGGGCGGCGGTTCCGCGGGGACGGGAGGAAGATGACCGTCAGCAACCGCACCGGCGACGGGGAGGACGTGGTGCTCGTCGTTGGAGCTGACGGGGCGGCGTCGGCGGTTACGCGGACACGTCGCGGTCGGAGTGGACGGGGCGATAGCAATGGCGATGACCAAGGGCGATGGCAATGGCGGCGCGCGACGGCAGCGTGGGAGCGGGTGTGCCGCGCTATGGGGCAGACTGGGAGAGTCGACGCGACGGGCTGCTTCGGAGACGTGCTGCTGCGGAGATGGCGGTGGCGTGCTGGGATGCGGGGGCAACGGGATTTATTTGCGGCATGCGTTGGGTGCCGAAGGAGAAACGGGGTTTCCTTTTTTTCATTTTGATTCTTTCCTTTTTTTTTAATTTTAATAATTCTTTCGTTTTTTTAATTGGTGAGGCGTGGGGTGCGGGGGCCAGGTTTCTTTCCGTTTCTTTTTTTTTTTAAGGTAGGATGCGGGGCGACGGGATTTGTGGGGCGCTGATGGGGCGCTCTAATTTTTAGTCGCATGATTGGTGGTTAATTTTTTTAACACGCGTGGATCACAGGAGTGGCAGATGGAAGTACTAAAACCAATATTGCACCAAACAAAAGTCTTACTTTCATTATTTTTATGTTGTAGAGATTAAGATTCAACTGATTACCACTCCTTTGTATTTATAGTCTCACGAAGACTTGCATATAAAGTAAACATATTTTATTTCCTAATAAATATCTAATTTCCTTGCTGACAGAGTTGGTGGTGGCGCGCGGCGGCGGCGCTAGGGCTGCTGCCCCCTTCCTGGCGCCCACGCAGATCCTCCTAGGGCCTGGTCGTTGGCCTCCCTTGGGGCCCAATCTTGATTTGTGACACATTCATTACCAACAATCTATTGATAGAAAACACAAATTTCAAAATTCTTCAATGGATACAACGTCGCCTGAAGCAAACACATATTTCAGACTTTAGCTCTATAGAAAAAGTAAAGATAAAATGTGAATTTGTGTGATTTTGTTATGATGAAATCATCAAAAAACATATGAAAAAGCATATTATTATATATTCTTAAAATAGATTATTAAACTAGAAAAATTCGCGGTGTTGCCGAGTATGGCCAGTTTGTGCCCAGTTGTCAAGCCAAGGAGATAATGCTCAGGTATAAATAAGTACATTGTTGGAACTGTCATTAAAGCACAGTGCTTACAAACTTAGCATTGGATAAACTAATATAGTACGCCTGAGCAGAGGCAGTGAACATAATATTTGCTCTCAAAAGGTAGATCTGTCGCATCATCTCTGTTGTTCGTTTTCGACAAAAGTTATAGTACGGGCGTTAGATAATGAAAGTTGTATTCACAAGTTTTGGCAAAAGTAACACCCGGTTTAAGAACAAAACCAGATGAAGCTATATGTGAGCCCCGGAAGTCAAATCTCACATATAGTTTACAAATAAATGGAGTATCAATTCACAATGCTTAAAATATAACGAACATAATATAAAAGCAAATAACCTCGGCTAGCGTACAAATGGAAAGACTCTTCAATCTTACGGTGTAGACTCCACGAGGGACCAACCGACCGGTTGATCACAAGCCTAACATCTTCCCGAGGTGTGGGGAAATAGCAAGGGTGAGTCCATGTCGAACTCCGCAAGCATAACATGGGGTTATGAGGCTCAAAAGGCTTGACACTGGTTTAACTGCGGTAAGCATTTTAGTAAATCAAAGTTTTAGCATTTAGTTAGCAGTAGTTATGCTTAACCCATTAACCCACATTATCATCATAAACATCGTTCTCATGATAGTCCATCGTCATCGTTCAGTTCCATCATCATCATCATCTTATATCCAAGTCTTAGTGTCATCTCTATTCTGTGATGTCTCCAAGGCCGTTCATGACCGCGAACACGGCTGATATATCGGTTTAATTAACTCTGCGCAGAGGTGTACACTTTCACTACGGGTCATGATCCTCAAATGCATGGGTTAGCAAGGCCCAAAACATCCAAAAAAATCATATAAAGCCTTTCAAAGGTTCCCCTAAAAATATTAGTGGCCAACAAAGCTACAACCCCGTTTCTCCCAATTCTGGCAAACCACCAACAAAGATAGGCAAAGCCCTTGAACGACTAAAGCCAGAGCCATGTAGCCCCCATAGTTGTACTGTATATCCCGGATGATTACAACAGATAAGTCCTTACGGAGAGTCCAGAGCATCATGAAAAAGCATGAGCCCGACTCTGAAGTCATGTTGCCAACATTCAAGTCTTAACCATCATATCATATATTCATTCATATCATCATTATTTATGTAGAGCACTAGCAAAAACTACCCATATGCAATAACCCATAGGAATCAATAAACAAGATAACTGGCTAGGATGTCCTTAAGGTTGGCAAATTAGACACATGCATATGATTAAGTGATTAACAGTGAATAGGTAACAAGGATAGTCCCATGCTATACTTACCTTAAATTGAGATCCTTTCTTCAAGGCCAAGCTCCAAGAGAAATCCTTCTTCAATGTCAACTTCTTCTTGATCACAATCATCTTCGAGATCAACAACGTAGAGCTCACCGATCTACTCGATTCCAATCAGCAACAGACAAACATATGGATCCAATCATGCATGGCAAACAAGACTACCATTAGAACAGTACACCAACAGTGGAAAAACAGTTTGAAAAGCTTATAAAACTAGTCTACACGTCACTATGATCACACAGACGTAAAGATCACCGAAATCGGACTTAAAACGGCAAAGATACGCAATTTACAAGTTTCGCAAGAATAAAATAATAAGTTAAATATAAACTCGAAATTTAAAAGTTGGAAACCTACTGAACAGTAGCATAAACACCTAGATTACGTAATTACGAATCCAACGCAATTTAAACGGATTAATTTGGATTTAAAATGCAAAAGTTATGAGCATTTGAAATAGAGTGGGAAAACTGAAAATAATTGAAACGTGATTTTTGAAATAAAATAATTAAATTCTGGTTTGGATTGCTGAAAAGACCATGATTAGATACTGGAGGAGCTTAGGGTCTCTTTTTAGCAAAGTTTTGGACATAGATGAATAAAAGAATAATCAAGGATTAGCTAATTAGCTTGCTTGATAAAGATGTGTAGTGGATGTACGTACTGTATATGACATACACCTGCTTGCTGCCTTTTGTTTACATGTACACGATGGTTGCTTGTTAGCCTTGTGACAGCAACATCTACAGAGTATACAAGCGGCCGACCGGCAACATCAACAAGGGCGATGGCCAGTATGAGCTTAGTCTAGGGCAACAAAGGAGAAGATGATTAGCTTCAATACATGGCAAGGCGAGGAGCAAATCCATGGTGACTTACCCCTGCTGGATACAGAGTGGAGCACGCACGACATATAGTCGACATGGCAGGATGGCTGGAGCATGCAGCACTTGGTTCTGTTGCGGTTAAGAACAAAAAGAAATTAACAAGGAGATGACAAGACATCGATCTATGAACAAGAGATAGATTAACATAACCAATAGCAGTTTTGTAACTACCAGCATCATCTTTCTTGTGCAGGTGGCAAAGAACGTGATGGCCTCCATTGCCAAGGCTGGTCGAAGGGCGGATAGAGGAACAGGCAGGGGTGCCTTGCCAGCCATAAGCAGCCTGTACAAAGGCATGCTGTCAAGCAAGAGATGATGGATGATGATCGATGCATGAACAACGAGATATGAGATGTGCAGATCAAGATTTCATAACCGACGGAGGCAAGACATCCACGGACAACTTGATCGTGTGATAGACGATGACTCCGGTTGAAACACGAACGGCGGCAGACGACATCAACAGCAGCAGCGGCGGCGTGTGTGCTTCGGAGCTCGGCAGGAAGCTTACCGACGCAAGGAAACGAGGAACTTGCGGACTCGATCGCGTGGCGGCGGGTTAGGGCTCCACGGCGACGGCAGGCTCGAGCGTAGGCGGCTGCTGCGAACTAGGGTTGCAAAGACGATGCGGTGAAAACACGTCAGGGCTTTTATGAACAGCCCCAGCGGGCGGACTGCACCGGCGCTGGAATAGGATTGCACCGGGTAGCTTTGGTTCGAGACCGGGTCAAGCACGACTCGACTACGATGGAAGAAGGGAAAAGATGGCACAGCGTGAGCAGGCCTGGCTTGGGTTGCGGCCTTCTGGCCCAAGAGAAGAACGTGCGGGTTGCTGTGACGTCAAGGGAGAGCTGAGCCGGCTGGATGAAAGCAGGCCGGGCAAGGAGAAATTGGCCATCGGCCAGATGGGAAGGAAGTGAGGTTAAAACCCTTTTACTTTTATTCAAAAAAGATTTCAAATAATACTTCCAAAAGAGTTTCAAATACTTTTCTGCTTCAGGCAATACCAGTCAACAAAAGAACATAATGCAGCAGCATGAGTGCACAAGAATGTTGCTAAGCCTTATGATAAATTTTAAGTTAATGAAAATATTATTTTTCCTATACTTTATGAGCACAAAAATACATAATTAACTCATTTTATTCTATTTTCAAAAAACACAAAATTTAGGGTGTTACAGCATCAGTCCACATTGTTGTGTCCCGTCAATGGAGGTGGAGTGGTTTGGTTTACTTTTGTAATGAGAGGATGTAAGTTGCTTTAGTATTAATGGAATTTTTCCTTATCGCAAAAAAAAAAAAAAAATATTCAGAGCCTAGTATAGGTTAACACGTCTTATTTATTTTTGACTAAAGAGTTCAAAGAGATTTATGTTACAGGTTGGTTATGGAGGAGTTTTCTTACTTCCAATCATATTGCTTGCATGGGCAGCCATCTTTTGTGCAGGTATATCCATCGTTACGTAGTATTATCGTGGAGTCGCAAACTCTGCAAGCTCAATGTTTACAAAACTTATATTCAGTTTTAGCACTATTAAATAACATTCAGGCTGAGTGATAATGAAGAAGGTTATATACAAGTAAGAACAAAAAAGCTCAGGATATTTGCTTAAAAAAATGTGGTGGATACAAGAGTATAAAACAAAAGTGAGCTACTGGTTACTAAAGAATGGGATCGACTGAAATCGAAAAGGCACAACACTGACAAAGTGCCGTTTGCTAATGGTCAGATATAACAACCACATATTGAAAGATGTTCTAATCTGATATCATCAGAATATTTGTTTGAGAAACTGAGATCATCAAAATAGTTGTTCTAACCTGATATCAGCAACTAAACATATTGACTTAAATGATATTTGTTTCAGTGAATCTGATTTCACTGACTGAATGAAGATAAAAAAACACTACAGCGAAAGTTAATTTTTCAGTCAATCTGATATCATTGATTGAATTAAAGCAGCAGCTCAAATGCTGACGACCATGAAATCCGCACTTTTGCTCCGTCTGAGTGCCATCATTGCGTACTCAAGCCATTAGGTGACATCTTTAAGCAAATACAGCAAGGGAGGCAGAGATTTGCTTCCAGCGTGTTGTGCGTGCACGGCTGCGTGCCTAGCGGGTGCCGCGGCGTGGCAATCGGCCGGCCAATCAGGCATGGTTGCTGCCTGTGTTGGCATGGCTGCTGCCATTGTGGTTTGCAGAGCACGACATTACAGGCTTTATCTCACGTAGGTGTTTAGTGAGTTCACAGGCTTGAAAGCATTTCGTCAAACACCTGAGCAGGTGTCTGGAAAGGGAGGAGCCACCTTGCAGAAGAGCCTGCCGGAGGATGTTGGATGGGAGAAGACGGAGGACTTCAAGATGGATCAACCGCTACTGCTGCAACATCCAAGCCATACAAGCTCCCAGGAAAGATATTCAAGATGCTTTTCCCCACCAGCGTGAGGGCATCTGTTGGCTCTGGGTAATGCATTGCAGGGAACTCGAGGATCCTAGGGGATGACATGGGCCTTGGCAAGACGATGCAGGTTTGCCATGCTCAGCGGCTGTCTGGATGCCGAGCGGCGCTACGGGCTGAGGGGTGGGGAGCGCTGTGCAATGGTACTGGACGGCGCAGCGCGTAGGCACGGAAGGCGCAGATGGCTGGTGCGACTGACCGGCCGGCGAGCAGCGCTGGGCTCGCGTTGTCCCGGGGCTGGCCGTGACTCGGCGGCGACTCGTCTTCTACCATGCCCGCTACTCCTCCTACAACAGCATGCGCCACGGCGGCGGAAACCGTGAGAGGAAGGCAGGAGGGCGGCGCTGCGCCCGCGCATGGGCCCCGCTCGCGCGGGGAGGAGGAGGTTTGGTCCCTAGATGGTGCGCGCGGCCCCGACGCCGTGTGCAAAATCGTGAGATTTTGATATGATTCGTTTGTAGGGAAGGATGAGAAGGAGGATGCGGCGGATTGGAGAAGAAGATGGGGTAACTTGCGTGGAGACGGGAGATTTCCTTGGGCAGTTTTTGACGGTGGGAAAATGTTTTTGACGGTGGGGAAAAGGGATGGAAAGGGTAAAAATAGCGACGCTTTATCTTCTTCGGACGTTTCACGAAATCGCGATGGCTATGGAATTGGGCCTCGGTACAGCCACGTTGCACTGCCCGACACCGTTGGTTTGGAATTTTACGGTAGAGGAATGAGCTAGTGACGTGGCATAAAGAAGAACAACCGATTTCGAAGACCCGTGACCCTCGCGCCGCTCCCCCACGCGGGCGGCTCGGGGGACCCTAGCCGCCGTCGCGCCCCCCCTCCCCTCTCCTCTCCCGGCCGCGCCGCCGGCGGGCCCGGCGCCCGCCAGGCCGCGCGGCCCGGATGGTGGTGGCGGCGGGGCCCCTTCGCTCGTTGGTGGTGTGGCGGCGCGGTTCGGTGCGGCCGGCTCGGCTTGACCTCGCCGGTCGCGTGGGACTCGGGCGAGGCGGCAGGAGCGGGGACGCGGCGGCGCCCGGTGGCCCGGGCGGGGCGGGGATGGCGACGGGCGGCCTCTCCTGCTCCCCCTTTCCCTCTCCCCGTTCGGTGGCGCCGGATAGGCCGGCTGGGGCTCACCTCTGAGCCTGGACGGCCGGATCGGGCTCCGGCGGCGGCGGATCTCGCGGCCGTCGGCGGATCTGGCGCTGGGCGGCGGACTCGCACCCACATCTTTGGTGGCGTCTCCGGTGAGGCCGACCATGGTGCGGCGGTGCGGGCTTGGGGCCCCGGATTCTCGGTCCGGATCTCGGGACCCTTGACTGGCTTCCGTCTTGGGCGGGCTCGCGGCGGGCATGGTCGCCGGCGGCGACGTCTGCGCGTGGCGCGCGCGCGTTGGAGGCTGGGGCCGTGCGGCGTCGAGGGGCGGTTCCCTTCCTTGCCGTCCCTCCCTCATTGCCCTAGCCGGCGGGCTTTCCCTTGCATCGGCATCCGGAGGGGTGGTGGGTATCCCGCCCGGCCGCTCCGGTTGTCTCGAGGAGATCCCCGGTGAGGGCGACCGCCTCGGTCTATGCTCCCGTGGTTGAGCTGCCGGTGGAAACCGTGATGCCGATGGGGAAACGAGGCGTCTGTGGGGACTCCCCCGGTGAGAGCGACCTGTTCGTGCTCCGTGGGTTGAGCCGCTGCGGAGGCCGCGGCCGACGATGACGAAGATGGCACCGTCGTGGCGGCAGTGGACGAGCGGCGGCGGGCGATAGCCGGTTTTTTCGGCATGTTGGCTTGGCGGTGGGGTGGTCGACGCGGCCTTTGCGGCTGCGCGGTCTTGCGGCCGGCGGCGTCGATGCCTCTCTGGCGAGGCTTCAGCGGGACGATCGGGCGGCGGCGGCGGTGGCGACTTCCCGAGTTCGGGATCCTGAGCCAATGTCCGAACCGGGTCCCATGGGCGAAAGCTGGCGACGGCGGCGCCCGTGGGCGCCGTTTCCCCGTTGGGGGCGTCGTGTTCCTAGTTTTCTTCCACGGTGAAAACCCGGTCCGTTGGACTAGCGACGGCGGCGTTTTTCGGCGTCGTAACCTTCTTGAAGGCGTTGTGTGGAGTTAGACTAGGCTTGGTTTCTCGGACTTAGCTTCTTATTTGGGTTGTCGTTTCACTCTCTGTTGGCGTCGGTGTTTTTGCCCCGTAGCGATCCGCTACATGTGGGTGGTGTTGTTGTAAACTCTCTTCTTCTTAATATAACCAAAGCCGGGAAACGGATCTTTCAAAAAAAAGAAATGCCCGGGTTTGGTGCTAAATTCATAGTCATATATATATATAACAAAAATTGTTGTAACGTTGTGGGGGGGATATCAACAAACGTACTAACACACCGACATCCCCGAGTGTAAACCTGATTTTCCTTTGTTATCATCCATCTCCATTAATCCAACGCTGACAAGCCGGCCACCAATACTCGATGGACCACTAGTAAGGTGAGAGAACTAGAGAATCATTGTTCCAAATAACGTAACAGTGATCGGTGCCATGGAAGCTACTATACCCATAGCCAGTGCCATCGAGGAAGAAACAACGGAGGAAAAGATGGATATGGGACTAACACAGGGAGATTCGTGATCGCCACCACTGTTGGCGAAGGCCTCATTGTGTTGTGTTGTTTAAAAAATTCTGTCTTATAAACTTTTTTTTTTGAGATTGCACAGTTCAACCCAGACGATCAACACACACGCACTTACCCCTATGAACACACGTACGCAAACCCTACCCCTATGAGCACATTTGAAGAACTGAGCCGGCCAATCTTGAAGTTCATGAAGTCACCACAGGCGTCTCGCAGTCGACGGGGACGTCGCCTACGACTTAATGCATAGCGTCGGAGAATTCTGTAATAAATCCAGAATAATGTGTCGCACCTATAATTTGAACCCTGGGTGGAGCCCCCCAACCAATGGCCTTTGCCATCCAGATCTAAACGTTTGAGAGTGACATGAACTAAAATCTCAATTTACATTTTTGAAATTTGGCATGGCATGATCTGTCATGAACTTTCTTTTCTTCAATTTGCAAATTTGTGATATGAAAATTTTGAACTTTGGAGACAATACTATGATCTAAAACCCAAAACTTGCATTTATGCAACTAGGCCCAATTATGTGAACTGAACATCCCTATATGAATTCAGAATTTTGCTAATACCATGATCTAGCTGCAAAGTTTCTCGTTGTTTTCGGTATGAGGTTCTATCTTCGATCAAGTTTAGTGCATATGTATTGCACATTTGTACTCATGCATATGTATTGCACATTTGTTTTACATTATCTTATTTACAAAATATAGTATAAATATTGACACTCATCACGTCGCAAAAGAATTGTACCATACCGCCATGAGCATATTTGGAAGAAATTCATCAGAAGGCACGGATTTAACTAACCAAGTGCTCAATTGGCATTACATTATGTACTTTTGCTGTCCAATTCAGAAATTGGTTCGTATAATCTTGTTACTACCTGTTTTGGTTTGACGGATGATTCCGGCATGACCTGCTGTAGAATGTGCTCGTCCGGGGGCAGCCTTTTGTGAGGACGGACGGTCCGGCTCCACGTCGCAAATTAACCAAAGAACATTCTCCTCTGCTTTGGTTTTAGGATCGGATGATTCCGGACGGCTTCGCGCCACAAACCAAACATGATGTGGCACTAATCCACGCATACACCTGCTGCTAAACTCATTATGTTTAAATCAGCTCTCTAACTCTAGGAGTATGTGTCTGACAAGTCACAAGTTTCTCACGAGTGGAGGGATGCTCTGCTCGTGCCTGAAGAAGTCATGGGGATCCACCTTCGCCTTCACGGCGGCAAGCCTCTCAAAGTTGGCCTTGAAGTACGCCTCCCCCCAAACCCTCGCCTTCCCATAGCTAGTCAGGCCATGGTCGTTGACGCCGAGGTCCAGGTCCCTGTAGTTCACGTAGGCGCCCCTGGGGTTCTTGCTCACATACGGCTCCATCTCCCGGTGCAGCCCCGTGATCCAGCCCACATGCTTCTCCTTCGCCTCTGTCCCGTTCTCGAACCAGTACCCGTAGTACTGGAGGTTGTAGAGCTCCTGCCGGTGCGGGAACGGCGTCGCTGACGGCGAGACGTCGGCCATCCTGCCGCCGTAGGGGTCCAGGATCAGGAGCCCGGCGCCGTCCCTTTGCAACCAGCTCCACGTGCTCTCCCACACGTGGCTCGCCATGGGTTCCGTCACGTAGTCCGACTTGGCCTTGAAGTAGCGCTCCGGCTTGGTTCCCCGGTCCAGCAGCTGCTCCATCGGCTTCCCCGTGGTGTAGAACGCGAAGTAGAGGACGGCCTGGATCCATGTCATCTCGATGCAGTCCCGCGCCTTCATGCCGAGCTCCGGGAACCTCCGGTCCAAGGTCGCGACGAGGCCGGCGCACGCGCCGAGGTACAGGGACTGGAACTGCGCGTCCTGGTCCTGCAAGACGACGCGGAGGAAGACGTCGCGGGGCAGCGCCGGCGCCACCTGCTGCCACCTGGTGAGGAGAGCGGTGGCGGACTGGTTCCTTGGCCGGTGGATGGTGAACACCGTGACGACCGGCGGCACGCGCACGAGGCGCAGCTTCCAGGACAGCACGATGCCGAAGCTCCCGCCACCGCCTCCTCGTATGGCCCAGAAGAGGTCCTCGCCCATGGCAACCCTGTCCAGTAGCCTCCCCTTGGCGTCCACGATTACGGCGTCGACGACATGGTCCGCGGCGAGGCCGTGCTTCCGCAGCAGCAGCCCAAAGCCGCCGCCGCTGAGGTGACCTCCGATGCCCACCGTCGGGCCGAGACCGCCGGGGAACCCGAGGCGCGCGCTGTGGTTTGCGATGGCGTAGTACAGCTCGCCGAGCGTGGCGCCCGAGCCGACCCACGCCGTCGCGTTCCCGACGTCGACGCTGACGGCGCGGAGCCAGGCCAGGTCAACGACGGCGAAGGGCGGCTCCGCGTGGAGGGAGCGGTAGGACAGACCCTCGTAGTCATGGCCGCCGCTGCGCGGGCGCACGCTGATACCGTGGCGGACACCACAGCGCACGGCGGCCTGGACGTGCGAGGCGTTGCCGGCTGCGACGATGGCGATTGGCGTCGGGGTCGCCGGCGTCACGAACAGCAGGTTCCTGATGGAGGACTCGAGGACGGACGTGTACCACTGGGACGCGTTCGTGTGGACGGCTTGCGGAGGGAGGTGGACGGCGAGGCAGTGCAGGAAGGACGCGGTATCAGGCGACGGAGTAGCCGTGGCAGCAGCTGCCGGTGTAACCGAGGCGACATGGTGCACGATGACGAAGTAAACGGCCAGGAGTGATGTTGCAACGATCCGGATGGCCATCTTGAATATATTTTGGTCGTTGTTCACAAGGCAGGTTCGCCGAGATGCTAGCTACTTCAAAGCAAATTGGCAATGGAAATAAGCAGCTGGTGGTGGTACACTGATCAGCAGCTGCAACCTTGATATATACCATTTGCGGAGAGGAAAGTGACGGTGCATGACTGCACCTTCACGGATCTTGCACTTGGTTGGGCACACTTCGACGTCACATGTAGTGCTGCAGACGGCAGCTTGCATCTGTGTCCTTGCCTGAGCCCTGAAAGCTGCCAGGAGACCAAGTCTAGCGGAGAACACGAGAGTGATCGAGAGCGTCGTTACTTGCCCCCTCAGGTCGGCCAAAAACTCATTCTGGACAAGGCTTAGTCAAATATTAAATATTGAAAATATAAATCATGAATAACTTCATCGTAAAATATTATGAATAACTTTGAAAGAGTTTGGGAATGTAAAAACCATATGAATAGATTTTTTTCTTCAAATACTTTCAAAAAAATACATACATGGCATTTTGATTAAATTTTTTATAAAATAAAAAGTCTAAATTATGTTTTGGAGACTCTATCACTGTCCACACCAACTTCTTCTTCCTTTAGCTATAGCGACAAACTGATCTTGGGTCTATTTGTATTCAGAAAAGACATGGGATGACAGAGCGCCGGAGACTCTTTATCTGGCTTTATCGTTACTAGGAAACATGCCCGTGCGTTGCAACGAAAGTAAACATATCAAACGTTTATGAAAACGCGGACTGAAATAACATTGTGTATTTATATTTTTTTTACTGTTTCTATAAAATTTAAAATCTACACATATTTGTTTTCTGGTGACAATGATATGCATATAGATTAATGTTGTTAATAATAGTAACATACAGTACAACGTCCTATTAAGCTTGTAACAAATTTAAAATACAACCTTATAGTTTTTTCCTATGTCATTGCAAAGCAAAAAAATATTTACTCATAAATATATTATAACTTTATTTTTGTACTATCAAATGATCAGTATTATTAAATGCCAAGTTTTGTTACCTCTTGCAAAACGAATGTTCAAACCTAAACCCTAGCCTTGAATTCATAATGTTGTTTTCTTTCTTTTTGGGCCTAGAAAAGATCGAGCAGATTGCTTGCATGCACAACGTGTGAAGTGTGATTGCCTGCATGCATGGTTCCCTCATAGTAGGCTATTGCATGGTTCCCTTAGCCGTAGTCTACTCCTTCCTCGATTTATTTGATTTTAGCTGAACCAACCTTTATTTTATTTCAATTAAATGTAGAGCGGCGAACCATATGTAAATGCTCCATATTCTAATTCGTTGTAATCAGAGTCCATCCCATACTTGAACTTGAACACACTGTATGCATCCTTATCAAAATTTGTAAACGATGGACAATTTGTTTTTGCCTTTCTTCCAAGGATCCACGCACACGTCCGCGACGACGCCGGTCACCATGTCGACCACGCTGGTAAGCTTCCAGCCGTGGATGCTCAGGGGACCGATGATGGGTTGTCAGATCTGCATGGACTTGATGACGTTGCCGTCCAGGTCGACGGCGCAGACCTCAGCTGCCTCGTTGTCGTCATCGTGGTGGCGGACGACGATGACGGGCGTGGCAGGTGGCGCAAGGCGTGCGCCCTGGTTGAACCCTTTGCTTTCATCGATGCAGCTGCATCGCCTGCTAGCTAGTTCCATCGATGTTGCAGGAAAGATAAAAAAAAGCTAAATTGAGCGGCTGCCAGCTCGTCAGGCCCAGCCGGTCTCGCTCACACCCGCGTCGGGGTAGTGGCGTTCGCCCGCTCGCCAGTGCACACTTTTTGCTCGGCTGTGGCCAAGGGCAGCGGGCCGGCGCGGCCAGTGTCCAGCGGCTACTGGATCCGCGCGCCCGTGCTTTGATGCAGCGACAGCACGGTCTGGAGCCCCAGCGCGCACGCACTCTTGGGCAGCGACCTGGCGATGGCCGCCTGGATCGGTGGCGGCCCGTGCTTTGATCCAGTGACAGCACTGGTAGGGGCGGTGGCCTGCAAGGCCAGGTCCGTTCGCGCGAGGTGGCCAAGCGGTCCGGGCGTTCCCGATCCATGGCCGCTCTCCTTCTTCGGGACGATCGTTGCCCGATCTGCGCGGTTTTAGGGGCAAAGGTGGCCCGATCTACTTGCCTTCAGGACTTGACGGCGGCAAAACCGTTTTTGAGACAAGCAGAGGCAAGGCCTTTCTTGCGTCGTCGGGCCAGCGCTTTTTGATTTGATTTGAGTAGTCGTGGTCTTACCTTACGTAGCAATGGATTTATCGATTTGATTTAAGGAGGGATTGGATTTGTATTGTATTCCGGTCATGTTTGTTTCTGTTTCCAAAAAAATAGCTCTTTCCCGTACGATCGGCCTAGCTGCCTGCCCAACGGAGCCGCGCGGGACACCTTGCCATCACGTAGCATTGTTACCCACGGGCAGACAGGATAGGCAGACCCAAAAAAAAAAGTGGTTAAGAAATTTCCTCTCTTTATTAGTAGGTATAGATATAGATAACCTAGTGCAACACTACAACTGGTTGTTGTAATGGAGTGTTTCATCACAAGCAATCCCAACAGAAAACTGATGAATTTTGATCCACCTCATCCAAATTCAATACCCTAGATTTGTTCTATATAGTGTTGTACTGTACTATTTAGTTTTCCCTTACCACCAAGTTGAAGCAATAATGCTGCATAGTACTCCGTCAATTCCAAATTATAAGTCTTCTTGACTTTTATGGTACATCTATTTTGCTATGCACCTAGATATAATCATATGCCTAGATAAAAAAACAAAATGGATGAACCAAATAAATAAAAGCGACTTATAATTAATTTGGAACTAAGTGAGTAGTATATACTATATACTAGTGACTTATGCGTACCTATATGCTCATGTCACCTCTGTGATTGTTTTTAAACTAATAGTTAGATTGGGAAATGATTCATGCATAAAAAATAGTATTCCCTCCATTATATTTCAAATTAAAGGATGTTTGTCTGACGCCTAGATGTACAATATGTGTAGATATTACTAGGTAGATTCCCCACGTGTTGCCGCATGTACGAAGGAGAAATCTATGAGTTAGAATATTACTATCGCATTCATATTCTTTTTCTTTTTTTTCTTTTTTTTCATTATCTTTTTTTATTATTTTTTACTTTACTCTATATCAACTATTATCAGTAGGCCCACCTATAATTTTATTAAAATATATCCATATGAGATCTTTTTTGAAGGATATATTAAAGGAAATTCAATGGTGTAATCAAAATTTAATTTGATTTTTTGGTTTGTGAGTTCTAATATTTTTTGGTTAATTCAAACAGTGGGGCTTACCACTGGATGTCATGTTCTTAGTGAGGCTGCTGAGGTGACATGCTTCCATGTCAAGAGAACTCCTATATAGGTGTAGTAGATACAGTAAAAATAAATATATGTAGAAAAGCAAAACATGTTATACTCTGGCCGGTCGTTGTGACTTTATAATATAGACTTCTGCTATGTAATTTATACACTACGTTTTGACTCTTTAAGTATACATACTCCGGCCGGCTGATATAATATAATGTAACTTAGAAAGCTAGTATTTATGTCGTGGTCGTATAGCACGGTCACAGTAACCGACTGGCTAATGTGTGCAACGATGGCCTAGCTCAAGGACAATGACACGAAGGTTTATACTGGTTCGGGGCAATCGGGCACCCTAGTCCAGTGTGTGGCACTATTAGAGCTCTAATTGCTCGTATCGGGGCGAATACAAGCGGGCGAGAGAGAGAGAAGTGTTCCCAGGTCTCTGTGTGATGTGTGGAATCGAATGGTGTGTGTGTGTGATTCGAGTGTGCAAGAGAGCTTGTCCTTCTCCTGGTGGCCGAGCCCTCCCTTTTATAGTCTCAAGGGGAGCTCACATGGTGCCACCGGGCTGAGGACCGTAAGGTGGAAGAAATACAAAGAGAAGGGGCGGAGGAGAAGATGGCCCCTGCCATGTCGGGCACGCCGGGCTGCTCGGCGTGCGCTCCCGGCCGCCGCCCTATCCCGCGGCATGCCGCTCGGTCGCCGTAGAGTAGAATAGGGGCGGCTCCGTATCCCGATACGTGGTACGTACGGGTAACGAGCTCGGAGCTCGTTGGTCGGTGTAGAAGGAGACAATGAGCTCGTCTCGCCGCCGCCGTACTCCCTGTGCCGTACCGTCCGTCAGGCACGCGCCGGTGTCTGCGGTCGAGGTCGTGGAGGCGCCGCCGCGTCTTAAATGCTCGTACTTGGTGTCGCAGGAAAACGTGTGGCCAGGAGAGCTCGTCGAGGAACTTGACCTCGTCCGCCGAGGTCATCCTTGTCGCGTAGCGTTTGTCCCTTGCGCTTGTCAGGACTTGGCGTGGTCTGACGGCTCCATGCTGCGCGTGCCGCCGGAGATCTTGCCCTGCAGGCCAGATCTGGTCGTAGGTTGCGGCGCCGGTCGCGTAGCTGTGAACCCGCGACCTCACGCATCATGTCTCGGATTCTCCCGATCGTTCTTGGGTCCGGCGCCGGGGAGCTCGTTCGAGACGGAGAAGAGCTCGTCGCCGCAGCGGAGCTCGTCATATCTTCATGCTCCCTAGGGAGCTCGTTCGGGCGGAAGTTTCCTCCCAGGACGAGCTCGAGCTCGTCCCTGAGCCTTCGTGACCCGCCGGTCCTCGTCCGAGACGAGGATGCCCTCATCGCGTTTCTGCCTTTATTGCGGGTAGCGCCCCGTTGTCAATGAGTACTTTCTCTCCTTAACACGTCGTTAGGGATGGATTAGGATGGT
Source organism: Hyparrhenia diplandra (assembly GCA_015847255.1). Classification (NCBI taxonomy): domain Eukaryota; kingdom Viridiplantae; phylum Streptophyta; class Magnoliopsida; order Poales; family Poaceae; genus Hyparrhenia; species Hyparrhenia diplandra. The sequence continues at coordinate 286,648 of JADLZK010010949.1, read as the reverse complement.
TGACTTGATCCGGAATATCTGCGTCCCACAGTAGCCCCCGAGCGCGCAGAGGGGAATGGCCCCCTGTGCGTGCTAATCGGTGTTGCCGTTACTAGGTTAGGGACCAGATTTCTCGTTTGAGGTGCGCGCGAGCGCACCCGCGGGTGTAGCCCCCGAGGCTGCGGGGAGACGTACAGTCCTCGCGGAGGCTTGATATGACGAACGTCTGCGCCGTTGCGCGTGTTTTAGGTCCCCTTGGGGAGGATGGTGAGCTCGAACCCGACTTTACCGCGTAGGCCGAAGTCGAACGCTCTTAAGAGCTTTAAAGCGGATATGTTTGAGTGAGGTCTGAGCTCGCGTTCGGGGCGAGCTCGTTTGTTGGGCCAGCTTGTGGGCCAACCTCATATTCCAGAGACCAGCCCTCTATAGTCACCGAGGTCTCGAAGGAGCCTCGGCGGCTCGTGTGCCTCCTCACCGCGGAGGATGACCAGAGGCCGTTCGCGATCACTGGCGACTCAAGCGTGGCTTGGATGGAGCCCCCGAGTCCGCGTGGACGTTCGGGGTATGGGCCGTCGATGCCCCTCCACCGCTGCACTCCTTGCTCGGGGTGTCTCCGGGCGGCCTTCGAGCTCGTAAGAGTCAGCCTTCGAACCGGGAGCTCGACTTTGTTGTGAGCTCAACGTCGTGACGAGGTCGTTGGGGACATGACCGTTGGCGACGAACTCGTGGGACTTTTCGCCTGCAGTAAAAAAGAGCCGTTGGGAAAAGTTACCGTTAGGGCGACCGTTACTGTTCCCGCAGCGTTTCGCCTCCCGTTTCGCCACGTGGCGCGCGCGGAGTGGCGGGCCACCCTGGCCCATTGGAGTGCGGTGGGCCATCCCGGCCCGTTTGCCTTGGAGGATCCGTCCCGAGTTCTCCTTATAAATAGAGGAGACGAGAGAGAGCGCCGATCTCGCTCTCCCTTTCCGCCGCCATCACTTCCCTCCGTTCGAGTCTCGATCTGCTTCCGCTTTTGCTGTGCTTCGGAGAGCGGAACCGCAGGCCGCCGCCGACCTTCGAGAAGCCACCGTCGGAAGAAGGGAGTCATGGGCACGTGGGCTCCGTCGAGGATCACCGAGGCGCTGCTGCAAGATCGCGTGGCGGCGGCGGTCTCCGCCCGCCCGACCGCGGCGCCGGAGTGGATCGTGCCCAATCCGGCGGACGTCGTTCCCGATCCGCCGGATGGGTACGTCGTCTCGTTCGCCGCCTTCCACGATAGAGGGATGGGCGCCCCTCCGACCGAAGTTCCTTCGGTCGTTGCTCGTTGTTGACACCTCTTAAGCTCTATTTTTATGTGTTAACTAAACATATAATAAGGTTATAAAAAGAATAAATACATAGAATAAGTGTTTTACTAACACAGTTCCACGAGTTTTGGTGATTTATATCTTTTCGGGGACTTAAATGTAAATGCCGGAAAACTTAGAGAAAACCCCCAAACATTAAGAAGATTTACCACCGGTGAATTTCGATCCGAAAAGTGAACTAAAACATTCTAGAAGACACCGAGAAGATACCAGGTAAGACCTAACAGCCCATGATCTTGTTTGCAAAAATATTTATTTCAAAAGAGAGAAGTAAATAAGAGCATAGTAGAATTAGCATACACATGCACATCTTGATCTAAGAGGATGTCTTTCCTTGGATCCATCTTTGACATTGCAAATACATGCAAGGTAAGTATGCTACATCTTTGACAAACCTGAAACCCCGGATACAGACTTTTACTAGAAGTAGGATGTTGATTACATATGCTCTGTGAGGATCCAAAAATACTACAAATATATATATATATATATATATATATATATATATATATATATATATATATATATATATTCATTGAGTGATTTGAGAGTACCACAAAAGAAAGAAGTAAGCTATGTTTCTTTTCAAAAATCATTGCAAAAACTCCAGCTGATTTGATTAAAGGAATGAAGTACTCTATTTCATCTATCTTGTTTCTCAACTACTTAAAGTTCTTGGTAAGATTAATAAAATATAAGTTTGACCATGAGGTTGTTTTATGCTTGATATACTTGTCTTGCGACTTTGTTATAACCATCTTTTTATCGAGACGAGTAAAAGCCTAAGTGTGGGGGAGCTTGTTGACGCCTCTTAAGCTCTATTTTTATGTGTCAACTAAACATATAATAAGGTTATAAAAAGAATAAATACATAGAATAGGTGTTTTACTAACACGTTCCACGAGTTTTGGTGATTTATATCTTTTCGGGGACTTAACAGTAAAATGCCGGAAAACTTAGAGAAAACCCCCAAACATTAAGAAGATTTACCACGGTGAATTTCGATCCGAAAAAGTGAACTAAAACATTCTAGAAGACACCGAGAAGATACCGGGGAAAGACCTGACGACTGGGCCCACTTGTTTGGCGGCGCCCGCCAAAGAATAGGCCGGCCGCCAGGTGGGACCCACCTGCCGCTGTCATCTTCCTAGGTCGGTTTCAAACCGACTTTGAGGTTGTATCTACACCGTTTTTGAAGGTCGGTTTGATCCAAGGGTCGGCATTCATCGGCCCACGACTATATAAGGATGATCCTACCTCGGCCTCGAGCATGAAAATCATTATTCATCATACTCATTTCGATCATAGCTAGAGCCATACCTCTCTAATTAGAAGAGCTAAGATCAAGTTGAGAGAGATTAGTAGAAAGTTGAGAGATAGATCAAAGAACTTAATTAGAGTTCTAGATCTGTTCTTGAGAGATAGAAAGTAGAGTTGAGGAGAAGGAAGGAGAAGTACCGGATCTGCCGGTGACTCTCAACGCTTGTACCTCTGGGATCAAAGGCTTCATTGCACTTGATCTTGAGACTTCTTTGGTGGATCAACCTTATATTTGAGTAAGTTCACTTATTTATATTTCTTTCGGTTTATGACTCATTAGAGTACTTTGATTCTTGTCGCTTGAATTGAAGTTGTTACCCCTAGTGTAAACGTGGTGTTTGGACTAGATAACTCATAAATACACCCTACCTGCCGGAGCGTGGTAGATCGTGGTAGTGACTAGTACCATTGATTCCTTTGGACTCCACTTCCCGTAGGATAGGACACGTAGGGACATAGTTCTTTGGGGAATAGTAAGTTTAAGCCCTTACTTTCCTTTGAGTACGTCCCCATTAAGAAATATCTCTAAGCCTTATAAGGATATAAATTAGACAACCATAGAAATCTTCTCACCTTTTATCTGAACTCCAGTTCCTTCCTATTATCTCAGGGATTAGTTTTGTCTCGTTACCATCACACCATTCTCCCTGTGAATTCGATATTTAAAACCCTCTCCCGGGTGAAGTGCTCATCGTTTACGTTAAACTTGCGGACTATACAAATTATAAATAATTACGTAAGATAACTTTTACCAACAAGCATTTACGGCGCCGTTGCCGGGAGAACGGTTTGTTGATTACGTGAGCTAAACTAAATCTTGTATCATATCATTAGTTTAGATTTTTCTTTTTTATCTTATCTTTTTCCAAATCACTATCTAAATGGATACTACCCCTCTTTACAAATACTTGGCACCCAACGGGCAAGCTTGTAGACCTGTGTTATCATCTGAACCCATCAAAGCTGGATCTTATGAGTTTCGCCCTAGGTTGATAGAGATGGTCCAAAACCATACTTTCTTAGGAGAATTAGACGAAAATCCTTTCCTTCATCTCCAAACTTTTGAGGAGACATGCAAATGCCTCCATATTGAAGGCATGTCTCCTGAAACTATCCGTTGGACGCTCTTTCCATTCTCTTTGAAAGGAAAAAAAGCTCGCCAAAGGGTACAATAGAAATAAAGAAAGAATGGGTGGCAATTGGGAAACTTGTTTAAATGAATTTTGTGCAGATTTCTTTCCCATGTCCAAACTAGTTAACTTTAGGCTCTCAATCTTATCCTCTAAACAAAATGATAATGAATCTTTGAGTGCCTATTGGGAACGATATGATCTTCTTTCCAAATCTGGACCTAATCTCGCCATACCAGACCATGTTCTAATTCAACACTTCTATATTGGTCTGAAAAGAAAATCTAGAAAACATTTGAACACCTCTGCGAATGGATCTTTCATTCACCTTTCAATCCCTGAATGCATTGCTGTGTTAAATAAAATAGTGGAAAACAAGGAGGATGATCCAAGCTGCAGGGGAAAAATTTTTAAAATAAAAGAAATAACAGAAGAAGAAAGATTAGCTGAACCCAATTTTATTCCAATTTCTTTACAAACTCCAAAGCTAATCCGAACCTTTAGAAGAACCAAAGGTCACTTCGATCTCGACTTCTTACTTGATATCGAGGATGATCTTTTTTACGATTATGGAAATACCTCAAAATATCGATTAACATCTCGTAAAGACTAGAACATCACAACCTTATCCTTTAGACCCTTCTAATTTGACACATTTAAAAGGAACTACAGAAGAGCTTGTCTCAATCATAAGTAGCGAATGGACAGAAGAATCAGAGCTTTCCTCTGATGTGATCCGTTTGGATTCACCTTCTATACCTATTCATTGCCAAATTGATAAAGACCCCTTTGATGCTCTTTACAATCCTATAGTGGGAATAAACATCATGGCATTATCCTTTGCTCATGACCTTCTCAAAAATATGCCATTGAGTCCCACTACAAAATTGTTACTAAGCCCTTCAGGACAAATTGTTCAAAGCTCAGGAATTCTTTATGTCTTACCAATCAAGGTTAATAACATCATGGTGCATCTTAGCTTCTATATCTTTGATATCATGGAGTTTGACCTGCTGATAGGACAACCAATAGAAAGGCTTACATTTAAAGGACAACCCGGAGACTTAGATTTTTAGCTAGACAAAGATCTTCAATTTTCATTACCTATAGTCCAAGCTATTCATGCGAGTCTTGTCCAGAACCAGATCCTATGGAAGAAGTTAAAGAGGCCACTATAGAATATTTTGTGGAGTCTAATCAAGAGGATGATTCAGAATTCTTTATTGAAGAAGAGGATGAAAATCCTACTACTTCAGAACCTCTAGATGAATTTGAGAACCCACCTAGACCTCCAATTGAACTTAAACCTTTACCACCGGGCCTCACTTATGCTTTCCTAAATCAAGATCCGAGTCTCCCCGTGATTATAAATGATAAACTTACACCGCAATGCACTCTCGGCCGATAACTGCCTTAGAAAAACATCGCTCGGCCTTTAGGCTACGCACTCGATGACCTAAAAGGAATTAGTCCTGCTCTCTGCACCCATCGTATTCCTACAGATCCAGATATACCCCCATCTATAGAACCTCAAAGAAGACTCAATAATGCGATGAGAGATGTAGTTAAGAAGGAAGTTCTTAAGTTGTTACACGCCGGGATTATATATCCTGTGCTACATAGCGAGTGGGTAAGCCCTGTACAAGTTGTGCCTAAGAAAGGAGGCATGACAGTTGTTAAAACTGATAAAAATGAATTAATTCCTCAAAGAACCGTTACAGGATGGAGAATGTGTATAGATTATAGAAAACTAAACAAAGCCACAAGGAAAGATCATTTTCCATTGCCTTTCATTGATGAGATATCAGAACGATTGGCAAAACATTCTTACTTTTGTTTCCTTGATGGATATTCTGGGTATCACCAAATCCCAATCCATCCTGATGATCAAAGCAAAACCACTTTTACATGCCCATATGGAACTTATGCTTATAGAAGAATGTCTTTTGGGTTATGTAATGCACCTGCTTCTTTTTAAAGATGTATGATGTCTATATTTTCTGAAATGATTGAAGAGATTATGGAAGTTTTCATGGATGATTTTTTCTGTTTATGGAAAAACTTTTGATGATTGTCTAGAAAACTTAGACAGGGGTTTTGCAAAGATGTGAGGAAAAAGCACTTAGTCCTTAATTGGGAAAAATGTCATTTTATGGTTAGAGAAAGAATAGTGCTTGGTCATCTTATTTCAAAAAAAGGGGAATAGAGGTAGATAAGGCAAAAATAGAAGTTATAGAACAATTACCTCCCCCGTGAATATTAAAGGGATACGAAGTTTTCTAGGCCATCTTTGGTTTCTATCGTAGATTTATAAAAGATTTTTCACATATTGCTAGACCACTTACCAGCTGTTAGCCAAGGATGCTCCCTTTGTTTTTGATGATGCTTGTCTTAAAGCTTTTGAAACATTGAAAAAGTCTCCCCTTTTACGCACCAATAATTCAACCCCCGATTGGTCTTTGCCTTTTGAAATTATGTGTGATGCCGGTGACTATACCGTGGGGGCAGTGTTAGGGCAAACTAAAGACAAGAAACATCATGCTATTGCTTATGCTAGTAAAACTTTGACTGGACCACAACTCAATTATGCTACCACTGAGAAAGAGTTACTAGCAGTTGTTTATGCTATAGATAAGTTCGGATCTTACTTGGTAGGAGCTAAAGTAATTGTTTACACCGATCATGCTTTGCTTTGAAATATTTGCTCACCAAGAAAGATGCTAAACCACGTTTGATAAGATGGATTTTGTTACTCCAAGAGTTTGATATAGAAATTAAAGATAAGAAAGGAGTAGAAAATTCTATTGCTGATCATTTATCTAGAATGCAATTTGAAAAACCAAATGAATTGCCTATTAATGACTCACTCGGGGGACGATATGTTTTATCGGATAACCCATACCGATCCCTGGTATGCAGATCTTGTTAATTTATGGTTGCAGGATATGTAGCACCAAGGGCGGATAAGAAGAAGCTTATGTATAAAAGTCGTCATCACTTATGGGATGAGCCATACCTCTTCAGAGTATGCTCTAATGGGCTACTCGAGAAGATGTGTGTCAACAGAAGAAGGATTGCAGATTATTGAAAGATGTCACTCATCACCATATGGAGGTCATTATGGGGCATTCGAACACATGCAAAGATCGGCAAGCGAGGATTTTTCGGCCAACCATGTATCAAGACACAAAAGATTTTATCCGAAGATGTGGAGCTTGTCAGAGGCACGGAAATATAAATGCAAGGGATGCTATGCCTCTAACAACCAATCTCCAGATAGAGCTCTTTGATGTCTAGGGAATTGATTACATGGGACCATTCTCAAAATCCGAAAACTATGAACATATCCTAGTAGCAAAGGGATTATGTTTCGAAATGGGTAGAAGCTTTGCCATGCAAAACAGCCAGATGGTAGAAGTTCAATCAAGATGTTTGAAGAAACTATATTCCCAAGATTTGGAGTACCTCGAATGGTAATTAGTGATGGAGGAAGCCACTTCATTGATAGAAGATTCCGACAGTATTTATTAAAACATGGAGTTCGTCACAATATTGCTACAGCTTACCACCCTCAAACAAGTGGACAAGCGAGACTTCAAATAAACAAATCAAGAACATCTTACGTAAAAAAGTTGAAGAAATGGGAACTAAATGGAAGGATAGACTTCCGTAAGCACTATGGGCATACAGACAAAGCATATAAAACACCAATTGGAATGACACCTTATCAACTTGTGTATGGAAAAACTGTCATTTGCCCTCAGAGTTTGAGTTCAAGGCTCACTTGGGCAATCAAGAGATGGAATATGGATCTTGATGCTTTGCAGGAGTTCGAGAGAAAGATGCAATTATCGAATTGGAGGAATGGAGAGAAAAGCTTATCATAATGCCAAGATCTACAAAGAAAGAACCAAGAGATGGCATGACAAGAAGATTAAGATAAAGACTTTCACTCTAGGAGATCAGGTATTACTCTTTAATTCCAGGGTAAAATTATTCGGGCATGGAAAACTTCGGAGCAAGTGGGAAGGACCTTTCAAGGTAATAAATTCATCATCACATGGAGCAATCACTCTTCAAGACTCCGAAGGTAAGTTATTCAAGGTAAATGGCCAACGTCTTAAAATTTTCTATGAGCCCGATAAGCCTGATGAATTAAATAAATTAAATGAATTAGATGAAATAGGCTTTATGATTTATCCAACCCAAGGGAATTAATTTTCGTAGAATTTATTTTTATGGGCCAAAAGTAAAAGCATTACAACTAGAATAGGGATATTAGGCCGTAGGAAAAGGACGAGTACAAGGCAACAGGCAAATCGGCAAATGCGGCTGAATGGGCTTTGGCGGTACGCCACCGCACCTCCCCTCTTTTCCATCTTTGCTCCAGGAACACTCTAGAACTTGCCCATTGTAATGACGAACATTCTGGAGTCATTTACGTAGGAAAGTACTGCGAGCCTTTCCATCCTATCCCATGCACCTCTGCCTATATAAACAAGCCTCTTCTGATCATTTAATCTCATCTTATTCATCCTCCATTAAGACCGACGACCAGCACCACTTATTTTCATCATGAAGAACACCGAGACCCGTATGGTGGTCTATGACCCAGCTAAGGCAGCAGCTAACTCATCCACCTCATCTACTTCCATGGCTATAGTCCCCTATGAGCCAAAACCTTTAGCTGTTGTCAATCCACCACCTTCAAATCCAAAGCCTACACGTGGGCAATTGTATGCTCAGAGTTTGTTGGCTGCACGTCGTGACATTGCCATGAAGAAGAAGGTTTCGATCCCTGAAGGCACCAAGTTAAGCACTCCAGGACATAATGAGAAGCTTACTAACGTCCAGTTTGACAAGTTCGGGAATATTAGAAAGAGCACTTACACTGATGCCCATCTTGTCCTTGATGGAGTTCGTGCTACTCCAAACCAAGTTCGCTTTGTCCAGCCTAGAGAAGCCGCTGAACTGATGCCCAAGCCAGGAAGAATGACTATGGCGGAGCTCCGTGCAGAACACTTCCACATGAAGAATTTTATGAACACTGAGCATGAGAATTCAAGCTACACCGCTAGACGTGTAGATGCTTTAGAAAAATCCAATGCAGCGCTAGTTACGAAGGTGGGAGTTCTTGAGCGTATCCCGAATAGGCTCACTAAGGATATGTAATATGCTCGAGATTATAAGAGCACTCATTGAGTCGATTATCGAGTCAAGTAATCGAGTCAATTTGTTTTGAGTTAAATTAGAGTTTCGAGTCAAGTTTTATTTATCGAGTCAAGATTGTGAGTTAGTAATAAGTTTGGTTGAATAAATAAAGAGTGCTCTTGCTTCAATAAATTGTTGATCCTTTATCTCAGTTATTACTTTCTATATTTTTTGTATATGTTTTTCTTGTCTCCACCATGTTTTTGAATAAAGGATAATAAAGGATAGTGTGCGGGAGACAAGACAAAAACGTCAAGAACAACGGCCCGAACCTGAAAAGCAAAGCAAAACAATAAATACGAACGAGGATCCAACACGACAAAGTCCAGGCCAAGGAGCGGCCGGGGGCTCTGGCGGCCGCCGAGAGAGAATCCGCCGGCCGCCAAAGCTGCCATCTCCCTCGCCCCTCAGATTTCTTCGACCCTCGGTTTGATCCCTAAACTTTGCTTTAGTTCATATTTTGGCTTCTGTTCTGTCAGTTTCGAACCTTTTGCTGATATGTTAAATAATAAAAAGAATAAAATGAATTGATATGCTTTGTTCTAAAAATAAATTCACATAATACTTTTCATGGTTAGATTAATTGCTTGTTGAAAAATAATAATGATCCCAAGTTACTAAAAGTTGTTGTGAAATTTGAGATAGAAGATTGATGAGAACTTAATTCTTGATATCTTTTCTGCTGGAGAATTTATTTCAAAAAATATTAAAAATGATAGCTTTACTTCATCTCTGTGGTAAATGTTATATCCTACTAAAAGCCGTACTATGAATATTAAAACCAAAGAAAAAGCTATTTACTTTGTGTTGAGCTTTGTCAAATTTTGTGACCCAAGTTGAGAGACTTGTCATACTCTAAAGATCAAGATCACGTACACTTGTTTTTATAAAATATTTATATGCTCCAGCTGTTGATCTCTCTAAATTCAATAAATAATTTTTTGTACAGCAAGGCATGGGCTATGCAAAAAATAATATATATATTTATAAAAAAGAAAAGAGAGAGGGAGATGAAAAATGGACAAGTGTCCTACGGGCGAGTAGAGCCTACCTCCCTAAGAAATAAAATAAAATAAATATATAATAAAGATGAAAAATAGACAAGTGTCCGGGGTGAGTAGAACGCACATCTTTAAAGAGAGGAAATAAAAGACAAAAGTCTAGGGTGAGCAGAGCCCACCTCTCTAAAAAAAAAAAATAAAGATAGCCCATGATCTTGTTTGCAAAAATATTTATTTCAAAAAGAGAGAAGTAAATAAGAGCATAGTAAAATTAGCATACACATGCACATCTTGATCTAAGAGGATGTCTTTCCTTGGATCCATCTTTGACATTGCAAATACATGCAAGGTAAGTATGCTACATCTTTGACAAACACAAAAACCCCGCATACTGACTTTTACTAGAAGTAGGATGTTGATTACATATGCTTTGTGAGGATCCAAAAATACTACAAATATATATATATATATATATATATATATATATATATATATATATATATATATATATATATATATATATATATATATATATATATATATATTCATTGAGTGATTTGAGAGTACCACAAAAGAAAGAAGTAAGCTATGTTTCTTTTCAAAAATCATTGCAAAAACTCCAAATGATTTGATTAAAGGAATGAAGTACTCTATTTCATCTATCTTGTTTCTCAACTACTTAAAGTTCTTGGTAAGATTAATAAAATATAAGTTTGACCATGAGGTTGTTTTATGCTTGATATACTTGTCTTGCGGCTTTGTTATAACCATCCTTTTATCGAGACGCAGTAAAAGCCTAAGTGTGGGGAGCTTGTTGACGCCTCTTAAGCTCTATTTTTATGTGTCAACTAAACATATAATAAGGTTATAAAAAGAATAAATACATAGAATAGGTGTTTTACTAACAACACAGTTCCACGAGTTTTGGTGATTTATATCTTTTCGGGACTTAACGGTAAATGCCGGAAAACTTAGAGAAAACCCCCAAACATTAAGAAGATTTACCACCGGTGAATTTCGATCCGAAAAGTGAACTAAAACATTCTAGAAGACACCGAGAAGATACCGGGGAAGACCTGACGGCTGGGCCCACTTTGACCTGGCGGCCGCCGAAGAAGAATAGGCCGCCGCCGGTGGGACCCACCTGCGAGTGTCATCTTCCTAGGTCGGTTTCAAACCAACTTTGAGGTTGTATCTACACCGTTTTTGAAGGTCGGTTTGATCCAAGGGTCAGCATTCATCGGCCACGACTATATAAGGATGATCCTACCTCCGGCCTCGTGCATGAAAATCATTATTCATCATACTCATTTCGATCATAGCTAGAGCCATACCTCTCTAATTAGAAGAGCTAAGATCAAGTTGAGAGAGATTAGTAGAAAGTTGAGAGATAGATCAAAGAACTTAATTAGAGTTCTAGATCTGTTCTTGAGAGATAGAAAGTAGAGTTGAGGAGAAGGAAGGAGAAGTACCGGATCTGTCGGTGACTCTCAACGCTTGTACCTTTGGGATCAAAGGCTTCATTGCACTTGATCTTGAGACTTCTTTGGTGGATCAACCTTATATTTGAGTAAGTTCACTTATTTATATTTCTTTCGGTTTATGACTCATTAGAGTACTTTGATTCTTGTCGCTTGAATTGAAGTTGTTACCCCTAGTGCAAACGTGGTGTTTGGACTAGATAACTCATAAATACACCCTACCTGCCGGAGCGTGGTAGATCGTGGTAGTGACTAGTACCATTGATTCCTTTGGACTCCACTTCCCGTAGGATAGGACACGTAGGACATAGTTGCTGGGGGAATAGTAAGTTTCGCCCTTACTTTCCTTTGAGTACGTCCCCATTAAGAAATATCTCTAAGCCTTATAAGGATATAAATTAGACAACCATAGAAATCTTCTCACCTTTTATCTGAACTCCAGTTCCTTCCTATTATCTCAGGGATTAGTTTTGTCTCCTAACCATCACACCATTCTCCCTGTGGATTCGATATTTAAAGGCCTATCCCGGGTGAAGTGCTCATCGTTTCTGTTCGCTTGCAGACTATACAAATTATAAATAATTCTGTAAGATAACTTTTACCAACACTCGTCTAATGGGGCGTCGAGCTCCGAGATCCCGAACCCTAACGGGATCTTCCACCTCTCCGCATTCACCGTCTTTGTGCGGGGGTGGCTAGGGATTGATGCGGGGCGGGGAGCTTTTCAAGCACTTCTTCAACGCGAAGATCACGCCGCAGCTCCGGCGGCGAGCGTTCCGGTCCCCATCGGCTGCATCGCGCTCCAGCTCCGACCCGGCATGAAGGGGAAGTACCCCACTCCCGTCTCCCGCTCGTCGAACACCGGGTGGCGGGAGGAATGGTTTTATCTGAAGAACGACGAGGAGCGCCCCCTTCCGCGCTTTACCGGTGGTGTCTTCCCCGGATCCGACAAGCTGTGGAGGGAGACTCCCCACAGCCACCTTCTTCACCAAGTTCGGGAGGTCGCTCGGAAGGTGGAGCGCCTGTGCGACGCCGGGCTCTCGGAGCCCCTCCTTTTCGCCTGGGCCCTGGGGCACGGGATCGTTCCCCTGAGGCGGAGAACTCTCCGCATTTGGGAGATGGTGGAGGAGAAAAAGCCCTTTGAGGGCACGGTGACGACCGCGCCGCTTTCAGCAGGGGACGTGGAGTGGAGCGTTCGCCGGGTGACCGGGAAACCCTTCAAGATCCCGGCCGACCCCAACAACATTCCGGAGGCGCTGCCTTCTGTGACGACGACGTGCACGATGGTGAGTTTTATCTTTCAGCTCCTTGTGTCTTCTGGTTGATGTTGCAATCCGTTTCCAGTCACTCTCTCCGCCTGAATAGGTCGGCGCCGTATATCTCGAGCCGCACCTCCCGCCGGCGAGTCCTGTCCCTTCCATGATCGTTCCGCTGGGGGCGGCTCAAGGCGCGGCAGCTGAGTCTTCCGGAGATAGCGAGGCGGCGGAAGACGAGGACGTTCCGCCGGAGGGCCAGGAGCTCGTCGAGCAGGAGGCGGGAGAGCAGCAGGGGACATCGTCATCCTGGGTGGTGCCCCTCGGCATGACGACTTCGTCGGTCAGGACGCGCTCGCAGTCGGCGCTCGAGCGTCGGGCCATGACGCTGGAGAGGGAGCGCGACGCCAAAGGGAAGGCGCTTCAGGACCGCGAAACCGAGCTGGAAGGTGAGTGCTACTTTCCAAACTCGTTGTCTTTCTTCTCCGCCTTTGAGCGCTTAGGCTGATAGGCGGGTATTTTAGTTTACGACCACGAGGCCGTCGACGGGTCAATCCTGTTTCATGCTTTGGAGACGGAGAGAATCCGGCTCGATGCCGAGAATCTTTCCCTGTGGGAGGAGCGGGAAGAGCTTTATCAGGCGTTGGCATGTAAGGCGCTTCTCTTTTTTCTTGTCCTCTAAGTCTCATAGATTTGATCTGTTTTATTCCTCTGCAGCTGAGAAGAAGAAGTCGTCGGGACTGGCTCGGGAGCTCCGAGAGAGAGACAACTCTCTAGCTGCGGTCGGAGTCCTCGCTGAAGCATACCCAGCTCACGCTCGATCAGAAGGAGAAAGACCTCCAGCAGCGGACGCGGGAGCTCGTGGTCGTGCAGGATGGACTCCAGAAGAAGACCGAGGAGCTCCAGTGCAAGGAGGTCGAGGCCTCGAGTCTCCTCGAACGGGCGACGAAGGCCGAAAGCGCCGTGAAGAAGGTGGAGCGTGAGCACACCAACCTTGTGCTCGACATCGAGGGCGTCTGCGAGGTCCTTGGCGTCGGGGAGGTTGAGGGCCCAGCGCACCGGGTGCTCCGTGCTCCGGCCGTGGTGAGGGAAAATGCTCGCCGCGCCGTTCACAAGGCGGTGTCCATGATCCTCGCCCACTACCCCGACCTCGAGAGGCGGATAATGGGCAAGGGCTGGCCCGAGCCTATCGAAGGTGTGGAGCTGGATGACGTCGTCGCCGCCGCGGAGGCCCACTCCATGAAGCTGGCGAGGAAGCTCTTCAGGCTCACCGTCGAGGAGCTTGAGGTGTTCGAGCCTACCGCCGGCGAGGAGGAGGTGGACTCATCCAGCGGCGAGGACTGAGCTGTAGGGTTAGATGGCTTGAGGCATTGCCTTCTTTGTTATGAATGAAGTCCTCAAGCTTGAGGCCAAGTGTAAAAATGACAAGTTATCAATGTTATGAATCGACTCGTTTTCTTTTCCCCGTGATCGCGTTTCCAACTAGCTCGTAGTTCACTGAGTTCATATCTTATCGATTGAGGTAACGGGCCCTTTTCTCGTTGGCCACGGGGGCGCTAGAGTTCGTTGGGCAAGCGCGTTGGACCTCGTCGAGGATATTACTCAGGACCCTTTAACTTGTTGGATTCGACGTTTACCGGGAATGACAAATAACGAGTGCGAGGTTGAGCTGGTCGAGCTCTTCCTCAAGTGTTTGTGTTTTTGCGAAAAAAGAGTTTGTGAACAAGGCGGGGTGTGCGCCCCGTCCCCTGTAGCCCCCTGTAGCCTTGCCGGAGGTAGAGGGCAGCCATTGCTTAACAGCCGTGCGAGAAAGAGATCGAATGCTTGCACAATTTTTGCATCGGTGTGTCATTATTATTCGAGTTCGTACAATAGTGACATTACAAAATGCATCTAAGGGTAAAAGCGACGTAGCTGTTCGATGTTCCAGGAGTTGGCGAGCTCGCGGCCGCGGGAGTCCTGGATCTTGTATGAGCCTGGGCGGAGGACTCGGGCGATGGTGAACGGTCCTTCCCAAGGCGCGGAGAGCTTGTGCTTCTCCTTCGTGCTCTGTACTCGTCGCAGGACCTGATCGCCGACATTGAAAGCTCGTCCTCGAACATGGCGGTCGTGGTAACGGCACATCGACTGCTGGTACTTGGCTGAATGTGCGACCGCAACCGCGCGGGCCTCTTCGAGCTGGTCCGCCGTGTCCTCTAGTGAGGTCTGGTTGCCGGCGTCGTCGTACGCTTGGACTCGCGGCGCGCCGTAGTCGAGGTCGGTGGGGAGCACGGCTTCGGAGCCGAAGACGAGGAAGAAAGGCGTGCGCCCCGTTGCTCTGCTTGGGGTGGTCCTGAGGCTCCATATGACTGCGGGGAGCTCGGCGAGCCACCGTCCTCTGAATTTCTCCAACCTCTTGAAGATTCGTGGCTTTAGTCCCTGCAAAATTAAGCCGTTGGCGCGCTCGACTTGCCCGTTCGTCCTCGGGTGGCTGACGGAGGCCCAGTCCACCCGGATGTTGTAGTCGTCGCACCAGTCGAGGAAAATTTGCCCGGTAAAGTTGGTGCCATTGTCGGTGATGATCGAGTTCGGCACACCGAAGCGGTGGATGATGCCGTCGAAGAACTTGACCGTCTCCTGCGACCTCGTGCGCGAGATTGGCATCACCTCGATCCATTTGGTGAACTTATCGATGGCGATGAGGAGGTGAGTGAAGCCCCCGGGCGACTTCGTGAGGGGTCCAACCATATCGAGCCCCCCGCACCGCGAAGGGCCAAGTGATGGGGATCGCCTGGAGGGCTCTTGCCGGGAGGTGCGCGTCGCTTGGCGAAGAACTCGCATCCTCGCGCGGCGATGATCGATTGGCGTCGGCGGCAGCGGTCGGCCAATAGAAGCCTTGGCGGAACGCCTTGCCCACTAGAGCTCGCGGAGCCGCGTGGTGTCCGCATTCGCCGGCATGGATTTCTTTGACGAGCTCGTGTCCTTCCTCAAAGGTGATGCAGCGTTGGAGTACTCGAGGCGCTCTTCTGTAGAGCTCGCGTTCAATGATGACGTAGGACTTGGCTCGGCGGGTGATGCGTCTGGCCTCTTCCTTCTCCGCAGGAAGCTTGCCATCCTGTAGCCATGCTAAGATAGGGAGCCGCCAGTCGGTCCTTGGAGCTTCTGGCTCCGTGGTCGCAAAGACTTGGGAGCCGACGAGGTTGACCTCCGTGTTGACCTCCATCGGTGAGCTCGAGCTCAAAGAGGCCTCGGCCTTGGTGGGAGAGGGGACGAACGGGGTCCCCGATGGGTCCGCGCGCGGGTTCGAGCCTTCCCCCTCAAGCCGGATGGAGGGTATATACTGATCATGCACGAAGACGCCGGGGGGGACCTGGAGTCGATCGGAGGCGAGCTTGGCGAGGACATCGGCGTCACCGTTGTACTGGTGACGAATGTGCTTAAACTCGAGCCCGTCGAAATGCTCTTCGAGTTTGCGCACCTTTGCGGAGTACGCGATCATCCTGGGGCTGACGCAGTCTGCTTCCTTCGTGGCTTGGTCTGCGACGAGCTTGGAGTCTCCTCTGATCTCCAAACGCTTGATGCCGAGCTCGATGGCGATACGCATGCCATTCACCAGGGCCTCGTATTCGGTGACGTTGTTCGAGGCGGTGAAGTGAAGGCGGATCGAGTACCTCATGCGCACGTTGCGTGGTGAGATGAAGACCAGGCCTGCTCCGGCGCCGTACTTCTTCACCGAGCCGTCAAAGTAGAGCGTCCAGTACTCGACGTCGTCGGGCCTCGGGGGCAGTTGTGTCTCCGTCCCACTCGGCGGCTACTGGTCGGGAAGGACACGGGACTTGATGGCGTCCCGTGGAGCGTACGAGATGTCCGACCCCATGAGCTCGATTCCCCACTTGGCGATGCGTCCCGTGGCCTCGGGGCTACGGATGATCTCTCCAAGTGGGAATTTGGAGACGACGGTGATGGGGTGAGCGTCGAAGTAGTGCCGCAGCTTGCGACGCGTGATGAGGAGCGCGTAGGCGAGTTTCTGAAGCTGAGGGTAGCAGGTCTTCGTGTCAGAGAGGACCTCGCTGACAAAGTAGACCGGCCGCTGTACTCGAAGTGCGTGGCCTTCCTCTTCCCTTTCCACCACGAGCGCTATGCTCACCACGTGTGAAGTGGCTGCGATGTAAAGTAACATCGGCTCATCGGGTTTGGGCGGAGTCAGTATGGGTGGGCTTGCCAGGAGCTCCTTTAAGGAGTCGAGAGTGGTTTGAGCCTCGTCGGTCCATGCGAAGCGCTCGGACTTCTTTAGGAGCTTGTATAGAGGAAGACTACGTTCGCCGAGTCGAGCTATAAACCTGCTGAGAGCGGCGAGACACCCGGTGAGCCGCTGCACGCCCTTGACGTTCTTGATTGGTCCCATGCTTCGGATTGCCTCAATCTTCTCAGGGTTGGCTTCGATGCCACGCTCGGATACTATGAAGCTGAGAAGTTTTCCATGAGGGACTCCGAAGACGCATTTCTCAGGGTTGAGCTTTACCCCGAACTCGCGGAGCTTGTCGAAGACTTCCTTGAGATCGGGGATGAGCTCCCCTGTACGCTTCGTCTTGACTACGATGTCATCGACGTATGCTTCAACTCGCTTCCCGAGAAGCTCCTTGAAGACTTTCTGCATGCACCTCTGAAAGGTGGCTCCCGTGTTTTTAAGCCCGAGGGGCATGGTCACGTAGCAGAACGCTCCGAACGGGGTGATGAAGGAGGTTGCGAGCTGATCGAGCTCGTTCATCGCGATTTGGTGGTAGCCGGAGTATGCGTCGAGAAAGCAGAGCGTCTCACACCCGGAGGTGGAGTCAACGATTTGGTCGATGCGCGGCAAAGGAAACGGATCCTTTGGGCATGCCTTGTTGAGACTCGTATAATCAACACACATTCTCCATTTCCTATTCTTCTTCTTAACTAGTACAGGGTTGGCTATCCACTCGGGATGATACACCTCCTTAACAAAGCCCGCTGCTAAGAGCTTATCTATTTCCTCGGCGATTGCCTGCCGCCTGCCGTCGTCGAAGCGTCGGAGCCGCTGCTTCACCGGCCGAGAGCCGGGCTTGATGTTTAAGGAGTGCTCGGCGACTTCCTGCGATATGCCGGGCATGTCCGAGGGTCTCCACGTGAATACGTCGAGGTTCGCGCGGAGGAAGTCGACGAGCTCGCTTTCCTATTTAGGAGTGAGCTCGGCACCGACGCGAACGGTGCGCCCCTCCTCGTCGATCTTCACCTCCTTGGCGTCCTCGTCCGGCTCGAAAGATCCCGCCGCCTTCTCGAGCTCGACCGAGGAGCTCGCCACCTTGCTAGACATGCTCGCGGCCTTCTTCAGCTCGGCGGAGTCTTCGGCGCGGACCCATGCGAGCATCTCGTGGATGAGCTTCTCCGACTCGATGAGGGCGTTGGCGTACTGCACGGCCTCCTTGTCGCAGTTGAAGGCGCGCTCGAAGGTGGAGTTGACGGTGATCACACCCTTCGGCCAAGGGTTCTTGAGCTTGAGGTACGTGTAGTTGGGGACGGCCATGAACTTCGCGTAGCATGGCCGACCCAACAGCGCGTGGTACGCGCTCTTGTACGGGAGCACCTCAAAGGTGAGCACTTCCATGCGGAAGTTACTCGGATCGCCGAAGGTGACGGGGAGGTCGATCCGGCCGAGCGGGAACGCCTGCTTCCCCGGCACCACCCCATGGATGGGGTCCATGGAGGGTCGGAGTCGAGCTCGCGTAATGCCGAGGGCCTCCATGGTATCGACGTAGAGGAGATTGAGGCCACTGCCGCCGTCCATCAGCACCTTTCCGAGGCGCTTGGTCCCGACGATGGGGTCGACGACGAGTGGGAACCGCCCCGGGTGAGGCACGTGCACGGGGTGGTCCTTCTTGTCGAAGGTGATCGGGGCTTCGGACCACTTGAGGTAGGAGGGCGTCACGGGCTCGGTGAAGAGGACCTCGCGCTGCAGGAGCTTCTGGCGGCGCTTGGACTCGTATGCCGGTGGGCCGCCGAAGACGACGTTCACGGCACCGTCCTCGAAGAAGACGTCCTTGTCGCCCGCTTGGTCATCGAACTCGCCCTCGCGATGCTCGTCTCCTGCGCCCCATCCTTCCCCTACGCCTGCCACGAACTTTCGCAGGAGTCGACAGTCCTTGAGCTTGTGCTTGACCGGTCCTTCATGGTTGGGGCAGGGGAGCTCGAGCTTCTTCTCGAAGAAGTCTTTGGGAGCGTCGGGCTTCGCAGCCTTGGAGCCCGGCTTCCTCTTCTCGGCGATCGCGACGAAGTCGTCCTCGCCGCGATGGTGCTTGTTCTTGTTCTTCTTTTTGGGCCGCGAGCTTGAGCCTTCGCCGGCTTCATCGGCGGCCTTCTCCTTGCCCTTGCCGGTGGTGCCGTGGAGGACTGCGGAGATGGCCTCCTCGCCCCCAGCGTGGTTCGTGGCGAGGTCGAGGAGGTCCTTCACTGTCTTGGGCTTGCGGGTGCCGAGCTCACGGATGAGCGTTTCGCAGGTTGTGCCGAAGGTGAAGGTGGTGATGATCTCCGCGTCGGAGGCGTCGGTGAGCTCGTTGCAGAGTTTGGAGAAGCGGCGGATGTAGTTGCGCAGGCTCTCGTTCCTTCGCTGCTTGTAGCTGCGGAGATCCCACGTGTTGCTCGGGCGCGAGTAGGTCCCCAGGAAGTTGCCGACGAAGACGTCGCAGAGATCCCTCCAGCTGTCGATCATCCCTGCAGGTAGGTGCTCGAGCCAAGATTGAGCTGTGTCAGCAAGGTACAGGGGGAGGTTGCGGATGATGAAGAGCTCGTCGTCGGCTCCTCCCGCCTGGCACGCGAGGCGATAGTCCTCGAGCCAGACACTGGGATCCGTTTCCCCGTTGTACTTCTGGACGGAGGTCGGGGCTCGGAAGCGCTGTGGGAATGGTGCGTCGTGGACTCGGGAGCCAAACACCCGAGGGCGTCTCCCGTCCGGCGAGGGGCTGCGGCCTCGAGCTCCACCTCGAGCTCGGGTGTCGCGTGCTCTGGGGGAGTGCGCTCTCCGCCCCCTGACCTCCGGAGTGGGGCTACGGCTATGGTCCTCCTGGCTGTCGTAGCGGCCACCCCTCCTCTTGCTGTAGGATCGTGCGGGCGGTCGTCGTCGCGTCTGTCGTCGCGGCGTTCGCGGTGCTCAGCATCAGGATGCCTCCTCCCGCGCCTCGGCTCGTCGTCGGGCGTCGAGGGTGTCTCGCGCGTCGCGGTTCTCTCCCGCCGTGGGGGCGCGCGTGGACCCGCGGCGACTCTCTTCGGTTCGGCCTCAGGTTGGAGGAGGCCTCGTGCTCCTCGCGGAGGCGTCGATGTGACTCCGAACTCTCCATTTGCTGCTCCGCGGCCCTCTCGATGAGGGAGCGCTTGTTGCTGGTGGTGGTCTCCTCCGCCCTCGGCGCCTCGGGCTCGGGGAGCTCATGGAGCTCGGTGGCGGCGGCGGGGGTTGAGTGGCGCGGCGAAAACAGGTGGGAGGTTGTCGGCCTCGTCGATGCGGCGTCGCGCTTCCCGTCCTCGGGCTCGGACTCGTCGCCGTCCTCCGACCTCTTCGAGGAGGGCGTCGCGCTCCTGGGCGATCTCGCGCTTGGCTTCCTCAAGCTCGTCGAGGCGCTCGTGTACCCGTTTGGGAGGCGCACCGCCTATCGACCCGTCCAGCCTCGTTCCCGAGTGTGCCGGGGTGTGCTGAGAGGACTCGTCCTCGCTGTGGTAGCTGTGCACCGCGCCGTCCGGTGTCTGGCACATGTAGCACTCGCGCGTGGGGTCGACCCCTGCGAGGCTCAAGCTGCCCAGCGCGGACTCGAGACCGGTCGCTCTGGGCTCGGCGTGACGCGCCACCTGCAGGAAGAGCTGTCCCTGCGGGTACATCTCGTCGTAGGCCGCGAGGAACTCGTCGGGGGAGAGCGGCTCCTGCCCGGCGTACTGCAAGACGACGTTGGCGGTGGAGAAGGTGACGTCGCGGAAGAGCTCCTGAGTCGGCTCAGGGCTGAGGATGTGCGGAAGCAAGTCCGCAATGGCGACGAAGAAGTGGTCGGCCGCCGCTCGAATGGGGCTCAGCGGACCGGAAGTCGGATCCCGGCCGGAGCGGACCAGCACGGCGTCGGCGGCGTCGCGGACGAGACGGGGCGTCATCTCGTCCTGCACCGCCCGAGGGAAAGTGGCTCCGACAAGAGAGCCCTCGGAGCTGGTGCCGGCGAAGTCCAGGGTCCCGAAGCGCATCGGTGCGCCGGACGCCGGAGAGGTGGTGAAGGGAGCCATCGAAGTGGTGAACGTCACACTAGCGCTGCCCCTACCTGGCGCACCAACTGTCGTGGTCGTATACCACGGTCACAGTAACCAACTGGCTAATGTGTGCAACGATGGCCTAGCTCAAGGACAATGACACGAAGGTTTATACTGGTTCGGGGCAATCGGGCACCCTAGTCCAGTGTGTGGCACTATCAGAGCTCTAATTGCTCGTATCGGGGCGAATACAAGCGGGCGAGAGAGGGAGAAGTGTTCCCGTGTCTCGTGTGATGTGTGGAATCGAACGGTGTGTGTGTGTGATTCGAGTGTGCAAGAGAGCTTGTCCTTCTGGCGGTGGCCGAGCCCTCCCTTTTATAGTCTCAAGGGGAGCTCACATGGTGCCACCGGGCCGAGGGACCGTAAGGTGGAAGAAATACAAAGAGAAGGGGCGGAGGAGAAGATGTCCCCGCCATGTCGGGCACGCCGGGCTGCTCGGCGTGCGCTCCCCTGCCGCCGCCCTATCCCGCGGCATGCCGCCGGTCGCCGTGGGAGTAGAATAGGGCGGCTCCGTATCCCGATACGTGGTGCGTATGGGTAACGAGCTCGAGCTCGTTGGTCGGTGTAGAAGGAGACAATGAGCTCGTCTCGCCGCTGCGTACTCCACGTGCCGCACCGTCCGTCCGTCACGCACGCCCGGTGTCGCGGTCGGGTCGTGGAGGCGCCGCCGCGTCTTAAATGCTCGTGCCAGGTGTCGCGAGGAAACGTGTGGCGGGAGGCTCGTCGAGGAACTTGACCTCGTCTCGCCGAGGTCATCCTTGTCGCGTAGCGTTTGTCCCTTGCGCTTGTCGGGACTTGGCGTGGTCCGGACGGCTCCATGCTTTGCGCGTGCCGGAGATCTTGCCCAAAGCAGGCCAGATCTGGTCGTGGGTTGCGGCGCCGGTCGCGTAGCTGTGAACCCGCGACCTCACGCATCATGTCTCGGATTCTCCCGATCGTTCTTGGGTCCGGCGCCGGGGAGCTCGTTCGAGACGGAGAAGAGCTCGTCGCCGCAGCGGAGCTCGTCATATCTTCATGCTCCCTAGGGAGCTCGTTCGAGGCGGAAGTTTCCTCCCAGGACGAGCTCGAGCTCGTCCCTGAGCCTTCGTGACCCGCCGGTCCTCGTCCGAGGCGAGGATGCCCTCATCGCGTTTCTGCCTTTATTGCGGGTAGCGCCCCGTTGTCAATGAATACTTTCTCTCCTTAACACGTCGTTAGGGATGGATTAGGATGGTTGACTTGATCCGGAATATCTGCGTCCCACAATTTAGGAAAACAATGTATATACTCCAGCTCGCTGCTATAATGTAATTTATTATGCTACTGTCCCATGTTACACTCGGTGGGTAGGGAGTAGCATAATAAATTACACGGGAGAGAGTGATGCTAACAAGGTAACATTAATAACTAGTAATACTAATACTGTTATAAGGACAGTTTCTATGGTGCAAACTATGCGTAAGTCTAAGAATCTCACGCCAATAAAAAATATATGTAGAAACTACCTCGCACAATGGAGATTTCTTCATGTAACACATATTACACTTATTTTATTCTCTCTCCCTTATCCCTCCAATACCGATCTCCTTTGCTTCTCCCGCAACTCACGAATGCAGACGGTGGCTGGGGACAGTGGGGAGCCGTAGCGTTAACGAGCCCTTGCTGCGGACGGCGAAAATGAGAGGCGCTGGCTAACAATAACCTTTGTCACTAATTCAACACAAAGGTCGAAAAGTATTAAGTTTAAGAAACATAGTTAGATACTAAGTTACAGAGATGACATTATTTGAAATATGCTGGGCTCTTTGTTCTTACAAATTTACACAAAGGGCAAAATTTGTACAAAATAAACCAAATTACAACGCTGTAATTCTTTTACAATCCCAATAAAGAGGGTACTATACAGCTTGGAATTTTTTTCCATGTTTTCCTTGCTCTACATTAAATTATCTAACATATAACAATTAATAATATCTAACTATACTTGCAATACAATGGGAAATTGTCACATACTTTTATGATTGTGGACAAAACTAAGGCCAGTCTCGATGGGAGAGTTTCACTTTGTTGTTTCCAAGGTTGCCATGTCATGTTAAATGAAATGAAACTGGAATGAAACACCCTCTCTCAATGCAAAGTTTTATTCTAGAGTTTCGAAGTCATTTAATTCCATGACTCAAAGATAGTTGGTAATCGTGCCAAGAGAGTTTCATCTAGATGACACTCATTTCTTATCTCTCTTTTAAATGCACTACCTTGTCATTAAAAATGCATATGTGGCAACCTATTTAATGCAAATGAAACTATCATTAAAACTGGCCTAACAAGATGAAACTGACACATACTTTTATGACTATGGACAAAACTAACAAAGATACATCTACTTCACCGTGCTCTGAACACAAGACAACGTGGAACATGAGCACACAGAAGTCGAGCAATTAAATTGAAACACGTGCAAACCAAACTATTACTTAGTAACCAGAGGAGGCTCCACTACAACCCAATCATGTATAAGTATAAGAAGATTTGGAGATACTCTCCTCGGTCATACAAGACGGTTCATTTAACATCTCGCTTACCATTATTTTGTACAACCACATGTTAGGTAAGGTCAATAACCATCGAGAGTTGGAGCAACTTATTTAAACCTTGTATATTTTTGGCCTTAAAAGACAATGGTATTGTTGTATGGATTCCTGAGGCCATGTCATCATCTGGTTGCGAGAACTTGATGAGCCTATATCCACCAAAAGCAAGTCAGAGACCGTGCCTAACATATGGGGAAAGTACTGTAGAATCTCTGCAAAGTCTGTTCGAATAGCCAGGTCCTTGATATTGGACATCTGTTGGGATGAGGTCACATAATGACAAACTTTCTGTGTCAGGTATGTTCATATGGTTTTGTAGGTGCAAAAGGTGTTAGTGTGGTTATTGATACTTGTCTGAAATTTTAGAACTAGTGAGAATGAATCTATCATAGGCATACTAAGTAATCACCACTTATATACTTTATGGTTTCAACTTATTTGTCACTTTGGGTTTTCAAATACATTTCGTTTCTACTTCCTTTCCATTTTAGAAATCACATCTTCAAAGATAACATCTTAACTATGTTTGAGTCCCTCATCAAAATCCTATTATTTTTGTACCTGATTTATTTGGGAATCTCCCTTTTCATATATCTATTCTTTCTTATTTGGGACTCATCTTTTGAACCTCATTTTACTTTTGTTTTGAAAATCTTTCCTTTTTCAAAAATCTCCTTCCTTTCAAATGTTCTATTTGGGAAACCTTTCTTTTCGAATCTAGGCCAAAAGCGCATTTCCTATCAAATCCTCTTTTGAAAACCACATATTTACCACCTACTATTCTAGGCCTTCTTCTAGAACCTAAAACCCCTCCTTAGACAGCACTCAGCCAAAAGCCTACCATTAAGCCCAACTTTTGTTTGGGCTTGTTGACTACTGTATGTATTTTTCGTCCCGTTGCATTTTAGGAATGGAGCCACATGTGATGAGGATATGAAGCTAGATATATGAGTGCGTAGAACAATGATTACACAAGAATGAAGATACATGAACGAGCATTATAAGAATGAACATTACATCCACACCTAAGTTTCATGTAGGTATGGGACCATGACATAGTTGGACTCTGTTCGACTACTATAGTAGGACGTCAGCGTATTGGTATATAAGGCCTACGGCCAAGGTATGAAAAGATGAAAATATATATTTTCAATATGTTTCACGTTATCAATAAAAGTGTGGTTTTTATATCAATTTGTTCAATCTATGTGTATTGGCTACTAATTTAGGGACATGTACGTCGTGCACAGTGGACCTCCGAGACAAGAGTCCGACTTCCATGGACGACACTACACCTGTGAGAATATTTTTGTTTCGAGCAAGTTTTTTTTTGGAGGAAAAACATTTATCATAGGCATTCTAGAACCCAATATAGAAATGATTTGATTTGTTTTTTTCTATGTAATTCATGAAGCATTTGAAGAATAATCATATAACACCGTCTAAACTGTATTGTCTTGATACAAATAAAGGTTGTCTGCCACGGACGTATGACTTTTTTTTGCCACTTTATTAATCCACTTCTTGGCTAGCTATAACCTTTGCGGAAATTATTAAGCAAGCCGTTCTGTATTTTTGAATTATGATAGCCTCTCATTAACGCCCTTTAATTTGTGGAGCATGGACCAAGTTTAGAATTAACTCATTTAATGATATATAGTATCAGGCAATGCAATTTCGTAATGTTTCAGCTCAAGTATAACAGCAAATTAATTAAATATTAATTGGCAATTAATGTGTGTATATGATATATAGATCAATGCAATGATGCAAGAAAAACGTCACCACGACTTATATATATGATGAATAATAAGATGCAATCGTATCAGTACAAAGGAAAATTAAGTAACACTCTAACTAAAATCTAAGCAAAAAAAAAATGTTCAAAAAACCTAAACAAAAAGAAGAAACTACTACTAATTGGGCACGACAGTGCTTGTCGTGTATCCTTATTTCCCTTGGATTCGACAGGAGCTCTCCATGCTAAACACGTACCTTTGTATAATCTCATCAACACGCGCGTGCAAAGCTGGATCAATCTAATTAACCATGTACGACTCGTCTTCCTTTTGCTTGGCGCGCGCGGTCAATGGATTGATCGTCTGGTAGCTAGGGTTTGGCATCTCCATCACTTGAGCAATGGTGGGATTGTCTGCTCATTCCTGAAGTAGTCGGTGGGATCCACCTTGCCCTTGATCCCGGCGAGCCTCTCGAAGTTGCCCTTGAAGTACTTCTCGCCCCACACCCCCCCCGCTCGTAGGTGGAGATGTCGCCCACCACGGTTGACGCCGAGGTCCAGTCCCCAGTAGTTGACGTGCGCCGCCTCGGGTTCTTGGTCACGTCTGCGGCTCCATGAACGCGCGTACATGTCCCTGCTCCCACTGCGTCGGCGCGGCGCGGCGCCGCCGCCCCGCCGGACCGATGGTGACATACTTGGATGTTGAACAAAGATGCCCCGGCGGTGCGGGAACGGCGTCGCCCCCTCCGGGATGGAGCTGATCTTGGCGCCGTAGGGGTCCATGATCATGATCCCGGCGCCGGGCTTGGTGAGCCAGGTGTAGATCTTCTCCCACACGGCCTTGGGGATGGGGTCCTTGACGTAGTCCGACTTGTACTTTCCGTAGGACTTGATGTTGGAGGTCCGGTTCAGGAGGTCCTCCGCGGTGGCCGACTCTCCCATGGGGATGAAGGCCACGGACTGGACCCACGACATCTCTTTGCAGTCCTCCTGCTTGACGCCCAGCTCCGGGAAGCGGCTGGCCATCAGCGGGAGGAGGTCCTTGGCCGTGCCGAGGAACAGGGCCTCGAACAGGGCCACGTCTCCCATGGCCATGATCCGGATCATGAGGTCCTCGGGGAGGGACGGCGCCAGCTGCTGCCACTTGGTGATGAGGTCGATGGCGCCGTCCTTGAGCCCCCAGAGACCGAACACGGTCACCTTGGGCGGGACGGACACGAGCTTGAGCTGCCACGACACCACGATGCCGGCTCTCGCCGCCGCCGCCCGACGCCCGAAGTAGTCCTCGCCCATGGACTTCCTGTCGCCCGGGTTGCCGTTGGCGTCCCACCACCTTGGCGTCGACGACGTTGTCCACGGCGAGGCCGTGCTTGCGCGAGCATCATGCCGGCCGCCCCGCTGTGGCCCCGACGCCGATGGTGGCGCACACGCCCGCCGAACGCGAGCCTGGGGTCCCCTTCGCCACGGCGTAGTAGATGTCGCCGCCGAGCTGCCGAGTCGACCCACGCCGTGGCGGTCTTGCCGTTGATGGCAACCTTGCGCATCGCGACAGGTCCACCACGGCGAACGTCTCCGGCTTGGAGGACCGGCACGACAGGCCCTGGCGGTGCGTCGCGCCGCCCGCGCGCACGCTGACCGCATGCCGTACTTGCGGCCGCACGCCACGGTGGCCTGGATGTGGGCGGCTTCGGTGGGGGTGATGATGTACTGCGGCTTCACCGTCTTGTCGGACACGAACTTGACGTTCCTCACGGTGGACTCCCAGATGGAGCCGTACGCAGGCGAGCTCTTGGTGTAGAGGAGCCGCGGGGAAACGCTCTTGGTGAGGCACGAGAGGAAGTCCTCTCTGCCGGGCGCCGCCGCGGGCATGGCCGACGGTGGGTAGGAGATGGAGTCGGCGTGGCAGGAGGCTGACAAGGCGCACAAGAGGAGCGCCAAGGCAAGGGACCTTGATGTCGCCATTGCCACAAGGGGGATCATTTCGGAGTAGAGTGCACTGCAGTGTGTGCAGGACGACGTAGGCATTATATAGAGGCCACGAGTGGGCATTCCTCTTTTCCGTTTCCTACTCGCGCGGACAGATCCATTGGCAGAGAGGTGCCACCGGCTTACTGCATGGAAACTATATGAGGGAAGGTGGTAACTGGTCAAAGCCTGCGTTTTTACAGGGCCTATGCCGGAATGGATTTCTTGCAGGTTACATATGTGTCGGTGTTAATGCCACCACGTGACCGGGCATTGCATATTCTTTGCATTTTAATGCAAAAGAATGCAATGTTAATGTGGAGCCAAATTGTACCGCCACTGAAAAATGAAGTCTGGTCTAAGCTCATGCATGCATCATGCATGAAAAGAACCATAGACGCGAGGACATAATTCCTACAGAACAGGAGACCACTATCAATTTGGTCCGCCCAATTAATGCCCAATTCATGTTTAGTATCAAAACTTTACATGCCCATGCATGTAGCATTGACCTTATTTTTTGAGTGAAAATTCGTCCCTAGGTTCATGAAGTTGTCTTTCAAAAGTCGATAGGTCCCCAAAGACCAAAGTCCCTGTTTGCATTACTAGGTCTCTTAAGTTTGTTTGGGTCCCACCAAATATCGAAATAGGTCTTAGCCCGATAGCTAAGCCGGCATGCCGCGAGCCGTGTCCCGTGTGGATCGGCCAGTGCACCACAGCGTCAACGTAGATCGCTAATGGTGGGGTTTTGGCCCACGCCTTCTTGACTCTTCTCCATTGGCAGGAGTTCCTTTGATCATCTCCGACAAACGGAGAGGAGGCGTTAACACCGCGTCACCAACCACACCAATTATAATAATCACAAATCAGATTCATTCTAATATTCATGATTTATACATTGATCAATTAAGTTAATATAGTCTCGCATTTGTATATTGTCGTTGAGAAAAACTCATGATACATCCTTTCACCGGGTCAAGAGGTGTCACCTAGGTCTCTACTCTCAAATGGTATTTCTAGGTCCATCAACTTTTCTTTGGATATCATCTAGGTTTAAACAGGACCTAACTTTCTATCCACGATGTTGCATGTTGATTGTGCATTGACGTGGCCCCTATATGTAAGTCTAGCCCTCACTTGACAAGAGGTGTCACCTAGGCCCCTTTACTCTCAAATGCTATTTCTAGGTCCATAAACTTGGATTTGAGTATCATCTAGGTCCAATGGGTCCTAACCCACTATGTACACGGATGTGGTGCAATGATTATGCATTGATGACTGTACTATAAAATCATCCCTGGGCAGAATGTACAACATGTCGGTAAGTACGACATGGTTCCTATGATCTAGGCATATCATGCCCATGCCCTTAGGAAGGCTTGGGTCATGTCATGGCAAACAAACCATTTGGCCATCTATAGGAAGTAGTGAACTGGAGCGACATAAAACCAGGGTTAAGGGGCTTAAGCACACGGAGGCCAGGTCAACCAAAAACTACCGTGGGCAGATGGAAGACGTTTTTTGATCTTCATGATCACAGTAAGCTGAGATTGGCACTGGACAACTGATGGACAATTGGGAGAGAGTAAAATGCATTGGTAGCCTTTGTGCTTGTCTACATGTGTCATATAGGTCCCCAAATTCTCAATATGCCTACCTAGCTACAAAAACTTGCCCTTGGATGCCACCACACACAGGCTTGGCCCCAACCTCTCTGCCGATGTGGCCATCCACGATGGCATGGACAGAGTTCTAGATTAGAAACATCAACTCTAGTGCTTATAGGGTGTGTCTGGTTGGTTGAATTGTTCTAGCCTGGGTTAGGGGGAGAAGCCAGGCTAGCTTCAGCCAGGCTTTTGCAATGCAAACAGTGTGTTTGATTGTTCGTTGTATTCAAGCCGGGCTAGAGCGAGCTTGTGTTTGGTTGATTTGCATTGTCTAGATTGAATCACTACATCTATGAATAGGTAAGTTCACATGTTCAAACATTTCATCAAACACCTGGCCGAGCAAGGATGCAGCCTACTCTTCCTCTCTCCCCTCCATTGCCTACTCTTGCTTGTCGGCATGCATATCCATGGCGGAATCGTTGCCACCGAGATTTGTACGATGTGCACATCCATGGCGTTTGGTGGTCCTTGGCGGAGGCCATGGCGCTGGGGTGGAGATGTTTTTGTTGTTGTTGCTTGCCATGGAGCCGACCTCACACGGCGTGGATTTGGAGCAAGGAGGGTGGGGGCCATCGGGGTCAGGTCTGCGCAGACGGCAAGGCTCATGCTGAAGCCGGAGCAGAGTTCGCGCACCAACAGATGGACGAGCTGGCTCACAGATGGACGACAATGCACACATGGTGGTTGGCCTTGCTGAGTGCAAAGGCCGTCGAAACTCTCAGAGGAAGGCAACATTTGAGTGGTGGCCGGCGGTGGTGCGCGCAGAGTCTAGTGGCGCTCCTGTGGTGGAAGGCAGCGCTTCCGTGGTGGCCAATGTAGGTCATATGGAGGTCGGTGGCGCTCGCGTGTTGGCCGACAGTGGCAGAGAAGATGCGGTTACGACAAAGAATAAGCACCAGGGAGGTGAAGGGCCTGTGCCAAAAGCTGCTCTGAGGGTTAGCACGATCCAGACTTGCTGGAAACAGTGGGAGGGAGAATTCCCACGAAGCCATGCCAAGGGCCTTCTTTTGCATTAGCCAGCCTAGACTTAAACCTCTATGTAGGCTTCCAAACACAGCTAGAGATTCTACATCAGTCCTTGGCTACCACACACATTCAAACAGGCTTGGCCCCAATCTCTCTGCCGACGTGTCCATCCACGATGGCATGGAGAGAGTTCTGGATTAGAAACAATAATGAACACTAGGGCTTACAAATTCTAGATCAATAACTGCACTCTACTACCATATAATAGTTGTGAAAATTAGGTAGCTCCTCTTCTTGGACCTTGTCAATGTAAACGACCTTAATAGGGTCTATGACCATTGGTATCTCTCAGACTAGATTCACAACAAAGGTGTCCTCATGATCCAAATATACAATCAAAGTCTTAAACCTTCCCCAACGGACCACATTGCATTGGTATTTGAATCCCCTAGAATGACCCTAAGTCCAGTAACTAGATCTTTCCAAGTCTTTAGAAAATGTGTCTTTGTGTAACCTAGCTACTTAATAGAGTCATTGAGCCAAAGGATGGACCAAGTATCAACTTCACAATTGCCAAAACTAACTGATCTTCCCATCCACATAACTCCTTAAGTGATCGTACAAAAAAAAAAAAAAACAACAGTAGTGAAGTTCTACTTTGAAGTCTTCTTTTTTTCTTTTTTTTTTTTTTTTTTTTTTTTTTTGGGGGGGGGGGGTTTGAAGTCTTCATGACCATCACCTACACACATGATTTGTGCACAAACAAAGAAAAGAGTAAACTTTTACTTGCATTCATTAGTTCAAATCCATTCTACAATTCATCTACTTTGGACTCAAATTCCATGTACAATACTAGTTCCCAGGAACGATAATGCAAATTCAAGCAACAATTGCTTCTTCCGTGCACTAAAATACAAGAAACAACCATCAAGATTCCAGCACCTGTGTACAACACACCCCCAGCAAAAAAACTTGGCGCACAACCATTTCCCTACCCTTCAATCCCTCCAATCTCATGGGGAATGAATGATCAAAAGGACCCCCCAATAGATTCTAATGTCGGAGGGACATCCACGAGCATCAGCTACTACCGCCAAATAAATAATGAAAGAAAACAAGATTACCTATTTAGGCCTCGGGGAACTCACATTGTATGTTGGCGCAGGGTCGCCCTTTCTCCACAATCGTGGAACCATCACCGACCGCCGCCAGCGCGGGCGAGACTTGGCTAACACCAACCTGTCCAACCACCGCCATCTTCTTTGGTGGAGAGAGCGAGAACGGCGAGGAGGATAAAGGGGAGAAGGTGGTGAGGCTATGAACAAGGGCTTTCTTCTCCAATATAAAATCCCACTAGAACCCGCTCCAAGTCAGCATGGGTGGCCACACAGCAGACGGGTCGGGGCTGAGCCCGTTTGGACACGTGAGGCATCGAAAAACAAGTTTTTGTACTTAGGTGAGCATTTTGACAGTTTGGGGAGCCACCAGTGCATTTTACTCATTTAGAGAGGAACAAAAAGACCATTTTGACAGTTTGGATAGCTGCCAGTGTCGTCCTTTTCCCTTCAGGCTCAATGTGGACAGTGTATACCATGGACTCCATCGGACATAAGAATATCACATAAGATCCACATACCGAATACACTATCTCATGTTTCAATCCGACGGCTTCGCGGAATGACGCATGCTCCCCGTGCTATGTGGCGGGATGCTCTGCTCATTCCGGAAGTAGTCGGTCGGATCCATTACCCCTTTCACAGCAGCGAGCCTCTGAAAGTTGCCGGCGAAGTACTTCTCTCCCCACACCATGCCGCTGTCAAACGTGCTGACGTCGTTGACCACCACGTTGTCGCCGATATCCAGGTCCCGGTAGTTCACGTACGCCTCCCTCGGGTCCTTGCTCACGTACTGCTCCATGAAGTCGTAGAAGTTGCTGATCCAGGCCGTCGCCGCGGAGCCTTGCTCGTCCGACGACCAGAACGTGATGTACTGGATGTTGTACAGCACGCCACTCCGGTGCGGGTACGGCGTCGCATCGGCGGGGATGGTGCCGATGAACCCGCCGTGAGGCTCCAGGATGATCATCCCGGCACCACTCATCGTGAGCCAAGGGAAAATGTTGTTCCACGCTTCCTTGGGGATGGCACGCCGGACGTAGTCAGACTTGTTCTTGGTGAAGGTGCTCAGGCTGGTCTTCCGGTCGAGCAGCGCCTCCACCGGCGTGAAGCGGTTCCAGAAGTTGAAGAAGGCCGCCGACTGCAACCATGTCATCTCGAGGCAGTCGGCGCTCGTCATGCCGAGCTCCGGGAAGGAGCTGTTAAGCATTGGCACGAGGTCGCTGCAGGAGCCCAGGTACAAGGACTGGAACGTTGCTTGCTGTCCCTGGATGATGACCCTGATAGTGATGTCGCTGGGGAGGTCAGGCGCGACGTCTTGCCACTTCGTCAGGACGTCTATGGCTCCCTGGTCCACCGTCTTGAAGATGTTGAAGGCCGTCACCGTGGATGGGACTCTGACGAGGCTCACCTTCCACGACACCACGATGCCGAAGCTCTCGCCGCCGCCGCCCCGGATGGCCCAGAAGTGATCCTCCCCATGGCGGCCCTGTCGACGAGGTCGCCGCTGGCGTCCACCAGCTTGGCGTCGAGCACGTTGTCTATGGACAGGCCGTACCTGCGCATCATCATGCCGATCCCGCCGCCGCTCAAGTGCCCGCCCACGCCTATGGTCGGGCAGATGCCGGCCGGGAACGCCAGCTCCGAGTTGTTCTTGGCGACGGTGTAGTAGAGCTCCCCAAGCGTGGCGCCGGAGTCGACCCATGCTGTGGGCACCGGCTGCTCGTCATCAGCGCTCACAGTGATGGCGCGGAGGCTGGACAGGTCGACGACGCCGAACACCTCGCCGGGCCGCTCGGACCGGTACGAGAGGCCCTCGTAGTCGTGGCCACCGCTGCGCACGCGGAGGCGCACGCCGTTGGCGCGACCACACCGCACGGCAGCCTGCACGTGGGATACGTCGACGGGCGTGACGATGCAGAGCGGACTCACCGTGGCGTTGCTCAACAGCCGGGGGTTACGGACGGAGGACACCAGCACGTCGGTGAAGTTGCTCGCGCCCTGAGTGTAGATGAGCCCGGTAGGTATGTTCTCCGACAGGCATTGGAGGAAGTCATCGGAAGTAGCTGAGGAGACACTGGTGGCGAGGTAACAAGAGCAGAAGCTAAGGATGAGCGCTACTGCGGCTAAGCCTCTGAACAATGTCATCTTGGCTTCCTGCATTACTTGTGCGGGAAAGCTTATTATATAGGAGTAATACGAGTACTACTAGTTGTCTAACTAGTTGATCGATCACTTGATCTATATTTGTGTAGCTATGGTTATGGTATCACTCTGGGAAGCGTGCTCGATTAGTTTTAGCCCGGTCAATTATGCCGACAGAGTTACACGCATATGCATGCACGAAAACAACATCAAATCGTCGATCAGATAAGCAGCATCTGTCACTAACAACACTCACAATGCAGACTCTACCATGTTTCTATCCTCATTTATTATCCCTCTATTTATTGCTTTTTGCTGATGTGGCGCTATATTTATTGAAGAGAGGGGGAAAAAACACAAGAAACCAAGTCTAACTAAGAAACCATGTCTTCACGTAAACCAATACAATTTGTGAGAGTAACAAGTGGGTCATGTGACATCATGATAGAAAATTGCATTGTGGGAGATAGTTTCTTGACACAATGTCCAAGACTATAGAAACCATGATAGTTTCTAGCATTGTGAGTACCCTAAGGGCACTCCCAACACAGACTCTATGGTAGAGTTTAAGGTCATTTAATACCTCGAATATCGTGGACTTGAAGGCCAAATAAGACTTGGAGTCTTGTTTTTTCTCCTCATCTCTTTCATAAATATACTGCCACATCAGCGCCATATCAGCAAATTACAATAAATGTGAATGTAATAAATACGCTTAGACTCTATGATAGAGTCTGCATTGTGAGTGCCCTAAGGGCGTCCACAATGAAAATAGTTAGCTGCTATCTATTTTGGTGCCACCTCAATAGCGTGGGTCCTACTTATAGTAATTATTTATTCAACATCCCTTCTCGTTGGTGCGCAGCGCTACTTTGCCTCGGGACAAACAAATCGATATGCGACGAGCAAATCGCTGGCTTGGTATTTTAGACAGTTTCTCTTTCCTGGATGCATGTTGACCTGTACATCAAATAGCTAGCTGCCTTATTGGGATGCCCTAAGCACTTGGAACACGTCGAAGGACGGTATATTAATGAGATCTCGTTGATCTTTGAGATCTGATTCATAAACCGGAGCTGAACTAGAGCGCTCATGGAATTTGGATTGGCTGGAGTATTTAGTACTACTGTCAGTGTCAACCACATTCAGGTTAATATTGTATTACTTCTATAGTACGTACCTTAATTGGGATTAGCCGTGGAAATATGGAACATGCATGGCCGCGATTCCTTATTTCAGAAATGTGGCCCCGTTTGGTTTTTAACCTGAACTAGCCAACATCACAAGTTGGGTGCGGAAAAGCTATTCCATACTTTTGGTAAGAATTGCCTTGGTGACTGCGGAACGCCTAGGGATGAAAACAGTCATAAACGATCGGAAGGAAATCACTTTTACTTTCATTTTTTTCTTGAAAATGAAATTGATACGATAGTCAGAAATGTATATAGCGCCGGTATTACAGGGATTTCGAAAACGATATAGTCGGCCAGAAAATACAGCGATAACGGTCGAAATCTATGATACCGGTATTCTCAAAAACGATGAACACATCAAACTATAGGAAACGAGAAGAGTCATATAACTCGCAACATCACCACAATTCTTGACAATGACACAAATAAACGATCAAATTCTAATTGACTTGACATAGCATAGTGATAAAACATGAATGATTAGAGTTCCTTCTTCGGTAGAAGTTGTTTCTATATGTGTTTCTATATGTGTGCAATCATTGCCATGTTAGTTTCCAAAAAGTTTGCCTTATGTGCATGTTGCTTGCATGTACCTTTGATTCGGTAATTACCAACGGTAAATTACCGGTTAAATACGGGAATCTTCAGAAAAGATCGAAAAGAGAGCATATATAATTGTTTCCAGTTTCGTTTCCGTTTAGGCAGGAAAATCGGAGAAAACTCAAAAATGACTTGAAAAAATCGGAAATTATCATTTTTGTTTTCATCCCTAGGCACGCCACACATTGCCGCGGCTTTGGACGCAAAGCAAACAGAGGCTAATCTTAGTTGTGTCGAGTTGTGGTATGGTCTGGACATATAAACTAAACAGGGCCTCAGGTTTCCATTCCGCACACAGTAAAAAAAAACATTACAAATTAAGTATGCGTTCTCATTATTCCTATTCCATGTTTCCGTTCCTATTGCTATGAACCCCATTTTCACATAGATGGTCGAAATTCATTTGTAAAGGCGGTTTGCGCACTTGCCTAATTCGCACTTGCATTCGAGATTATAGATAAAATTAAATGAATTGTCTCTTAAAATTATTTTTTAAGTAGAGATGGCTGCTTAAGGAATAATATACCTACATGCCCGGTCAAGCAGGTAGTAACATGAACCACAAGACGCGCGGTGAAGCGTGCTTGAAGATTGACGGTAGGTACATGATGATAGGATAAACTAGAAACTCTGATCTGTTGGGATCGGATATAAAGTAGCTAGTGTTCTCGTAGCTGGCTGCAGCCACTTGGTACATACACGGGGGCCAAAGGCCAAGAGATGGAGCCAAAGGAATCATCATGCATGCATATAGCAGTTGAAAATATGAGCCTGGCGGCGCATTATAAGTTACGGTTGGACTGCAGCTTGTTGTGTCTGGTGTGCTAGCATTATGTCTTTCGTTGAGCTGCAGCCTGCAGCTAAATATTCGATCCCATGTTAGAAGTTAGAACCAAATTAATCATATCTGGACAAGACAAAATCCACGTACGGAACAAGTGACTATACAGCTCGAACTGGAGACCCCGTGAATGGACACTTGTACAGCGGGTAGATGAAGAACGTGGAAGAGAAGAAGAAGACTCTATACAACTCCTTTCCAGGCAACAAAAATATGGCCAATTGGCCACATACGTAGAGCTAGAGAAATGCTTCCACTTGATGTTTATGGCTGCGGTTTCGAGCTAGAGAAATGCCTCAACTACTGGCCAAACAAGTCCCTGTCGATCCGATCCCATTGTGGCATTATATATCAGGATCACGTTTCCGTTTTTGAGCCAGTAAAACGATGGCCGTATGCAATAGATCAAGTTGATGACAGTTGTTGCGCGCCATTTGACGGGCCGTAGGTCAAGTACGGCCCAGCAGCGGATGCAAAGCCTACAAGAGTATACAACTGTAGGCCATAATAAACATCATGGGTCTAGCTCGGCCTAGAACGGTCAGCTTGTATACCAGGCCCTGCAGAATGGAGCCGGCCCTCGTAAGGTGGCGTGTGTGTGGCTTTCCCAAGTTCTTATCTAGGTCTTGGTATAATAGTTTTAAACTAGAAAACAGCGTGGCGTTGCCGCGCGGCCACCTGAAGTGCTGCTACTGTGAGGCCAGTTTAAATAAAATTTCATAATAGGATAAAATTAGCGAGAAATGGTCAAAGTCTAGCAATGTTAAACGACTGCATCAGTATATGCTCTCATTAGGTTCGACACTCCAATAAAATAAAATGACATGACATGCAATTAAGGTTAAGTAGTAATGCGAATTACAAATCGCACAAGAATCGAACTTGCCAAGGGCACAAGTAACAAAATAAGTAAAGTAACTATAAAAGTGGGGTAGAGTTTATTGTCATCTCATTGCATTAAGCATGCATGTAGGATTGTAGATATTACATCTTAAAGGAGTCCAGACTTTGCGTCTTAGAGCATCTCCAACAGTGTTGCATATGGGTTTGGTATTTGCATTTTTGTCAAAAGTGTAGAAAACAATGCTCCAACAGTTTTGCAAATCTCTTTTGCATTTTAGTGAGTTTGGCAAAATCAGGTCCTCCTTTGGCATTTTTGCCAAACTTGGGAGCTTTGACATTTCTTGCGTGCGTCCACTTGCATGCCGACACATGGCGACTTGAACCAAGAACCGCTCCCTCCTGGCTCCACTTTTTCCATATGCCAAACCAAAAATAGCAAACTGTTGGAGGAGGCCTTTTTTTTTTTTTTGGCATTTGGAATGGGAGTTGACAAACAAGTCAAATGCCAAATCAAAAATACCAAAACTGTTGGAGATGCTCTTACATACATAGTCTTAGTCCATACTTTGCATAGTGGCCTAAAGATAGATGTTTCAGATTTAGTGACCAAAAAAAATGTTGTTTCAAACTACACGAACAGCATGGTATTACAAAAGACTAAGTCTTTCAAGTGATTCCATAGTATTAAACAAAATTCCATGTCCATGGTTTTGTTTTTCATACACCAAAATGCGGTTTGATTAGTTTCGCTCCACCGTTGCTTGACATCTGTGGCAAAGAGGAAAATGTAATTAATACACATGTATGGAGATTATATTTGAAGCAAAGATTATCATCTATGGTGAACTTAACATGCCTACATTGAAATTGGATACCAAATTGAAATTATTTAACAATTGGATAGGTAACCCATAATCATTCAAGGTAGAGTTGTACGTGTGGCCTCCCTCCACATTCTCCAAAAACATGTGTCTTACCGTTCTGTGTTTATAGGAATGTAATTGCACCAAGATTGTAGAGTAATAACATGTGTTACATGACCTAGGATATGTGAGGTGTTAATAAAATTCAGGCTCGAAACCTTGAAATCACAGACCAGATGACCAATGGAAGAGCTTAAAAACTGGTATATAATGAGAAACAATATACATTGAAAATTCTAAGTAATTGCTAGGATCAAGAGTTTGGTAGTGAAAACAAATATTTAAATACTCTAATAGATTGCATGGAAGCTATATTTAATATATTGTGAGAAACTAAGTTTGCTGTAGTTTACCATCAATGATTAGGTAGTTCTCTGCCTTTTGATGGCTTGTGTTTCATCCTTGTCTTCATCATCCTTGTTGCCCTATCAATAGAATATGAAAGAAAATGAATAGCATATACATTATTTGTGTTGATAAGGAAATGGCTATCGTTAAAGTAATTCTTGGATATGGTCCGGCTCTAATAGCTAAAAGAGTTACCTGTGGTTCATTGTTGTCAGTGTCCCAAGCTCTGTAGTTATAAGATAACAGCTAGAGTCATTCAAATGCACTATGTGTATATAAAAAAAGTATTCATTAACTTACCTAGACTGATCGTCTATGTCCATAGCATGGATATCTTTGAAGATAGGAGTTGATGACGATGTAGCCTATAATTTTGAATTATTGATTAGAACCTCATTTAACAAATTAAAACAGTGGTGTTATTGTTGATGATAATGCAATAGAAATTTTTGAGTTTACCTGATCCATGTTCTTGATTGATGTTATTGCCATCAATGGTGGCAGATCTGATGTATCTATCTCTGGTGCCATAGCTCTAGGGAATGCAGTCTGTGGTAGTGTTTCTTGTTTTCCATGTCTTTCTTTGATCTTGACAACCTCGAAAGAAGGATCTATATTTCTGGTGCTTCTTTTGTACAGGATTTTTACTATGAAAGTGAATTTATGGTTCACCCATTGTGCTATGTCAGGCGGTGTAGAAGTTGGGTCATATTGTTTCCTTAGGTTCTCAGCACATTTCCCAATGAGTTCTACTCCTGTTTTCTCAAAGAACATGAACTGAAGTTTATAGGTGTCATCAGCTCCTATGAAACAAATCTTGTACCTAAAACATGTAAAGAATATAGTTAGCTGTATGTGGATTACGGTAAATAGAACTTAAAGGCAGGGCTGTCTTGATAATCATAATTATTACAGCTATGTATTACACACTCAGTTAAAGATTTCAGATTGAGCACAGGACGATGCATCTAGCTTTATATGTTGAGTGATGTTTTCCTTACTTATATTCCTAATAAACAAAAGACTGATAATGAATAGGGCAATAACAGAAGTGCAGATCATGGAGAAACTGGAAAAAAAAAAATCTGGTGGTGTTCTGTACACGATACTATTGGAAGTGTTGTTCTCGTTTGCTGGTGGAGCTATGCTGATGACTGGACTGCTTCTTTGCTGTCCTTTGTTTTGACACAACAAAGTTGTTTATGTTACATACCTGTTGGTTACTATTGTTTTTCGACTCGAAGTCTTGGAATGAGTTGTTGTTCTAGTTTCCTGAAAGTACAAAGTAAAGAGTAAGTAGTATTTAGAGATTAGAATATATAACACATAGTTAATGAAAAAAATTGATTTTAAGAAAACTAATACATAGGAAGTCATGTTTTCAGAATTTAATCAATGATGGATCGTCTTCATTTAAAAAACTTATGTGTTGAATTAATAAAGGAACAAATAAAATATATTTGTCTTGCCCATGTTTCCCTGTTCTCTCTGTTCTTCAGAGTTCAGAAGATCATCATATACTCCATGGTACATGGAGCATGCCTTCGAGAAGTGCATTGTTACGCGTATTTCGTGGTGGCTATGTACATGATTAAATTAAGCTAAACTATTTAATTATCTGATCTTATTGTTTGACAACTATACTATCTGATCTTATTGTTTGACAATATACTACTATTCAAGGCCAACTTCTGATCATATTCCCTATGTAGTACACATTGCCACCTCCATCCCAAAATCAAATATCTTCAGATTTGAAAATTTCTGGATTGAACATCCTGGATTCCTAGAAGTAGTACAGGACTGCTAGAACAACTCTCTACACTATGCAAATGCTGCTAAACACCTATCAATAAAGCTGAAACATGTCAGAACTGGTTTAAGAAAGTGGAGTAAAGCATTGTCCAATCTGAGTAAACTCATCCACAACTATAAGTGGGTCATTCAACTTATAGAATCTGCTTTCAGATCTCTGGTAAAAAGCCACCTTGGAAATCTTCTAGAATCAAAGAGAAAATACTGGAAACAGAGAAACACCATTAGATGGGTTCAGTTTGAGGATGAAAATACCCATTTTTTCCACCTCATGGCCACTATAACACAAAAAGAATTTCATAGTCTCCCTTCTAGACAGCCAGGGCAGTCAGATTTTGGACCATGAGCAAAAAGCTAATCTTCTTTGGACAGCTTTTAAGAACAGAATGGGCATTACTGAATATAATGGGTTAAATTGCAACTTGGATGATTTTTTAAACCCAACCGACTTATCTAACATTGATGATGACTTCAGTAATGAAGAAATGGATTCAGTAATAAAAAAGCTCCCAAACAACCATGCCCCAGGGCCAGATGGTTTTAATGGAACATTCATCAAAAAATGCTAGGGTATCATCCAAGGGGATTTCAAAAAAGTGCTTCAGGACTTTTGCAGTCAAAACATAGATCTCACAAGCATTAATTCATCACTCATTGCCCTGATCCCCAAGAAGGGCAACCCCAAAAACAATCAATGATTTCGGACCCATATCTCGACAAACTACTCCATGAAGTGCATCACAAAATCTTAGCAAATAGACTGCAATCGTTATCCTAGATCTGGTACATGCCAATCAAGTATGGTTTTATTAAATGGAGAACCATACATGACTGCTTAGCCTGGGCTTTCCAATT
Source organism: Hyparrhenia diplandra (assembly GCA_015847255.1). NCBI lineage: Eukaryota > Viridiplantae > Streptophyta > Magnoliopsida > Poales > Poaceae > Hyparrhenia > Hyparrhenia diplandra. The sequence goes on along the minus strand of JADLZK010010949.1, from coordinate 246,063 downwards.
TCTTCACCTATGCCACCATTCAAAAAGAGAAATCATCATCCTCAAACTAGACTTTGAGAAGGCATTTGATAAAATTGAGCATGAGTTTATCATAGAGATCCTCAGACATAAGGGCTTCCCCAATAAATGGATTCTTTGGGTTCAGAACATCCTAGCCACTGGCACCTCATCAGTGATCTTGAATGGAATTCCTGGAAGAAGTTTCAAATGCAAAAGAGGAGTCAGACAAGGGGATCCCCTCTCACCCCTCCTTTTTGTATTAGTTGCTGACTTATTACAAACAATGATTAATAAAGGCTGGCATGATGGTCTGCTAGATCACCCCCTGAGCAACACCTTTGCTGGTGACTACCCTGTGATACAATATGCAGATGATACTCTCCTAGTACTACCAGGTGATGAATCCACCATCACCAACCTCAAAGATATTCTTAAATGTTTCTCAGACTGCTCAGGCCTACATGTCAACTATGGGAAATCAAGTCTAGTTCCAATAAACATGGGAAATAACAGAGCTCGGGGAGCTTGCGGCAATTTTGGGTTGTGAAGTGGGCATGCCTTTCACCTACTTAGGCCTACCTTTGGGGACAAAACCAACAAATCAATGACTATGCACCCATGCTAAGTAGAATTAAAAGGAGATTATCAAGCATCAAGAAGCTTCTTTCATATAATGGAAGGTTAATCCCGGTTAACTCAGCCTCTCTCGGACTACCTACCTTTTATATGTGTTCTCTAAAGCTACCACCCCAAGTTGTCAAACAGATTGATCACTATAGAAAGAATGGACTGTAGTGCAAAGGAGATGTTGACAGAAGAGGAAGATGTCTAGTAGCTTGGGATGAGGTGAGAAAACCAAAAGAGCAAGGAGGGCTTGGCATTATCGACATTGAAAGCCAAAACAATGCTCTTTTAATGAAATTCCTAGACAAATTCTACAACAGCCAACATACCCCAGGTTTCCCTAACCCGGTGCGCTCTTTATCCCAATAGTGCCTCCCCTCATAATAGAACTCCCCGTTGGATCTTTTTGGTGCAAAGATATCCTAATACTTTTGGAAAATATCAAGAGTTTGCCAAATGCGGTCCCGTGATAGTAGCACTATATCACTCGGTTGGATATCCGGGTTGACCAACCTTTGAAGGATATGTACCCAGAGCTGTTCTCCTTCACTAGAAAGCCAAAGTGTTCCATCAGATTTTTTATGAATCAAACATTTGAGAGGCTCTTTAGCCCAACCCTCTCTATGATAGCCAAAGACCAACTAGAAGAAGTCACTGTCATCCTAAACAATCTTATTTCGGATGAAGCAATGCCGGACTCTTGGTCATATTCTTGGGGAATAACACATTTAGCGAAAAGAAGAAAGCTTATAAGGCAATGAATGCATGGGGCTCCCCTTCACCTCTATTCAGATGGATCCGGAAAGCAAGCAACCTTGGTAATCAAAAATTCTTCTTTTGGCTCCCCGATGAGAGAGACGACTCAATACTAGGAACATGCTACGAAGAAAAAAAACATGGCTCTGCCCGATTATAATTCTCGCTACAGGTAACCTAAACTCTAAAGAGACATACCTTCATCTTTTCTTTGGTCGCAACTTCAGTAGACGGTGTTGGAACGCCTCAACATCTCATGGGACCTCAACCTCTACCCCATGGATATGTTCATCAAGGCCAAAGTAGATTTTGAGCACTATCTTCGAGAGAAATTGTCATTTGTGGTTGCTTTGGGCTCTTTGGAAGATGAGGAACAAAATTATTTTTGACAATGGTAGGATTGATGTCAATGATTGGAAAATAACTTTCTTTGAAGAATTTGGCTTGGTTTGCATCAAAGCCAAACCTATCAAGAGTACAAATCTTTGAAATCATGGAGAGCTAGTCATGTATAGGTCCTTTTCTTTTCTTTTTGGGCTGGCCGTTGATATTTCTTACACGATCCACATTAGGAAGGCGAAAAAGAAATATATATGGGATATCTATCTAATCATGTTAGCTTGGATATGGGATTAACCTCATGATCCAACAAAGCGGAGTTAGGCGGTGTTAGTAGTGGTATGTAAACTTATCATCATTATCCATAGTGGAGTTAATCTCACCAGGATATGTACTCAAGGTATACCACTCATTTCTAGGCATTACCTATACACTAGTCTGTCACCCTAGCAATAACGCTCAAAGAAATGCGGGTATGGTATTCTTGAAAGGCCTTGATAAAAGAATGAACATGAAATCTGCAAACGCACAGATAGAAATACCATCGTAGCCCTTCACCGGGAGTAATCCAGGTATCGTATTTATATTTTACCACAGGAAAGGTAAGTCTATGGAAAGTAGAGAGAAAAGGATATCTAATGATTTAGGAAGTGATTTACTTATGAGATCCACTTACAGTAGTATAATGCAGAGTAGCCATATGCATCTAACATTACTCAACAGGATAAGTAACAAGATAAAGATAATTATATAAATGATAAATACCCAAGTCTAAGATCATCATATGCCACTAGAATCATACGAGCTATTAGCATGTTATAGAAAGAATAGAAAGAATATTCCTAAGATACTCTTAATCATATATGTCAATGAATACTACAATTAGTGCAATACATCTAGCTATCATGGCAAGGTTGGATTACATCTACACATGGCAAGCATTACCAATAACAACCAAGGACAAAACTTGATCATTGTTGATATTTCTTACACGATCCAAATTAGGAAGGCGAAAGAAATATATATGGGATATCTATCTAATCATGTTAGCTTGGATATGAGATTAACCTCATGATCCAACAAAGCGAAGTTAGGCGGTGTTAGTAGTGGGATGTAAACTTAGCATCATTATCCAAAGTGGAGTTAATCTCACTAGGATATGTACTCAAGGTATACCACTCATTTCTAGGCATTACCTATACACTAGTCTGTCACCCTAGCAATAACGCTCAAAGAAATGCGAGGCATGGTATTTGTTGATAGGCCTTGATAAAAGAATGAACATGATATCTGCAAGCGCACAGATAGAAATACCAATTGTAGCACTTCACCGGGAGTAATCCAGGTATCGTATTTATATTTTACCACAGGAAAGGTAAGTCTATGGAAAGTAGAGAGAAAAGGATATCTAATGATTTATGAAGTGATTTATTTATGAGATTCATTTACGGTAGTGTAATGCAAAGTAGCCATATGCATCTAACATTACTCAACAGGATAAGTCACAAGATAAAGATAATTATATAAATGATAAATACCCAAGTCTAAGATCATCATATGCCACTAGTATCATACGAGCAATTAGCATGTTATAGAAAGAATAGAAAGAATATTCCTAAGATACTCCTAATCATATGTCAAATGAATACTACAATTAGTGCAATACATCTAGCTATCATGGCAAGGTTGCATTACTTCTACACATGGCAAGCATTACCAATAACAACCAAGGACAAAATTTGATCATTACCGTAATTATAAACTCGACTAGTCCTACATTCGGAGGGTGGATTCCAAAGGAAACTCCACTACTACGCAATTGTCCATCACCGCCGGGCTCCAACCCCCTTCACCGCCGAAAACCGAACCGCGCAGAACCATAGCGGTAGTGATGTGGGGTTTGAAACACTACCGGGTCAAAACACCGGCGGTGATGCGAGGAGAGACTACCGTTTGATATCGAACCGGCAACAAGACCGTCACCGAACACCGCCGGGTGTTCCACGACCCGGCAAAGATTTTTGATCCAAGCAATGCGGGTTCGAAGTCACCGGCGAGTTGATATTGGGAGCACCGTCGGGCGTTAACGAACCGACGTAATCGGGGGGATAACACTATCGGGTTAGACTGAGCCGACAAAGTATCGAAGAGCTAACAATGGCGGCTTACTTTGAACCCGTCGGCTGAACTTTACATGAACACCGCCGGCTGATCTCAACCCGACAAATAAGTATTAGAGTGGAGACTATCGGTTGGTTAATGCAAAACAGCGGTGATGTTTCGCCGCCTATGACGGTTAGTAATTCAAACCGATAGTGTTTTGGTATAGTTACACTACCGGTTTGTTGTTCATTCACCGCCGGGCCCATGCCACCCGGCGTTTTTGTTTTAAATTTTTGAATTTATTCATGGAATTCAGCTCTTTTAAATCCGAAAAATCATCATACATTAATATCGTCAAAACATTACAGGATTTAATGGTTACATACAACAAAATCCACCTAATGTTCTAGAAACTAAGCCTACATGAACTTCTAAAATAAAAACACCAATGACCATAGAGTCATAGATAAATAAAAGCATGACATCTTTCCAAAACCAATTAAGCGACAATTCTTTCGCAATCTTCATAAGTATGTGGGGTGGCTTCTCTTCAATCTCCGTGGCCGGCTAGTTTGCACCATTGTAGGCGACGATACAAACTTCACCTTCGGTGTTGTATTTTCTCAGAACAATTATTAGCGTAGCCTTGGACTTGAGCATAGCAATCTTCCCAAAGTTAGATAGATCCCCGCACGCGACCAACAAACACTACGCACCACGCCATGCTTGCCTATACATGTCACCAAAATAGGATGATATTGCTATGTTATTCATAAAAGTTGTACAAGAAGTTACGCATATATATTTAAAATATCCAAACCGGATTTCGAACAACACTAACTCATGAATTTCAATCACAATTCGAAAGCACGTTGCGGACCGAGACGGGCATTTCAACGAACACATCAAGGGCGTGTGACCGACGCACTCACCAAGCTTTAAAATGCGCCTCGTGCGCTCCTATCTTGTCTTGGAGGATTTGAGGAGGACAAGGTCACGGACGGTATGGGGTCGGGCGGTGAAGAGGAAGACGGCGTGAGGCCGCAGACGGCAGAGAGGTGTGGCGGCGGTCCTCCGTCGGCGTGGAGGAGGAAGACCAAGCGGCGACGCGAGGGTAGGACAGCGGCGAATTAGTTCTCATTCTCAAAGGTAAAAACTTCGTACACCTAAAGGGATAATTAGTTCTCACCGTGGAAGGGGCCGAAGGGGCGGAGGGATCTTAGACGCGGGCGTTGGAGACGCCGGAGTGGAGGAGCGCGGCGTGGGAGAATGCCGTCAAGCCTCGATTCGGCTGGAGCGAACGACCGGGGGATCTTGCTGAACGGACGGCCCGCGGCGGCGTAGGGGACGACGAACGGCGGCGTTTGGAGTTGGTGGTGCGCTCCGTCGGCGAATCCGGTGCTCTTTGGATGTGCTTTGGTGGGGAACGAGAATGGCGCGGTGTTCAAATGGCTTGCCAAAATTTCGCTCCGAGCTACTCACCTATATATATAGGCAAGGCTGGTTTGGGCGCGGTGGGGAACAAAATGGCGGGAGGTTCAGATAGATTTGGAAAATTTCACCCCAATCCTATTCGTTGCCGGTTATTACACGCAACCGGCAGTGAAATAGAAATGCTGCCACTTCATGGATGATCATGTACCTTTGTGAAGGATGTGTAATCCTCCATGGTGGAAATGGCTTGAATTTTTTTTTCCAAATATGTACACCCAAAATATGACCCCACACAAGTTCTTAGGTTTTTCTCGCTAAAATATTTTAATTACTATGATTTTCTTCTACCTAAACTAGCGACAAGAAGGCTAATTAAACCATGGAAACACAAGAATATGTCTTGGACCTCCACGGTGATTTGCCTCCTAGGGCACATGAGACCCTCGTGGAAAAGTCTAGCAGCATTCCAAATTTTTTCGTGGGTACGCCTTTCAGTTCAAACTATAATTATAAGGTGGCGTCGCCTTAAATTCAAATAAAATGGGAAAAGTACCAAACCAACTCCGAAAAATCTCAAACTTCGTGAGTGCTTCCCAATTTGCATGTGAAAGGCTCGAAAAAGTTTGAGACCACTACAACACCCAGGCAAACATATGAACCACATGGAGCACAAGAACTACTAATCAGATAGTCCTAATTCGATGGTAGGGATCATGTACCTTTGTGAAGGATGTGTAATCCTCCATGGTGGAAATGGCTTGAATTTTTTTTTTCCAGTCATGTACACCCAAAATATGACCCCACACAAGTTCTTAGGTTTTTCTCGATAAATATTTTAATTACTATGATTTTCTTCTACCTAAACCGGGCGACAAGAAGGCTAATTAAACCATGGAAACACAAGAATATGTCTTGGACCTCCACGGTGATTTGCCTCCTAGGGCACATGAGTCCCCGTGGAAAAAAGTCTAGCAAAGATTCCGCTCTTTTCATGGGTATGCTTTCGGTTCAAACTATAATTACAAGGTGGCGTCGCTTGAAAATTCAAATAAACCGGAAAAAGTACCAAACCAACTCCGAAAAATCTCAAACTTCGTGGGTGCTTCCCAAATTGCATGTGAAAGGCTCGAGAAAAAGTTTGAGACCACTACAACACCGGCAAACATATGAACCACATGGAGCACAAGAACTACCTTTGTATAGTCCCGGTTCGATGGTAGGGATCATGTGCCTCTATGAAGGATGTGTAATCCTCCTTGGTGGAAATGGCTTGAATTTTTTTTCAGCCATGTACACCCAAAATATAACCCCACACAAGTTCTTAGGTTTTTCCGATAAATATTTTAATTACTATGATTTTCTTCGAGCTAAATCGGGCGACAAGAAGGCTAATTAAACCATGGAAACACAAGAATTTTTCTTGGACCTCCACGATGATTTGCCTCCTAGGGCACATGAGACCCTCGTGGAAAAAAGTCTAGCAAAGATTCCGTCTCTTTTCGTGGGTACGCCAGGTTCAAACTATAATTACAAGGTGGCGTCGCGAGAAAATTCAAATAAACCGAAAAAGTACCAAACCAACTCCGAAAAATCTCAAACTTCGTGGGTGCTTCCCAATTTGCATGTGAAAGGCTCGAAAAAAAGTTTGAGACCACTACAACACCGGCAAACATATGAACCACATGGAGCACAAGAACTACAATCAGATAGTCCTCGGTTCGATGGTAGGGATCATGTGCCTCTGTGAAGGATGTGTAATCCTCCTTGGTGGAAATGGCTTAAATTTTTTTTCCCACCATGTACACCCAAAATATGACCCCACACAAGTTCTTAGGTTTTTCTCGATAAATATTTTAATTACTATGATTTTCTTCGAGCTAAACGGGCGACAAGAAGGCTAATTAAACCATGGAAACACAAGAATTTTTCTTGGACCTCCACGGTGATTTGCCTCCTAGGGCACATGAGACCACGTGGAAAAGTCTAGCAAAGATTCCGTCTCTTTTCGTAGGTACGCTCGGTTCAAACTATAATTACAAGGTGGCGTCCGCTGAGAAATTCAAATAAACCGGAAAAAGTACCAAACCAACTCCGAAAAATCTCAAACTTAAATGGGTGCTTCCCCATTTGCATGTGAAAGGCTCGAAAAGTTTGAGACCACATGGGCCACAAGAACATTACAAATTAATTAGGAAGTAACCATACAACCTTATAAATAATTAACATAGTAAACACACTAATCATCATCATCGCCGCCGGGATCAATATTGGGTCCAAATTTTGTGATCCATGCACACGAATGTAGGATTATAGAAATATTGGGTAATTGATGTCACGGATTAAGTATCCGCTTGAGTCGATGAAGGTCAATGCCCTTATGATTGCACTCTCGCCCCTCACAAGGACGTAAAAATGCTCGACCATAGATATAACCTACTTTGAATCGACCCGGTGCCTAGGTTAGTAAACCTTATGCGCATTGTCGCCCTTCCGTAGTTTGTTTGGCCAAGGTGTGCACGAGAAGTCCCAATCGTACCCGCGAAGTCGGTCCTCAGTAGCTTGGTCGAGAACGGCCGCCAAGCCACATGCAAAGATAAGTAAGATCGTGGAGCAAAATCTGCAAGTGGGAGAACCAAAATGAATGAGGATGATGTGAATCTATCTAATATGCATTGCCAAAATGATGAATTTAATTTATTATCACATCATCATGGTTGTAACTCCCAACATATTAAGCTATATTGCCATGGGGGATATTATCGCCAGACAAGGCAAATATCTTGAAGTGCGAGAAATCAGGCACAATGTAGCAAACACGTCGAAGAGAATCTAAGCACAAGGAAACGGCATGGTACTCGGCGTTTTGCACGGTCGTTCTCTCGTTTCCCCTCTCGTGGATTAGGTGGCTGTTGTGTCCTGGAATCCTCGAAGGGATGTAAAAACTTATTTCACACGTATATAGTTGATGACCAGGTGACGATGCTCTAGATGTCGTGGTCTCCACAAAACCGAGATAGAGAACCGGCTAAGTCTTTGTTTCTAGCCATTGTATTAGGGATAAAGTCTGTGAAACATATAAATGCAACAAAATGACGTTAAGTTAAACTAATTGTCCATGTATTTGTTATAGTAAAATAAGAAATAAAAATATTAGAAAAAATTACATACGATGGTCGGATAAGGGAATGGCCTTGTGTCCACACCAGGGGCGAATGGCTCATCGCCAGCGTGGAAACCTGGTTCTTGTGGTGGCGGCAAAGGCGGAGGACCGCCACCAGCTGAGCGATAAAAAGGAAAAAAAGGACAAAGCTCATAAATATATATAGTATATATATATGTATTGTTGTTTATATGCATATTATATAGGAATTCTAGACAAAAAAAAATCCCTTACCAATGTAATATCCTGGAGCCATGAACAAATCTCCTAGAAAGAGAGAGAGAGAGTGAAAGAGCCGAGTGGATTTCGTGCGAGAGTGACCGGAGCTCGTGGGTGCGTGCTTGGGTATGTGTGTGGATGCGGCCGCGCATTGATTTATAGCAGCTGATCGATCACGGTACATCACTGCGCCGGGTATTAAGATATACCCGGTCGTGATAACAACATGACTACCGGTTATTTGAATGGAGCCGGCGGTTGAATACAATATCACTACCGGTTGTTTGTATGTATCCGCAAAGTGAATTCACAAAGTGTTGTCACTTCACTCAATTTGCATGCATGCATTGTTGCGATCTTCTTTGCATATGTACGAGTAGATGCTTCACACAAGCCGGGTTTTGGTTATCTGCTCAAGGGGATATGGATGTGAATAAAATTCATTATCTGTTCTTTGTTTTTGTTACATATATAACTTTATTTCATTCACATTAGATTTGGATATATATCTTTGAATTTTTCTCACAATATGCGGCATATTTCATTGACGAACCGTCTTTATTGCAACCGCCTTTATTACGCTCGATGAAGGGTAAAAATGGAAACTCAAAGGTATCGAAGAGACAATCAAGATTCATATCAAACAGAAATACAACAGATAAGAAATTTGATTGCATATATTTCCATAACAAAGACCTTACATTACATATATTTCCATAGCAAAGACCTTACATAGAACTAAATATATGGTAACAAAGACCAATTCACGATAGGTCAATGCTACAATCAAAGTGTATAAACACATTAAAATTTAACCACCTCAAGAAGTCTCTTGTAGCATCTCCTCGGATCGAAGAAGTGGCGAGGCTGCTACGTGCACTCATTGAGGAGGTTGGAGGATGAGATTCACCGGGAGCTTCATCTTCAAATTAAACTTGACCATTGGACCAAGGATGAAATCACAAAGAACTTGGTCCAATGAGGGTTGTTTTTCCATGGATGCACCATATGATTCGAGATACTATATGCCCATGTGTGCGGGATATTGGCTGAACACTAGCACCCCAAAGCACAAGGACTCCGGACTCTTAATATGAGTCCGAGTTCGATCTTGAATCATGGCACCCACGAAGCTGCAAGCCCCTGTCTCTCCTTCATCGAGAAAGACTCTTCTAGCACCTTTTAAAACCATTTTCTTGGACTAGGCATATTCAGATGTGGAGGGCTTTCTCCCAAAGAAAGACCATATGTATGTGGAACTGGAAAGTACCGCTAGCAAAGAAGATCGAGGACGAAGAACAAGGAAAATAAGGAGAAAAAGATTTCCTAGATCCAAAACCCATGACACTAAAAATTCAAAACTAAGCCCTCTCAGATTTTGAGGAGAGGGTTAGGAACTACCGGACGAACCAAGAATGCAACAACGAGAGAGAAAACGGGTGCAAAACACAAAGTCCCCCTTGCCGCTTTAAATAGGCGAGATGGCGTGGTTGAGTCGACCGCCGTTGTACGGAGGGCGTGGCGGCGAAGGCGCCAAAGATTGGTGCGATGGTCGGCCCGGTCGAGTTGAGAACCGCGGCGTCGTTGAATTTTTTGAAATCACCGCCGGGTCTAAGTTTTCACCCGGCGGTGATGTCGAATACCACCGACGAAAGATTTGCACCGGCAAAGATCTACACATCACCGCCGGGTGTGATACTACACCCGGCAGTGATCCACACATCACCGCCGGTGTGAAACTACACCCGCGGTGTTTTTAACCGACATTGATTTAACCCGCCGACGCCGCAGTTTGGTGCCACGTGCTTTTCTCATCGATTCGAGACACCGCCGGTTTCCTAACCGGCGGTGAATGCTACCGGCAACGTGGTTCTCCAAGCGGCGGCATGCATGCAGCAGCACAAAGCCACTTTGTGAACACGCTAAGTGAACGTGGACGACTACAAGATTATGGTAAAAAAAAAAAAAAACAGTGATGGCTATCCGTTTGGGCGGTACAAAGTTTGATTCTTTAAATAGCCCGACGGTGTTGTGGGCGTGCTACGACTTGTTGAGTGTGTCATTTTCGTGCTCCGGCCGGCCAGAAGTCTCTCTCTCCCTCCCTCCCTCCTGCTCCCTCACCCGTCGGCATCGAAGGTACGTGTGGTTGATCTTGTAGCAATGGTAAACAAGCAGTGAAGCATGCATTCCTTGTTTCAAAATAACAATGCTAAACTCGATCATCGTTCTTGAAAAAATTGGTCAAAAACCGGGCTTGTTGGGGATTTCGGGATTGGGTGTTGGGAAACGCCGTGCCGGCCGAGGAAGCGGCCATTGGAAACGCTACAAAACGCGTAGCCGGTCGGCCTTTCGTGGGGAGAGACGGGCGTCGCGGCGGCCATTGGATGAGCCGGTCGTGGCGCCGTTGATCGTTTTCATGGCGCCGCGTCTTGGGAATGACTATGGACTGCATGCATTCCATGGCTTGCTACTATATAACAACGCTCGATTTGGTACCATCTTCATCGCTAATTAGCCTCTCTCTTTCCATAAACCCCGTGGCAGCTAGCTTCTTCTTCATCGACGAGATGGCCGCGTCTACACCAACGAGGAGCTTGTCTTCACCGTGGGGCGCCTCCACGGCGCCCCTACGGAAGCTCACCGCCCGGCCGAAGAAGTCGGCCCGCCAATGGTGGCTTGGCCGTTGGTGGAGAAGGCGAACTTCTACGCCTTCAAGGTCGAGGCCATGGCCGACATCCTCGCTAGGGGATACCGGCCAGGCGGGCGGAGGCTCCGTGCAGCCGCCGGGCGGAACGCGGCCGGGCGGGCGGGAACGCGGCCGGCGGCGGGATGAGGCCGGCGGCGGCGATGAGGCCTAGGCGGCGGGCGGCGGAGGTGGTGATGGCGGCGGCGGCGCGGCGAGGAGGCGCGATGGCGGCCGCCGCTTTCTTTTTTTTTTTCGTTTTGTAAATATATTATCTAGTAATATATAATGACTCTCAAGTCGTTTTTAATTCATCTCCGTTCTCTGTTTCTATCGTTTGTTTTTACTATTCCTTCTTCATTCAACCCCGCAAGCTATCGGTTCCTTTAATTTGCTTCCCCTCCCAAATCGCTATCGGTTCTAATTCAACCCGGTTGTGTCAATCTTGAAATCGCTTTCGGTTCTAATTCGAACCCGCGAGTGATCTGTGTCCATCAAGACCACTGCCGGGGAATGATTCAACCTGGTGGTGATCTGAGTCTTCACTGCCGGAATTTGTCAAATCCATGGAGTTTCTGAGTTTCCCGCACCTGAACGGTTCATCACTGCCGGGCAAGCTTCAACACTGCCGGTGGATTAAATTCCGGCAGTGATGCCAGCGGTAGTGATGAGCGAATCTGTAGTAGTGCTCAACAGGACTGTCACTCCCGCGATCTACCACACGGCTCGGAATGTAGGGTGCAATTGCAGATAAACGTTGTATAAACACCACGTTTACACATTGCTTATCACCCACATAGTGATCATCTATATGGATGCTATACAATTCCATGCATAAAATATAAAACAATCTTACTAAACTAAACATATAATCATAGCATGTATAAACACATAACAATAAGAATATAATAATTATATAGATCAAAGCCATAACAATAGTGTATCAATAATAATACTTACAGATCGAATTCAAGAGCGAAGAACAATGCTCTTGCTATTGCTTGACTATCAGGAACTCAAGATGAATTTGATCTTGAACTAGAACTAACTAGTTAGCTAGCTACTTCTAGTATGATGAACTAGGGCTTAGGTCTAGACTTGGTTGGACTTGATGAGTATGAGTTGATAATGAATATTATTTCAGCCCTGGGGTCAGCTGGTCTTCTTATATAGCACTTGGCGATGAACGTGAACCCTTGGATCAAACCGACCTTCAACAACGGTGTAGATACAACCTCAATGTCGGTAGTAAACCGACCTAGAAAGGAGAGGCTGACAGGTGGGACCCACCTGGCGGCCGGCCTAGTTGGCACTGGCGGCCGCCAGGGTGGCATGCCACCTTGGCTTCCCGTTTGTTCTGGTGTCCTCTGGTATCTTCTAGAATGTTTTAGTCCACTTTTCGGGTTGAGTTACTTCACGGTCAAGTCTTGTCATCATATGTCTTGTATATTTCGGAACTTTCTCCATTCTTCTCTGCATTTATCTATCAAGTCCCTAGAAAGTCACAGAATACCAAAACTCGTGGAAATATATTAGTTAGACCCCTAGACTATTGTTGGTCTTTGACTTGAGCCCTTATTTCATGTTATTTAACTTATAAAATTATACTATAACAGGTGTCAACAATCATTACCGTAATTATAGCTCGACTAGTCCTAGCATTCGGAGGGTGGATTACAAAGGACTCAACAGGACTGTCACTCCTGCGATCTACCACACGGCCCAGAATGTAGGGTGCAATTGCAGATAAACGTTGTATAAACACCACGTTTACACATTCCTTATCACCCACATAGTGATCATCTACGTGGATGCTATACAATTCCATGCATAAGATATAAGACAAACTCACTAAACTAAACATATAATCATAGCATGCATAAACACATATCAATAAGAATATAATAATTATATAGATCAAAGCCATAACAATTGTATTCTAATTATAATAGTACTTACAGATCGAATACAAGAGAGAAGTCTCAAGAACGATGATCCTTGCTACTTCTTGACTATCAGGAACTCAAGATGAACTTGATCTTCAACTAGAACTAGCTAGGTAGCTAACTACTTCTAGTATGAACTAGGGCTTAGGACTAGACTTGGTTGGACTTGAGATGAATTGACTTGGTATGAGTTGATAATGAATAATTATTTAGCCCTGGGGTCAGCTGGTCTTCGTATATAGTACTTGGCGATGAACGTGAACCCTTAGATCAAACCGACCTTCAATAACGGTGTAGATACAACCTCAATGTCGGTAGTAAACCGACATAGAAAGGAGAGGCTAATAGGCCGACCCCACCCGGCGGCCGGCCTACGTGGCACTGGCGGCCGCCAGGGTGGAGTGCCACCTTGGCATCCCGTTTGTTCTGGTGTCCTCTGGTATCTTCTAGAATGTTTTAGTCCACTTTTTGGGTTGAGTTACTTCACGGTCAAGTCTTGTCATCATATGTCTTGTATATTCCGGAACTTTCTCCATTCTTCTCGGCATTTATCTGTTAAGTCCCTGGAAAGTCACAGAATACCAAAACTCGTGGAAATATATTAGTTAGACCCCTAGACTTATGTTGGTCTTTGACTTGAGCCCTTATTTCATGTTAATTGACTTATAATATTATACTATAACAGGTGTCAACAGTCGCCTTGTAATTCTTTTCTAGACCATTCTTTTATTTAATTTTAAAAAAAGGTCGGGGACTCCCACCTCCTATAGTTTGGAAATAGTACCTAAGGAGAATTTATTACTGCATCTTAGTTAATCCACCATATGTGGGGAAATATGTTGAGCATGTTTGCTATGGTTTTCTTGCATAGACTTCATAAGGCTAAAACCTTTCTAAAGTGTGCACTTATGGAGTTGTGAAGGCCCTTAGCACTTTTTTTAAAACAAGCTCCTTAACACTTAATTCCATGTTGTTCTTTTCATTAGAAAGAAATGTCGCATCTTATAATCATTTTGACAATCATGTTTTGTAAACTGCAAGTAAACTTATGTGATTGTCGTGCTGCTCCAGGAATATGATGGTAGCATCCAAAACATACAAGGAGTTATCTTGGTTCAAGCCAAAGCCCTACATCTAGTCTCAAAGATGATCAAGTGCATGTTCCTCACATGAATGCTCTGAAGTTCCTACAAAGGGGGCAAGAATGGTAGAAGAGGTAGGAAATGGAGCCAGAGTCTATAGATAAACTACCCGATAGCTTGCCTTATATAGAGTTCGAGGCCAGGGCACCTACAGTGACAATCATGCGTGGGGGCACTGCAGGCACGGTGGTAATTTGCTAGCCATCGGGTGTAATGTTATCTTTGTTATTGTCTTCTAATCTCTTAGGGTCATCATACTGGAGTTGATAGTCGCCCCTAGACTTATCGATCGCTTTGCTGCTGCGCAGATGGTGGCCACGATCCCTTGTGTTGGGGGGTCATGGCCTCCGTAGGCTTAGGTAGCCTTTGAGTCAATGCCTTCGATCGTCATGGTTCCCTTCCATAGTAGATGGGATCGTACATGCATCTCACCAGGCCGTATTTGGACGGTGATCCATCGTATGGGCCATTATTGTTGGGCGGCCAGTATTTACTAAATTAAAGATAAAAAATGTACACCTTCAGAACTACTCTACACAAAGATAGGGAGCTATAATTTGAAGAGTTTTGAAAGTATGATTTCTGATTTTGAAGTTTAAGGAGAAAATTAATTAGCACTCCCTCCATCCTAATATATAAGGTGTGACTACTTTTTATTCATGTCCTATATAATATAAAGCGTGGTCTCTCTAGACGTATATACATGATGCAATGTTGAGAGAGAAAATTAAATATGTTCTTGGTATCTGAACCAGATATGGTTACGCAGCTTACGCCTTATATAATTATTAGGATGGGTGGATTATATTAATTTCCTCTAATGAATAGATCCATGCGTTGGAATTAGATTTAGACATAAAAGTAGGTTTTGTCTGTCCCAATGTACAGATGACATAAAAGGGCCTAGGTGACGAGCGGTGGTATTGTAGGTTTTGACACATTTGTAGTTCGGTGGCAATATTCGTTTCTCCTCATTCAACCAAAAGGTTTCTAACATTGTCATGTCATATGAAATAAAATGACACTCGGATGAAACACTCACTCTAAATAGAAAATTTCATTCTTTGGTTTTATATACATTTAATTTCTTGGCTCAGAGAGAGTTGGTAATTGTGTTAGAAACTCATTTTTCTCTCTCTTCTTAAATACACTGTCATGTCATAAAAATGCAGATGTGACAATCTATTTAATATAAATGAAACTCCTATTGAGACTGGTTTAACAAATCACGTAAAACATTGGATTTTCTGGCAATTATGAATAGTATTTATTTTTTCTGAATTTTTGTACCGAGTAGTCATTGACACATTCAGCTTATTCTTCTTTCCTTGAATAACCAAAAGACTTATGTATCGATATATATTAAGATTAATATTAAGATAAGAAGACGTGAGAACGTAACTTTAAGCAAGTTTGGTGTGGTAATGTTTAGGCAAATGGTAGAAAACGTGCGGAACCCAAACCGTATTTATGCTCTGCAACACAACACGGGTCCAAAGAAGCATAGTTTTGTGCTGAAGAACTTTCACACGTTGTGTAGTTTCCTGAAATTTATTCAACGAGATACAAACACATGTAAATGTAATAGTCTAGTGTGTGGCTAGCATGTATGTACGCAAAAGATACAAATTAAATCTGTCCAAGCAAGCTGTTGGCAAATGGCGGGATGCTCTGCTCGTTCCTGAAGTAGTCGTCGGGGTCTATCTGACTCTTGGCCATGGCGAGCCTCTGGTAGTTGTCCTTGAAGTACTTGTGTCCCCACACCATGCCGGCCTGGTAGCTGCTGACGTTGCCGACCACGACGTTCTCGCCAAGGTCCAGGTCCCTGTAGTTGAAGTAGGCCTCCCTCGGGTTGGAGCTCACGTACGGCGCCATGAACGCGTAGAAGTCCCTGATCCACTTGGTCTGCACGGCCCCGTCTCCCTCGCCATGGGCCAGAAGTTCATGTACTGGATGTTGTACAGCACGCCGGCGCGGTGCGGGTACGGCGTCGCCGACTCTGGCACCGCGCTGGCCTGCGCGCCGAAGGGGTCCAGGATCATGAGCCCCGCGTTAGGCTGCGCGAGCTTGCCGAAGATGGTGGCCCACACGTCCCGCGGGATGGCTCGCCGGACGTAGTCGGACGTCGCCTTGTAGCCGCTGCTGAAGACGGACGCGGCGGTGGCCCGGTTCAGGAGGTCCTCCACCGTGGAGCCGCTGCCGAGGTAGATGTAGGGCACGGATTGGATCCACGTCATCTCCTTGCAGGAGGTGCGGTTGAACCGCAGCTCCGGGAAGCGGCTGCTCATCACCGGCAGCAGCGCGTCGCACGTGCCGAGGAACAGAGACTGGAAGTTGGCCGTCTGCTGCTGGACGAGCACCCTGATGAAGAGGTCGTCCGGCAGGGATGGCGCCACCTGCTGCCACCGGGTGACCACGTCCACGGCGCCCTGGCTGGCCGACACCGGCACGTTGAACACCGTGACGGTCGCCGGGACCGGCACGAGCTTCACCTGCCACGACACCACGACGCCGAAGCTCTCGCCGCCGCCGCCTCGGATGGCCCAGAAGACGTCGCTGCCCATGGTGTTCTTATTGAGGAGCCTTCCCTTGGCGTCCACCAGGACCGCGTCGACGACGTTGTCGATAGCGAGGCCGTACTTGCGCAGCAGCATGCCGAACCCCCCGCCGCTGAAATGTCCCCCGACGCCGACGGTCGGGCACAGACCGGCCGGGAACCCAAGCACGTTGCTGGCCTTGCCGACAGCGTAGTAGAGCTCCCCAAGCTGGGCGCCGGAGTCGACCCACGCCGTCTTGGCCTGCGCGTCGACGCGCACGGCACGGAGGTTGGACAGGTCGAGCACCGCGAACACCTCGGGGCGCTCGGACCGGTACGACAGGCCCTCGTAGTCGTGTCCCCCGCTGCGCACGCGGATGCGCATCCCGTTCCGGCGGCCGCACACCACGGCGGCCTGCACGTGGGAGGCGTTCGTCGGCGTGACGATGTAGAGCGGCCTCACGATGGCTGGCGTGAAGAACTTTGGGTTCCTGATGGAGGACTTGAGCAGCGGCGTGAACGACGGGGAGCTGTTTGTGAACACCAGCTGGCTGGGGATGCTCGCCGAGAGGCACTGGAGGAACCCATCATCGGACGAAGCAGCACCGGCGTAGGTGCAGAACAAGGCAAATATGAGCACCGCTGGCGGTGTTAAGCTCTTGGCCATGGCCATGTTTGCTTATAGCTGCTTGTTGCAAACGTTGCAAGATTGGATGCACACTTGCACTTCATGGCATGGAGCTTGATCTAGGGGTATATATAGCCTACGATTGGTTGCTTCGTCACACGAGCATGTTTAGTTGCCATGCAACCCAAAATATTTTGGGTTCGACTACTATAAAGACTTTTCGTTTGTATTTGGTCACTACTATTGTCTAATTATAGACTAACTAGGCTCACAAGATTCGTCTCGTACTTTTCAGCCAAACTGTGTAATTAGTTATTTTGTTTACCACTTTTAATGCTCCATACATGCATCAAAAGATTAGATGTGACGGGTACTGTAGAACTTTTTGGGTAGCACGCTACGTAGTCCAGCTGGCTGCGCTGAAAATTCTGTCAACTATCTAAGTTGCTGCTGATCGATCCGGCCGGCGACGGTGGGTTAACTGGCTGGGCAAAGATCGACCACGGCCGGTGTATGTACTCGGTTGTGCGGTCTTCAGTCTAAAGAGATGGCCAGCGCTCATAAATATCCGATGAACGATTTACACCAGTCACGTCGTGAGCAATGGAAATGGGCACCGAGGCCGGCGCCGGTGCCAGAGACACGGCCGCGCCGCCGCAGTTCCATGGGCAGCCCTCGTCCAGGAAGCCGCCGCCCTTGGGTTTGGACGGAGGCGTCAGGACTCAGGAGAGAAGCTCTAGGTTCTACTAAAAATACTAAACTAGCCTTGATTATAAAATTTAGGAGAGGAACCGGTAAACCACGTATTAACGGGAGGAACCCGGTTCCTCCCAGAACCATAAAAATTCTCTTACTTCTATAGTAAGTACCTTATATAATTAGCAGCGGAAATATGGAACATGGCCACGATTCCTTATTTCGGAAATGTGACGCAAGCTGGGTGAGGAAAAGCTATGCCATACTTTGAGCAAAATCCACCTCCGGTCCCTGAACTTGGCCAAATGTGTTATTCAAGTCCTTGAAATTTTAAATTGATATCTAGAAACCCGATATCTAAAAAACTTGGCAGATGATGTCATCTAGATCGAACTTTCAAGTTAATCACCATAGGTCCGGACACTTGTCGGTGGTGTCATCATAGTCTTTGAACTTTCAAGGTAATCACCTTAGGTCCATGAACTTATTAGACAGCCACTATAACACAACATAGCTTTGCCGACACTTTCTACTGTTGGCAAAAGGCACCTTCGCCGACAGATAACCTGCCATAATAGGTTATGCCGACAGTTTACAAACAGTCGCGGTAGAAGCCGTCGGCGAAACTTTTGCCGACAGTTAAAGGCATCCCCGACAGTTTTTGTGTAGCCAAATGCTGCACCTACGCCGACAGTTGAAACTTTCACCGACAGTTGACTCTTTGCCGACAGTTAAGAGCTACGCCGACAGTTAGGAGCTTTCCCGACAGTTTGTATGTTGGCGAAACCATTTTCCAGATTTTCATGTACCATGCCCCGTTCAACGGTAAAACTGTCGGCAAAACTATATTGCAGAAAATAGGTATAAATACAATTTGAATATTTTGATAAATACACATCACATTGAGCAAATTCACATGATCTTACATAACTAAAATACCAGATCTTCCATACATACACCAACTGGATGGTCATAGTACGTACATAGAGCCATATGTGATGATCATACATATATAGCAGGTCACGTGATGATCATAGTAGTACATAAAGCCATACATATAGAGGTATGCATATTAGTCACTAGCAGACATATACTAGGTCTCATACTAATTGGTTATGGCTACAGCTAAGAGATCAATAGATCATGACTTGGGCACAAAAGTGGCATTCAACACTTCCATGTCTTTGGCCTACACAATAGTGGCAGTCAACAAAGAACAAAACTGCAATTCATGTCTTCCTGCAACATTTCTCGGACACTTGTTGCCACTCCAAAATACTTGAACACCAACTTGGTGCACATTGCCACTCTAGAGAACATGTAACAGCTCTCTGATCGGATCTCAAAAGGTTGCCCAATCCAAAATACTTGCAACACCCACATAGCTTAAGTACCTAACATGAAAAGAAAGGCAAAATATCAGTGAAATGTGCTTTGTATCATTAACTCTTGCTTTCTTATTGGGTGCAAATAGCTGTGAATCATAGTGTAAAGAAAAAAAGAAAGGTTTGGCACCATAATTAGACAGAAAACAAGCAATTATTTGGCATAGTATAGAAAATTAGATGACAGAAGCGAATGAAATCCCCACTGCTAGAGCCATTATAGAATTCAATGGAGTAACAGCAGCAGCACCAACCTGATACTATCTATATATAAAGTAGTTATAGCTTGAGTGGTTACTAAACTTGCTGAATCAACAACTCAGTGTATATAGAAGATCAGAAGGAACACATATACATATGGCAGATCAAGGGAGGGTAATCATATATAAATTTATATAACAGCCAACCAACACAGCACCTCATTGCTTTCCCACATTTCAACCAATTTGGATCACATATACAAGTCAAAATGTTCAAGTAAAATACCTTCAAGCTGTGATGGCCTTCCTGTGCCACCACCTTTTGAGTGCTGTGATGCCTTGTTGTCATCCCTTATCTAGTACAAAACAAATATGTTACTAATCAGCAAAATACAATGATTATTTTTACAAGAATATAGAGAGGGTAGACTATTACTCGTCATGTGGCCATGCAATGCATCTCCCACTAGCCTCTAGAATAGTGGTGACCCACGGGCGACGCCACGTTATTCCTCCCGAGTGCACAGGCACCAGGTAAAATTGTCCTCCCGAGTTAACGGGTTTCAAATTCTACCGGTTGTGCACCACCAAAATCGTGCACCACCCTGGATCATGTGTGTGTTGTGTGTTGCTGCCCAACTAGAGTCTGAAAAGCATTTGGAGGCCCATCGCTGCAGTCTTGGATTGGTAGGAATTAAGAAATAGCAATCAGTCTTTATTATTTATTTATACGTCTTTGCCAGGCCCAACTAGGAATCAATCTTAGATTCTTAGGCGTGCAGCCAGCCCAGTTTGGGAATACCAAGCGTTTGCAAATTGCAAGGCCACGGCGATTAGGATCGTAGATCACGGGTGCCGCCCGCACGCTGCGGTTAAACCGCATCGTCGACCACTGCATCGTCGCGGGGCGGCTCAAGATCCGCGGCCACTCGGCCCGCGGGGGTGCCACGCCGGCGGCGGCACGCGCGACAGCGGCAAGACGCTTGGCTCAGGTGATCGGTCATCGCCATGTCGATAAGCATCTACATCTTTGAATCTTGATCAAATGAAATGTTCAGGTACTTAGATTCTTTTTGGGAATAATGTGTAATTACAGGTACTTTTATGGACAAATGGTTGAAAAGGAAAGCACCGGATGATGCTAGCAATGCTAATACTTCTCAACGTTCTCGTGAACCTCATCGGCGTGAAACCAATGTTCGAGGTTCAGGCCGGTGTTCGTGTTTCACTCGAGAGGAAATCAATTGGGAGGAGATCCAATTTGATCCAGGCAAAAGGAAAGAAATATGTGCTTACCATCCTAATCTTCGAGATTCAATAAGAAGAAAGTATTTGCTAAATGGACCTTGTCAACCTCGCACTCTTGATTTTCCGGGGATTTGGATTGGATCAAAATGTAGAAGGTTTAATCCGAATGGTTTGATGAATTTGGAAATTGGCTTGAGTACAGCGTGTCCACCGATAAAGCGTATTGTTTTAGTTGTTTCTTGTTTAGAGACCCCGAGAAGAAGGCAGCTGGTTACAAGTCATTTGTCGTAGATGGTTGGAATTCTTGGAATAATAAAGAAAGATTAAAGGAGCATGTAGGTGGAGTTGGCAGCCCTCACAATGTTGCATTGGAAAAATGTGAAGATCTATTGAAAGAAGAACAACACATTGCTTCTCTATTGCGCAGACAGCGTGAGTCTTTCTAAGAATGCATATTATGTTCGACTCAATGGTGCCATTGATACTTTGCTAGATTACTACTAAAAGCAAGGTTTGGCTTTTTTCGGTCATGATGAGTCAAAAACATCCTATAATAGAGGGAACTATAGGGAGTTTTATCATTGCTTAGCTGATCATGATCCGGTTTTAGCCAAGGCATTAACAGTTGATGCTTTGCAGACAAATAGTCTTTTGGTGTCTTCTCGACATACAAAAAGACATCATTCAATGTTTTGCGAGATGAGATTGTGCATTCCATCCTTGAAGACATAGGGCAAGATGTATTTTGTTTGCTAGTTGATGAGTCCGAGAGATGTCTCTTGCAAGGAGCAAATGGCCGTGGTGCTTTCGGATATGTTGATAGTTGTGGAGTTGTGACAGAGAGCTTTGTCGGGCTTGTTCATGTGAAGGATACAACTTCTGCAAACCTCAAGTTATCTATTGATTCTCTATTTGCTAGGTTCAAGCTCAGCATGAAACAAGTGAGAGGCCAAGGATATGATGGTGCTAGCAATATGCGGGGTGAGTTCAATGGCTTAAAATCATTGATCATGAGAGAAAATAGTAGTGCATATTATGTCCATTGCTTTGCTCATCAACTTCAACTAGTGGTTGTAGCTGTTGCTAGAAAGCATACAGGTGTTGCTGAATTTTTTAGCAAGATTTCTACCATGTTGAATGTGGTCGGTGGATCTGCAAAGAGAAGGGACATGATTAGAGACATCAATCTGAAAGAAGTTAGTAAGGCCTTAGATTGTGGGTTACTTAAAACTGGGACCGGATTGAATCAAGAACAATGTCTTCAAAGACACGGAGATACTATTTGGAGTTCTCACTACAAATCTCTGAGAAGTCTAGTTAATTTGTTCCAAACAATTATCAAAGTGTTGGAATTTGTGGAAAATGAGGACAAAGATGGAAAGGCAAGGGGGTTCTTGTGTACTTCCGGACTTTTGAGTTTGTCTTCTATTTGCATCTCATGTTGACCATTTTAACTACCACAAATGTCTTGTCAAATGCATTGCAAAGGAATGATCAAGATATTGTGAATGCTATAAGTTGTGTGAGGTCTACTAGAAGCCATTTGGATAAATTTAGAAGAGATGGATGGGAGCAAACACTTGGAGAGAAGTGTATGCATTTTGTGATAAACATGATATTTCCAAGCTACAAATGGATGAGCCTTATATTGATCCAGCTAGGCCAAGAAAAAAACTGGAATTACCAACAGGCATCATTTTCAAGTAGATTCTTTTAATGAAGTCTTTGATTGGTTGCTACAAGAGCTTGATAGTCACTAAGGCGTCATCAACTGATGTCTGAGCCATCTAACGATGCTTTGTGAATAAATGCGATATTTTGATTTTGGAACTCTTAAATTTTGGTAGAATCACTAGAATGGTGTCCATTACGAAGTAGACAGAATATCCACGGTTTTCATGGGCTGGTTTCAATGGGGGCGCGGCAAAGCCGCGCTTGTTTTCTAGTTCTGTACCAAATGCAGAGACAAAG
The DNA here is from genome assembly GCA_015847255.1 of Hyparrhenia diplandra. Taxonomy (NCBI): domain Eukaryota; kingdom Viridiplantae; phylum Streptophyta; class Magnoliopsida; order Poales; family Poaceae; genus Hyparrhenia; species Hyparrhenia diplandra. Next base: position 222,993 of record JADLZK010010949.1, on the reverse strand, counting down.
TTCATAAGAAAAGTAGAGCAAGAAGGTCAACCAAATCGTTCAGTGCTAACTAATTGGTTACTTTGCATCTAAGGAAGAAAAAAACAAGTCAAAACGGATCCTTTGGCCGCAAGGTGACATGTATGAACTCTGACTTCATATTATTAAGTTGCAGATCCAGCTCAAGAAAACTTACATGCAAAATAGCGTCTTGTGTACAGCAGCAGAGGTGAACTATGGAACCCTTTGGTACTTCCACACAGGTTCCTATACAAAATCAACTTAATGCAATAAATGTCATCTCCAATTCAGCAAAATACATTCCTTCTCTACAGTCGGAAGGGGACAGATGGGTAAATCTGGACTGAATGGAAATATTGGCAAGAGAAATACCCTGAAGCTTGAATCTGTCTGTCCTTTGCCACCTTCTTCTGATCCTTTCTGTAACCAAGAAATAGGAATCGAAGTAAGCTGCTCGCCTGCTACTATTTCCAAAGAACAGAATCAATGGGACATGAGAAAGATCAGGGATGGCACCGAGGACGGTGGCGAACTTCAGCCTGGCCAGGAATCGAACACGGGCGACACCAGATGCGTGTGTGACTGCGAATCTTGGGGACCAGCGGAACTGGTGGCGGGCGTTGGCACTTGAGGCATCGATGAACCGGCTGGTGTGGTTAGGGTTCCGGCGGGCGGCGGCGCTGTGCAGGAGGGCTGCGGCGGGGCTGTGCAGGACGCGGCCGGGGGGGGGCAGGACGGCGGCACGGCTTGGCGTGGGAGGCTTGGCGGCGGCGGCACGGCTTGGCGTGGGAGGCGGCGGTGGCGGCGGCGGGCGCACGCGCGGGTCGCTCGCGTAGGGGGCCCTTCCTTTTTGCTTGCTGGAGGCGGGAGTATATTGGGGAAGCTTTTTTTTCACTCCCCAGTTCGCGCTAATGATAGATTTGGCTCCACACATCGGCGCGAAAAGCCCTTTTCACTCCCGCGCGTGCTTCTGAAAAGATCTGAAGCCACCACACACTATCGCCAACACTTCGACAGTTGGCTCGGTTAGGCTACGCCGACACTTTTTATGTCTACAAATATTTGCCGACAGTTTTAGTGCCTCTAGGCCAACGCCGACAGTTAACTTGCAGCTATACAACATCATTGCCGACAGTTCAGGTGACATTAAAAGGTTATACAATGGCCAACAGACAATGTGTGGTTGAAACCAACCCTTTGCCAACACATAACTGTAGGGAATTGTATGTCATGGTGTAGTGAGCAGTGTGATCCCGATCCAAATGTGGTCTAACCAGTATATAACCTGGCATGGCACGTTAACTGTACCTTAGACATTGATCTAATAACATGTGTCAATTAATCAATCATTATTTATATAATATTTATCATGAAAATTTAAATTATATGAAATAATTTATAATTAGTAATTATTTCATTAAAAGCAATTATTTTATATAATTAGTAGTACGACTCTGAAATTATTAGAGTATTTTCGAGATTATTGATAAGATGAGTTGTCTCTTAAAATTACTAAGTAGTGATAGCTGCTTAAGGTACGTGCTCACGTAGTGGTCGTTGCCGCATATATTCTCAAGGAATAATAATATTCCATATACATGTATACTGTGAGACCCGCTCTTGGGCCAAGATGATGGGCCGGGCCGAATGGCCAGGGTACTGTAGCACGGGGAGCTCGCGCGACTGTAGATGTGAGACCCGCTCTTGGGCCAAGATGATGGGCCGGGCCGAATGGCCAGGTTACTGTAGCACGGGGAGCTCGCGTTACTGTAGCTCGGGACGTTGGTTACTGTAGCGACGAAGGATAGTCCCAAACCGGAAGTTGAAGAAGAACTGAACCAACTTAAATACCGGGGCCGGGAATGGTATTAACTCGGTTCGAACCTTTTGCTAGCGAAGGCGATTGAGTTAATTATCAGGTGTGGTCCATTCAATGTGTAGAGTGGACTTTAGCCGTATTTTGGGCCTCGGGGCGTTACATATACGTACATGCTCGGTCAAGCAGGTGGTAACATGAACCACAGGACGACGCGCGGTGACGCTAAACGTGCTTCAAGATTGACGGTACGTACATGATAGGATAAACTAGGAATTCTGATCTGTTTGGAGATATAAAGTAGTGTTCTCGTAGCTGGCTGCAGCCACTTGGTACATACACGGGGGCCATAGGCCAAGAGATGGAGCCAAAGGAAATCATCATGCATGCATAGCAGTTGAAAATATGAGCCTGGCGGCGCATTATAAGTTACGGTTGGCCTGCAGCTGTTGTGTCTGGTGTGGTACCATTATGTCTTTCCTTGAGCTGCAGCCTGCAGCTAAATATTCGATCCCATGTTAGAACCAAATTAATCATATCTGGACAAGACAAAATCCACGTACGGAGTAAGTTACTATACAGCTCGAATTGGAGATCCCGTGAATGGAGACTTGTACAACGGGTAGATGAAAAACGTGGAATATAGACGAAGACGACTCTATACAACTGCTTTCTAGGCAACAATATGGCCAATTGGCCACATGCGTAGAGCTAGAGAAATGCTTCCACTTGATGTTTATGGCTGCGATTTCAAGCTATCATATGCTCTCCGTTCCAAATTGTAGTTATCACTTTAGCTTTTCTAGATACATTGATATCATATGCTCTCCGTTCCAAATCAATTTTGCTATGCATCTAGTTATACACTATTTCTAGATACATAGTAAAAGAAATAAATTTAGAAAAACCAAAATGAATTGTTTGGAACTGAGGGAGTACCTCACTTATAGCTACCTTGCTGCTGCCAAATGTCTCAACTACTGGCCAAGCAGGTCCCTGTCGATCCGATCCCATTGTGGCATTATATATCAGGATCACGTTTCCGTTTTTGTGCCAGTAAACCGATGGCCATATGCAATAGATCAAGTTGATGACAGTTGTTGCGCGCCATTGACGGGCCGTAGGTCAAGTACGGCGCAGCAGCGGATGCAAAGCCTACAAGAGTATACAACTGTAGGCCATATTAAACATCAAGGGTACTAGCTCGGCCTAGAACGGTCAGCTTGTATACCAGGCCCAGAATGGAGCCGGCCATTGTAAGGTGGCGTGCGTGTGTGTAAATTCCACTTGTGGCCTTTAAACTTGTCCCCAATTCTTATCTAGGTCTTGGTAATAATTTTAAATTGCATATTTTCCTTCTTAACTTGTCCTGATCAGTCTAATCGAGATCCTGTACTTTCAACTTGTGGTCTGTAATTTCGTATTCAGCTCCTAAACTTGTCCTCGATTGGTGCAAACCTCGTCTCTGTGAAAACCCGTGCAAACCATGTCAAAAAAGTTGTATAAATTCACAAAAAAAATCACACATATAGATGATATGATGATACATTATCTTGTAAAATATATTGTCGTCGAGTTTGGACAAGATATTTTACAAGGTTATGTATCATCATATCATCTATACATGTGATTTTTTTTTTTTTTTTTTGTGAATTTAGACGACTTTTTTATCATGGTTTGTATGGGTTTTCACGAAAGGGTTGGTTTAGACCTGATACGCTGCCTTTTATTTAGGTTTAAAAACTCTCTAAACTTGTATTGATCAATGTACCATCGCAGTCTATGTACCCACTACACTAAGAGCAAGGCTAATAGTTCGCTCGCCGCCGGCGTCTCGCGTGGATGACATGGCGCACAGTGGTGGCGGACCCCACTACCATTTAATGCAGCACAGTCAGCTCGTCCAATCTCAGCCGCGGCAGCACCTCTCGGTCAGACTTCGCCGGTTGCCTGTGGGCGAGTTGGGACACGCCCCTCTCTCTCTCTCTCTCTCTTCTCTCTCTCTCTCTCCCTTCCACGTCAGATTCCGCCAACTACTCGCCTGTTATAATACCTACTCTCATGCAGCCACACTATATTGCACCACGTTCATTCACCCATGGTGGCTAGCACATGGGGTCAGGATGTCCAGCACGACTTTAGGAGGGATGTGTGGGCGCCCTTTTCATGCTTGACACGTCCTAGCCGAGTCTTCGTCATCCTGATCCTTTTCGATTCTGCTTGACTCGCTCCTGTTCGGCCTCGATCACCGTGGTGTCGGCGACCCTCGCCTCGTGGGACTTGCATTTAACATCAAAACTGCTACCACAACACTCCTTCCCTCCAACGCACATGAGCCCATGCCCATTCCTGCAACTCCTCACACTTAGTTCTCCACTCTCCCAGCCTCCCTCTCCCTCACTTCCCTTGGCATTGGCAACTTGGCAAGCCTATCACTGCAACACAATAGACTGAGTGTTGCGCGTGACATGGTCAGTGGCGAATCTAAGTGTATCCCAATAACTTGCTGAAAAGAACACTAAAAATCCTCTCGTTCACATGCAAATTACTCTTAAAAATAGAGAATCAATGCATGTTTGACCCCATCAATTAGTCCTTGACACTAACGAGGTAATATCCTAGATTTCCCACTAGACATGGTGATGCAGGTGGGCTCGGCATTGCCTAGTGGGGTACCTCATTAATGAAGCAACTTAGGCAAGTGCGGGGTAGTAGGCCGAGCATGGTGCACCGCTATATGCGGATAAGGCAAATATGTGTTGCCTACGCCGTTGTCATGCAATGTCATTGATGAAGCAATATAGCCAAGTAGATGCTCTTACCACAACCACCATGCCCTCTCTCTTGCGCCGCTGTGTTGCAATCGATGTGTTGCCTAGTCACGGTGCTGCTTGTGGACCTAGTGTCGTGCAACGTACTGACCATGTGAGCCAGTGCAGTAATGCTATCTTGTTGTCCCTGTGCACGTGGCACAATGTGGGATGCGATGCCTTCAACTGTCATGCCATCGTAGGCATCAAACGTTGTGCCGTTGGCTGTGGAGGCCATTGTGCCCGTTTGCCTACCGTTTAACGTTTTTTTTTTTTTTTTTTTTTTGAGAATTACCCAACGCGCACGCTTGCCACTCACCCCTACACACGTTTAACCTCCGAAGGACTGGGTAGCCGGCGGATCTGGAGATTCTCGGCACCAAGGAACGCCGTTTAATGCATAACGCCGGTAAATCCTTGGGAAAATCCGAAAAGGTCGCGTTTGAACCCCGGTGGGTCTGGACCGTCCCTACCATTGGACTACAAGCCAATGCGCCTACCGTTTAACTGAGGGCATGTGCTCGGCAAAGTGTTACCATTGCCGAGCGTAGGTCTTTATCAGTGCCGGCCCTAAGGCCATGCAGCGGAGGGCGACGGCCGGAGGCCCAAGAAAGAGGGGGCCCAACAGCAGATCAGAATAGAGCATACCCTATACCCATCGTGACTGACTCAGCTTTCGTCTGTTCTGTTCCAACGCCACCATACGAGTCAGCCATCCCCATCCCGTCCCTGTCCCGTCTCTCTGACTCCCACGCAGACGCCCCTCGCGGCCTCGCCTGATCGCCTGTTCGGCCTCACCTGATCCCCGAGAGAGCTATCTAGACTTTGGTGGTGGACTGTCGGCGCCCGGCGACTGTGATTAGCCAACAACCATTCATCCAATATTCCAATCCAGATTATGGTTCGAGAGAGATAAATCTTATTCTTCATTTTTTAAAAATAATTTATTTAATAGTTGTAATTTGATTAGGTCTTAGATCATAGATGGCCCCTAAGAAACAATTGTGTCACGTGCTCAGATAAGAGAAAACGTTGGTCAGCAGGATTAACATGCTCAAAATTTAAATGCAGAAGTTCTCATCAGGTTAATTGAAGATTATGATCCAATGGAAGAAGAGATTTAATTGAAGCAATTGAAGCCATGGAGGCTTGGCTATGTGCACTATCGAGAGGGATATGGACACTATTGATCTGAGGATTGTCCTTGATGATTTTGTATCAAGAAATATCCGACAACAAATCTTTTCATGACAAGCAAAGGGTATATCTAGAGTTACAAATATATTTCTTTTTTGGGTATATTGTTTCTCAATAATTATCAAATATGCTATATAAAAATATAGTATAAGATATATATTATATATATATGTATATATAGTCTAGAGGGGCCTTTGTGACGAGTTTGCCGTGGGGCACTCAAAATCATAGGGCCGGCGCTGGTCTTTATCGAGCGCCTGTCTCATGGCCCTCGAAAAATTGGAGCTTTGTCGAGCGCCCGTGTTTTGGTGCTCGGCAGTGACGCTGGCTCCGGAGTGGCGGAGCGCCCGGTAGGGGTAACCCGCTCGCCCTAATCCCCGCTGCGAATCCCCACCCCAGATTAGCTCTGGCCGGCGGCCGCCATGGGCAAGGACGCAAGGTCCTGCTGCTCGTGCGTCTCTGTCCAGCGAGGAGCCAAGGAAGATGATGAATCGTTACTCACTTGTGGGCTATTGGGCTCTGTGGAATCGTGGGCCTTCTCACTTGGCCTGTGGGCTGGGGTCCTGGGAGGGCTTCGTATTGCCTCAACTAATTGGATTGTGGAGGGCTTCGCTTGGTATTGTGCTGTGACGCTTTGCCTTCGCCTTCGGCCGCCGCCCGTCTGCCGCTCCTATTCGCTAGTTCTGCCGCTCCTATTCGCTAGTTCAGAAATCTGATTTGCAGCGATCCAGCCAACGGTGAATCGGTGATCACGACCTTGTCCTCTCCTCACGCATTCCAGGTAAAAAAATATAAAGTCTCATCGCTTGTTTGCTACATCTACGTCAGTACGCCACCGCCCACTAGCGGCTTTGCTTTGGTTGATTTTTTTTTATTTTGATTTAATGTACAGTGTATTAAAACTAGAATAAGGAAGATGGCTTTGACAATTGCTTCTACAAATATTAGATCGAAAGTTAGAAGGGCTTTCATAGATAAGGGTCCAACTTAACCAATTGGATATAAGTTCCCACAATAAGTACTAAAAGATCCTTTCAACAAAATTGGTTCAAGGTACTGTTAGATTAATTGGGCTTAGCCCATTAGTTAACTAGCAATTAATCAAGGAAACTCCAAAGGCCCACACATTTATGGTAAGTGGAGTGGGATTAGTACCACATGATACACTCACTGAGAGAGTGCTTAACTTAAATAGTGGATTAGTTGGCGCTCTCGTGAGGAGTGAGAGGGTACATGGGGAAGCCACGCCGCCGCCGCCGCCCGTGAACGTGCACGCGCCGCGCGTCGTTGGCCTTGGCCTTGGCCTTGGCCGGATGTGATGTGATGTGATTGTGCCTTTTTGTGGCACACTGAACGCCCCAACGCTTAATGGCCCGCAACGGTCGCAAAGGGCATAAGGGTAAACATACCTGCGCGGTGCGCGCCTAGCCGAGGGCTAAAGGGTAACTGCACACATGCAAAGGTACGCCCTAGCCGAGGGCAAGAGGGTAAATGCACCCGCGGTGTTTGCCCTAGCCGGCACTATAAATAAGACAGCCTCACCTGTCATCCCTATCCAAAGAACTGCCACCCTCTCTCTGTCCACTTGTTCTTGAGCTTGAGCTAAGTCTCTACATCTCCGGGCCCGAGCTCCCTCGCGCGCCTGGGGGACTCCGCGGCAGCCTCGGAACTTCGTCGTCGCGCACCTGCACGGGTAGCGGGCAATCAAGTTTTTGGGGAGCGCTCTCGGCCGCGACTGCTCCTTCCGCTGCACCGATGGCTCCTACGACGAAGCGCCACCGACGCCAACGCCGCCGAACCGGTATCGGCAAATTTCACCCATGGGTATAATCCGAATACTTTGCTTATGCTATTGCTTTTTCGCTCGGGTCTAGTAGGCTTCGCATATGATGCTAGTTGCAGTAGCATGTTAAGTTCATCTATGCCTATGATGTTCCTGTTAGCATACATGCTGTCGTTTTTATGGGTTAATATATCTTGTAATATGCCTAAATATTCAACAATCCAAAAACTTGATAGGTTCATTACGAGTGCTAGCTTTGCTGCGTCATTGAAACCACCTGCTTTGAATGATGATGGTTCAAACTATAAGATCCGGGCGTGTCCGATCCAAGTTGTGGTTTACCGCAATGAGATGTGAGCATGTGATCGGGGAAAGTGCACCGATCTTCCTCTTTCTGGCCGAGGAAGAAAGGAGTTTCATGAGGCGAGATAACCTGTTCGAGGTGCTCTCATCAGCATTATACCTGAGAGTATGATGCAAGTGTATATGGATCTGCCCACGGGCAAGGACATGTGGGATACACTTGAGGCCAAGTTCGGGGTTCCCGATGCCGGCAGAGAGCTGTACATCATGGAGCAGTTCTATGACTTCAAAATGGTCAATGACCGTTCTGTGGTCCAACAGGCTCATGAGATATAGATGCTGGTAAAGGAACTAAAGAACATGGAGTGTGTGCTTCCCGACAAGTTTGTGGCCGGCGGTATCATTGCCAAGCTGCCACCTACTTGGTCAGACTTTGCCACTACTCTCGAGGCACGGAGGCGGCGCTCGCCAGAACGACCTGATTTCCATCCTCACCGCCGAGGAGAATGCAAGGGCTAAAGAGAGCCGTGGCAAGAAGGTGTATGAGGAGGGAGGCTCCAGCGCCAACATGGTGCAGAAGAGGAACCCTCAGAATCATCAAAGGAAGAAGAATCCTCAGAACAATCAGAGGAACAAGAATGCTGTCAAGCCAAAGGCTGCAAACTTCAAGAAGAAGAGCAACAAGGAAAAGGGTCTTTGCTATGCCTACGGTGGAGAGGGCCACTTTGCGAAAGATTGCCCTGACCGTGCGGATAAGGCAAAGAAGTCTGCAAACATGGTGATTAGTGAGGCCGAAGGATCGGGTACGGTAAATGTTTACCTACGCTTCTTTCGGTTTGTCTCTCGCCTGATTGGTGGGTTGACACGGGCGCTAATGTTCATGTATGTGCTGACATTTCTTTATTTTCTACTTACCAGGATGGCGGTCGAGGTTCCTCCCTACTGATGGGAAACGGGACTTATGCATCTGTACGTGGTGTTGGTACGGTCAATCTGAAGTTTACTTCGAAAGATCGTCTTGGTGAAGAACGTGCAAAGATGTCCCCGCTATCAAGAAAAATCTAGTGAGCGGCTCTCTCTCGTGTAGGGATGGCTACAAGCTTGTCTTTGAGTCCAATAAATGTGTTGTATCCAAGTGTGGAACTTTTGTTGGAAAAGGCTATGAAAGCGGAGGCTTGTTCCGCTTGTCTTTGATGGATTCTGTTTCTAAATTTGTAAACCATGTGAGACATGGTGATGAATCTAATGTTTGGCATTCGAGATCATGTCACATCAATTTCGGTTGCATGACGCGCTTAGCTAATTTGAAATTAATCCCTAGATTCGATTTGATCAAAGGAGAGAAGTGCCATGCGTGCGTTCAAGCGAAGCAACCTCGCAAACCTCACAAGGCTATGAAAGAGCCGAGGAATTTGTCACCTCTAGATCTCATTCATTCTGATTTGTGCGAGATGAATGGTGTGCTAACAATAGGCGGAAAGAAATATTTCATGACTTTAATTGATGATAGCACTAGATATTGCCGCATATACTTGTCAACAACAAAGGATGAAGCATTGCATTACTTTAAAATCTATAAAGCTGAAGTGGAAAACCAATTCGAAAGAAAAATCAAACGGTTGCGGTCCGATCGCGGAGGAGAATATTTCTCCCATGAGTTTGACTCATTCTGCGAGGAACATGGAATTATTCATGAGAGGACACCGCCTTACTCCCCCCAGTCAAACGGAGTTGCCGAAAGAAAGAACCGCATGCTGTGTGACTTGGTAAATGCCATGCTAGACACTGCGGGGCTATCCAAGGAATGGTGGGGTGAGGCTATATTGACTGCGAGTCATGTCCTGAATAGAGTTCCTATAAAGAACAAAGAGGTAACACCATTCGAGGAATGGGAAAAGAGAAAACTAAATCTCTCATACTTGCGCACGTGGGGATGTTTGGCTAAAATGAGTGTGACAATAACCAAAAAGCGCAAACTTGGACCAAAGACTGTTGATTGTGTATTCATTGGTTACGCACTAAACAGCGTGGGATATAGATTTCTGGTCATCCAAGATGGAGTGCCTGACATGCGTGTCGGCGCAATTATGGAATCCAGAGATGCTACATTCTTTGAGAATGAATTTCCTATGAGAGGAAGTAAAGTGGGCAAGTCTAGTCATGAACCGACTATTTCCCCCGATGTACCTGTGCCAACAGAGATTGTTGAGCAAACAACTGTGGAAAGTCCTGAGGAGGATAATAGTGAGGTCACTTGAAAGAGCAAGAGACAAAGGGTTGCAAAATCCTTTGGTGATGACTTTACTATATACCTTGTGGATGACACCCCAAATACCATTGGTGAAGCATATTCCTCTCCCAACGCTGACTACTAGAAGGAAGCGGTGCGGTGTGAGATGGACTCGATTATGACTAATGGAACCTGGGAAGTTGTAGACCGTCCCTATGGGTGTAAACCTGTGGGGTGCAAATGGGTGTTCAAGAAAAAGCTAAGGCCCGATGGTACCATTGAGAAGTATAAGGCCAGGCTCGTGGCTAAGGGTTATACCCAGAAAGAAGGCGAGGACTTCTTTGATACCTATTCACCAGTTGCCCGATTGACCACTATTCGTGTATTACTCGCCCTTGCTGCCTCTCAAAATCTACTTGTCCACCAAATGGATGTTAAGACAGCTTTTCTAAACGGAGATTTAGAAGAGGAAATTTACATGGAGCAGCCAGAAGGGTTTGAAGTAAAGGGTCAAGAAGGAAAGGTGTGTAAATTATTGAAGTCTCTCAGTATGGCTTGAAACAAGCACCCAAACAATGGCACGAGAAGTTTGACAAAACCATGACGTCTGGCGGCTTTGTTGCGAATGAGGCCGACAGTGTGTGTACTACCGCTATGGTGGGGGAGAAGGAGTAATCCTGTGCTTGTATGTGGATGACATACTAATACTTGGGACAAGCCTTAATGTGATTGAGGAAGTCAAGGTTTTCTTGTCACAAAATTTTGACATGAAAGACCTGGGAGTAGCTGATGTGATACTGAATATAAAGCTGCTGAGGGAAGAAAATGGTGGGGTGACATTGGTACAATCTCACTATGTGGAGAAGGTTTTAAGCCGCTTTGGCTACGATGATTACAAACCTATTTCTACTCCATACGATCCCAGCATAATCCTGAGGAAGAACCGAAGGATAATGAGAGATCACCGAGATACTCCCAAATAATTGGCTCGCTAATGTACCGCGGCCAAGACAAGGCCTGACATCTCCTATGCTGTGAGCAAATTGAGTCGATTCACGTCGAATCCAGGAGATGATCATTGGAACGCTCTTGAGAGAGTAATGCGATACCTAAAGGGTACGACCAGCTATGGCATTCACTACACCGGATACCCAAAAGTTTTGGAGGGATATAGTGATGCAAACCGGATATCGATGCCGATGGTTTAAAGGCCACAAGTGGATATACGCTCACACTTGGAGGTGGCGCTTTTCCCGGAAGTCTTGCCAACCAGACTATCATGACGAAGTCTACAATGGAAGCGAACTAACAAAGACTCGATACCGCCTCTGAGGAGGCCGAGTGGCTTCGTGAGCTCCTAATGGATCTCGCCGGTGGTTGAGAAACCTATACCGCAGGTGTCTATGAACCGTGATAATCAAACAGTGATAACTAAAGTTCATAGTTCAAAGGACAACATAAAGACCACCAGACACGTGAGACGACGGTTGAAATCTGTCAGAAAACTGAGAAACTCCGGAGTAATAGCTGTGGACTATGTCCATACGTCTAAGAATCTGGCAGATCAATTTACTAAGGGACCGCACGGAATGTGATAGATAGTGCATCGAGTGAGATGGGACTGAGACCCACCCGAGATTTATCACGGTGGAAACCTATTCTATGTGATCGGAGATCCCGTGAAGTAGAGTAGCGAGACAAGCTGGTGGTAGATCGGGAGAAGAGACCCTTGCAAAGGTTCATCTCTTTAGTAAATGCACTTCTCTTCTATCTGTATGGCAGGTTGGTATAGACCTTAATGTGCTTTGAGTGGCTATTTAAAGCGAGATGTCGCCCTACAGGACATCTTAAAGAAGCACACCTATATGGGTTCGACCGCTAGTCACGCCTATGAGATTCGGGTGATCTCTAGATACTCATGGAAAGGCCCGGAGATTGACTTATATGCTCCAACCGTAGGGGATGCTCTAGACAGCCCAAGATCGCTTAAGGAACTGAGTAAGCTCTACTTTGCACAAAAACTGTCAATTCAAGGCATAGTCCATTGATCGGGTTGTGAACTAAAGCAAGCTCCCTTCCTAGATGGATGTTCAACTTAACAGGTCTCCATCGAAACACCGGTATATCAAACAAGCTTAGAAACGAGACCATATTTTGTGCGGGCTTTGGACTTTGGTGGGGATTGTTAGATTAATTGGGCTTAGCCCATTAGTTAACTAGCAATTAATCAAGAAAACTCCAAATGCCCACACATTTATGGTAAGTGGAGTGGGATTAGTACCACATGGTACACTCACCGAGAGAGTGCTTAACTTAAAAAGTGGATTAGTTGGTGCTCTCTGTGAGGAGTGAGAGGGAACATGGGGAAGCCACGCGCCGCCCCGCCGCCGCCGCCGTGTCGTGCCGAGCCGAGCCGAGCCGAGCCGACGCCGACGCGACGCTGCGGCAAGACGCACGCCGGCCGCGGGCCTTGGCCTTGGCCGTGATGTGATTGTGCCTTTTGTGACACATTGGAACGCCCCAACGGGTTCATGGCCCGTGCAACGGTCGCCAAGGGCATAAGGGTAAACATACCTACGCGGTGCGCGCCCTAGCCCGGTGTGCGCCCTAGCCGAGGGCAAGAGGGTAAATGCACTGTGGCGGTGTTTGCCCTAGCCGGCACTATAAATAAGACAGCCTCACCTGTCATCCCTATCCAGCAGCCGCCACCCTCTCTCTGTCCACTGTTTCCACTGTTCTTGAGCTTGAGCTAAGTCTCTACATCTCCGGCCTGAGCTCCCTACGCGCACAGGGGACTCCGGCGAGCAGGCCTCCGGAACCGAACCGCCGCGTACTGCACGGGTAGCGGGCAATCAAGTTTTTGGGGAGCGCTCTCTCGGGCGCGACTGCTCCTTCCGCTGCACCGATGGCTCCTACGACGAAAGCGCCACCGACGCCAACGCCGCTGCAAACCGATCCGGTGATGTGCATGCCGCGGGTACCGGCAAAATTTCACCCATGGGTATAATCCGAATACTTTGCTTATGCTATTGCTTACTGTTCTGGGTCTAGTAGGCTTCCATATGATGCTAGTTGCAGTAGCATGTTAAGTTCATCTATGCCTATGATGTTCCTGTTAGCATACATGATGTCATTTTTATGGGTTAATATATCTCGTAATATGCCTAAATATTCAACAGGTACATTGTTGGCTTAAATACAGTGTGGCAAAGGATAGAGCTTAATCACTTATTGGGTGTGCTACATTGAGCGGGAAATATTCAAAGCAATTGATCTTAAGAAGATCAAGAAAACATTTCAAAACAAGAAAGATAGGCAAATGCAATTGCCTAGGCGGCAATAAACCTTCATCGTCACATGGTTAGTTGACTTTGCTTGTATTTTCTATAATTATTAATGTCCTAACTGTTAGTAGTTTGTACTTGACTATATCAATACGTCTAGCGAACCATAGGCATATGTTATCGTCGGACTTGACGTCGCCCCACCTTAAATCTTTTTCGTCCTCCGCCACTATCCGGTAGTGAATTGGATGTGTGTGTGTGTGTGGGGGGGGATAAGGCAAAAGAGATGGTGAGCATCGCCACCGCTGACTTTACTGACTTTCTATGGACACTAATTAATAAAGACAAGATGGATTGCTGGCCAGTTTAGAATCTTTTTTTTTTTTGACCAATCTGGAGGGGCCGAGGACCCTACGACTCTTTATTAAACCGAAAAAAGACGAAAGGTACAGGGTACAAAGTTTAGAGAACTAAAAAATCAGGAAATGAAAAAGGAAACGAAAAACAGGGAAGTAATTTTTTGGAAGAGTAAAATTTTGGCTCCATTGAAGAAACTGGGGGGAAATTGCTTGACTTCACTCTGTGCTTTAAAAGAAGCAGCTCCTTCGTGAAGATCCTTTGACGAGGACCGACGTAGTCGGCTGTATACCGTTGAAGATGAGTCCATTCCTGGCCATCCAAACCGACCAGCAAAGAAGAATGATGGCATCCATGAAGAAAGGAGCATTCAACTGAATTTTGAGCTGAGAATTCAAATCAGGGAATGGGACACCATCTGGAAGCTGAATACCAATCCAATTCCAGCACATTGCTGAGAAGGGGAAATCAATGAAGAGATGATCCACCGTTTCTTCTGACGGACTATTGCATAGGACACAATGATAGTTATCCGTATTCATGCTTCTTCTCCTCAAAATATTCCCCGGTGCTGAGCCTATCCTTCATCGGGAGCCAAAAGAAGATCTTATGCTTTGGTTGGCAGCTTGACTTCTAAAGCCATTTGAAAGAGGGATGAGCTAACTGACCGCCACTCAACTTCTTATAAGGTTTGGATGAGGAGAACCTATTAGACCCCCAACAATACGTCCCGACATTATTGTCACTGCTAGAATCCTGGAATTCACCAAGTGTTCAATATCTTGATATCCCGGAATCTATTTTTATTTTAAGGAATAGAACATCATTCCAGCTCTACGCATTCACAAGTGAATGCTTATGGCCCAACCGTTACACAAAACGGGTACTCCGCACCAAGTTCCGCTAAATGAAAATGAAAGAAACCGATGTCCAAACTACTTTCAACAACATCAATGTAGAAGAAGTCCTAGGAAGCTACCCTCCTATCCTTATCTAAATTTTAACACGGGCAACCTTTCTTCAAAATCAACCTGTTGTGGTTACGGTGGGGATGGCGTGGCGGACCTCGTCGGCTACCTGTTGTGGTTAAACTACAAGAGGGCTTTATGATGATCTACTTTTGTCATAGACACTCAAAAAACGTGTCATGGTTAACTTGCCACGACGATCAAGGAAATTGTTATATATCTCGTGTCATACATTTGCTAGACCGAACCGAGCCATCATAGATTAGAATTTATATTCATCATGAATTTGTTGTCGGACTCAGCCCAGATCCAAACCATAATATTCTTCATGAATTGAACCGTCATAGATTGGAATTTATGATCAAGGAAGTTGTGAAGTTTTTTTAGATAAAGGATAAGAAATCCGCTTCGTCTGTCCGAGGATAAAATCGACCAATTATTACAAACTCTCACACAAAACTTAGTTTTTTACTGTAGACCGATAACAACCTCACACATGGAAACAAAAAGGAAAAGTTCAATATGTCTCTAGGAAAGCCACCCATAAGATGTGAAGTGATCGGATGGAGTTAATTAGATGAGCATAATATTCTTGCTACAAGAAAGTCCTAATTTGCCCTCTATAGTTTAATTAGAGCACTCACTGAATTTTGTTTCCAGTCCACATAAGTTTCTCTTGGTAAGTTCGTCTTATTTCTTGACCATCCAATTATTTCCAAACACCGCAAAAATTCTCCTCTGAAGAACTAGTTGGTCGGCACGAGCGGTGGTATGCTCTGCTCATTCCTGAAGTAGTCGTCGGGATCAATCTCAGCCTTCACCATTGCAAGCCTCTTGTAATTGTCCATGAAGTACTTTTCGCCCCAGACCTTGCCGGCCTCGTAGCTGCTGACGTTGCCCACAACGACGTTCTCACCGAGGTCCAGGTCCCTGTAGTTGAAGTAGGCCTCCCTCGGGTTCGAGCTCACGTGTGGCTCCATGAACGCGTACATGTCCCTGACCCACTTCGTATGCGCTGACCCGTCTCCATTGGCCATCCAGAAGCTCACGTACTGGATGTTGTAGAGCACGCCGGCGCGGTGCGGGAACGGCGTCGCCGACTCCGGCACGGCGCTGATCTGTGCGCCGTAGGGGTCCAGGATCATGAGCCCCGCGTTGGGCTGCGCGAGCTTGCTGAAGATGCTGGCCCACGTGTCCCGCGGGATGGCTCGCCGGACGTAGTCGGAGGTCATCTTGGTGTAGGTGCTCAGGGACGTGGTCCGGTTCAGGATGTCCGCCACCGTCGCGCCGGTGCCCAGGAAGAAGTAGGGCACGGTCTCAATCCAGGTCATCTCTTGGCAGTGCGTGCGGTTCATCCCGAGCTCCGGGAAGCGGCGTCGCATCACCGGCACGAGCGCGTCGCACCTGCCGAGGTACAGGGACTCGAAGGTCGCGCTCTGGTTCTGGAGGAGCGCCCTGATGAAGAGGTCGTCCGGGAGCACTGGCGCCACCTCCTGCCATCTGGTCACCACGTCCAGGGCGCCCTCGCCGGCGGTGACCGGGATCCTGAACGCCGTGACCGTCGGCGGGACGGCTACGAGCCTCACCTGCCACGACAGCACGATCCCAAAGCTTTCGCCGCCGCCGCCTCGAATGGCCCAGAAAACGTCACTCCCCATGGCGGTCCTGTCCAGGAGCCTTCCCTTGGCGTCCACCAGCACGGCGTCCAGGACGTTGTCGCTGGCCAGGCCGTACTTGCGCAGCATCGTGCCGAAGCCGCCGCCGCTGAAATGACCCCCGACGCCGATGGTCGGGCACAGGCCGGCAGGGAACGCGAGCCGGTCGCTGGCCTGCGCGACGGCGTAGTACAGCTCGCCGAGCGTCGCGCCGGAGTCCACCCACGCGGTAGTGCTCCGCCTGTCGATGCGGACGGCGCGGAGGCTGGACAGGTCCACCACGGCGAACACCTCCGGGCGCTGAGACCGGTACGACAGGCCCTCGTAGTCGTGCCCGCCGCTGCGCACGCGGGAGGCGGACGCCGTGCCGGCGGCCGCACACCACCGCGGCCTGCACGTGGGAGGCGTTCGTCGGCGTGACGATCCACCGTGGCCTCACCGTTGTTGGCGTGAAGAACCTGGGGTTCCTGATGGATGACACCAGGACCGAGGTGAACGACGGCGAGCTCTGCGTGAAGACGAGCTGGCTGGGGATGCTCGCCGAGAGGCATTGGGGAAGTCATCTGGTGAAGCGTGGGACGGGATGATGGTGTCGAAGCAACAGAGGAATGTGAAGGCGAGCAACAGCGCTGAGCTCTTGGCTATGTCCATGGCCATCTTTTGCTTCTTGCGGAGTTGCTCTAGCGAGATCGATCCACTGCACACGTATATACGCGACCCCAGGAGCTGCGACATGGAAACACGTGCAGGCCAGGATCGAATCTCTGTTTCCTGGAAACGTTACGCTCGTCGATGGTGGTGTTGTAGCACATTACGCAAGGTGGGGGAAACGTATTTGAAAGTAAATGGTCAACATCTAGATCGCCTTCCGATCGACGTGGCGACAGTGAACTGGTGGGTTGAAGTCAGCTCTTCAATTGGAACGGTCTAAGGTTACGACTGACCATATACATACCTTTATTATTATCTACACATATATCAAGAAAGCCACATAAGCCTAACGACATTATTATCTTTTGCGTAAGCACATGCAGAGCATCTCAAATCTCACTTGGCAAAAGTTAAAATTTGCCAACTCCCCAAGATATTTGCAAATTCAATTAAAGCTCATCTCCAATGGATTGACAATTCTCACTTGGCAAATCTCAAATTGAGGCCCACACATTAACTACCAATTTTCACTTAATTAATTAAAAGAGCTATTTTTTAAACATTAAAAAATTATTGATAGTCATAATTTCATATTTTTCTATGTATAGAACATCATGGCAAGGCTACTCAAAAAGTATCACATTTTTTGCATGTTCCTATAATTAGCTATGATTTTCTAAATATTCAAACAATTCATAGAAAAAGAAAAGGAGAACCATAAATGACAAAAACTTTTTATCTGGAACCCTGCGGATCTCAGAAATTAAATAAGCTTAAATCTAAAAACTTCCCTCTCTAGCACATAAGCATCAGGAATTTTGAAAAAACTTCTATTTCAATTTTGCTCAAATCTTGGTGCTCCTCACTAGGACGACGGAGAGGATGTGCGGAGCCAGAACGTGCACAAATATACACGCTTTGGCCCGGAATTCGCCTTCCGATCGACGTGGCGACAGTGAACTGGCGGGTTGAAATCAGCTCTTCAATTGGAACGTTCTAAGGTTATGACTGACCATATATATATATACCTTTATTATTATTATCTACATATCAAGAAAGCTACATAAGCCCTACGACATTATTATTTTTTGCGTAAGCACACGCAGTTAGTATTTCAAAGTGATAAATGTTATGTTATTCACATTAATATGCAAAAAAGCTATAAATAATCTCCAATCTCATAAGAAGTAGTCTGTTACGAGTTATGATTGACCATCGTCTTCCTAATTTCTGCGTAGAAATTAGGGAAGTTTCTATTATCTTCAATTTAAGCATCATAACAAAACTAAATTTAAAACTAACACGAGTTCCAAGACTCGACTTCATCTTTATTTTATCAACATAGTTTCTTAGACTTTACTCAACTTTCCCCCTCTACCACCCACCACATCTTATAGTTTGGAAATGGTACCTAAGGATTAGTTAATCCACCATATGTGGGGAAATATGTTGAGCATGTTTGTTGTGGTTTTCTTTTATAGACTTCATAAGGATAAACCTTTCTAAAGTGTGCACTTATGGAGTTGTGAAGGTCCTTAGCACCTTTTTAAAAACAAGCTCCTTATCACTTAATTTTATATTGTTATTTTCATTAGAAATAAATGTAGCATTTTATAATCATTTTGACAATTATGTTTTGTAAACTGCAAGTAAACTTATGCGATTGTCGTGCTGCTCCAGGAATATGGTGGTAGCATCCAAAACATACAAGGAGTTATACTGGTTCAAGCCAAAGCCCTACATCTAGTCTCAAAGATGATCAAGTGCATCTTCCTCACATGAATGCTCTGAAGTTCTTACAACGGGGGATGCAAGAATGGAAGATGATCAAGTGCATCTTCCTCATATGAATGCTCTGAAGTTCTTACAACGGGGGGTGCAAGAATGGAAGAAGAGGTAGGAAATGGAGCCAGAGTCTATAGATAAACTACCCGATAGCTTGTCTTATATAGAGTTCGAGGCCAGGGCACCTACAGTGATGATCAGAGGTAGAGGATGAATTGTTTTTTAGATGCCTTGGAAGGGTGCCCTAGCTTGCCTTATATAGAGTTCGAGGCCAAGGCACCTACAGTGATGATCATGCATGGGGGCACTGCAGACACGGCCATGGGCGACGCCATGTTAGGCTTCTCTGGTGCATAGGTTACCATTTAACAAACTTATTTGTACCATGTATTTAAACAAAGTTTTGCAAGTTACTCAAGTAGTGCACCAGGGTATATTTGCCTGTAGCTTCGCCACTGGACACAGTGGTAATTTGCTAGCCATCGGGTGTAATGTTATCTTTGTCATCGTCTTCTAATCTCTTGGGGTCATCATACGGGAGCTGATAGACGCCCCTAGACTTATCGATCGCTTTATTGTTGTGCAGATGGTGGCCACGATCCCTTGTGTTGGGGGTCATGGCGTCCGTAGGCTCAGGTAGCCTTTGAGTCAATGCCTGCGTCATGGTTCCCTTCCATAGTAGATGGGATCGTACATGCATCTCACCAGGCCGTATTTGGACGGTGATTCATCGTATGGGCCATTATTGTTGGGCGGCCAGTATTTACTGAATTAAAGATAAAAACACCTTCAAAACTACTCTACACAAAGATACGGAGCTATAATTTGAAGAGTTTTGAAAGTAAGATTTCTGAATTTTGAAGTTCAAGGAGGAAATTAGCACTCCCTCTGTCCTAATATATAAAGGCGTGTCCATTTTTTATTCATGTCCTATAATATAAAGCGTGGTCTCTCTAGACGTAGATACATGATGCAAAGTTGAGAGAGACAATTAGATGTGTTCTTGGTATTTGAACCAGATATAGTTACGCCCTTATATAATTAGGATAGATGAATTATATTAACTATTTCCTCTAATGAATGGTTCTATGCGTTGGAACTAGATTTAGACATAAAAGTATTTGTCTGTCCCAACGTACAGATCACAAAAAAGGGCCTAGGAGACGAGCGGTGGTATTGTAGGTTTTGACACATTTGTAGTTCGGTGGCAATATTCGTTTCTCCTCATTCAACCAAAAGGTTTCTAACATTGTCATGTCATATGAAATGAAATGACACTTGGATGAAACACTCACTCTCAATAGAGAATTTCATTCTATGGTTTTATATACATTTAATTTCATGGCTCAAAGAGAGATGGCAATTGTGTCAAAAATTCATTTTTCTCTCTTCTTAAATACACTGTCATGTCATAAAAAATGCATATGTAACAATGTACTTAATATGAATAAAACTCGTATTGAGACTGGTCTAACAAATCACGTAAAGCATTAGATTGTCTGGCAATTATGAGTAGTATTTATTTTTTCTGAATTTTGGTACCGAATAGTCATTGACACATTTAGCTTATTCTTCTTTCTTTGAATAACCAAAAGACTTATGTATCGATATATATTAAGATTAGTATTAAGATAAGAAGACGTGAGAACGTAACTTAGTTTGGTGAGGTAATGTTTTGGCAAATGCATGGTAGAAAACGTGCGGAACCCAAACCGTATTTATGCTCTGTAACACGGGTCCAAAGAAGCATATTTTTGTGCTAAAGAACTTTCACACGTTGTGTAGTTTCCTGAAATTTATTCAACAAGATACAAACACATGTAAATGTAATAGTGTAGTGTGTGGCTATGTATGTACGCAAAAGATACAAACTAAATCTGTCCATGCATGTTGCTGATGAATACTGCTACTTGCTGTTGGCAAATGGCGGGATGCTCTGCTCGTTCCTGAAGTAGTCGTCGGGGTCTATCTGACTCTTGGCCATGGCGAGCCTCTGGTAGTTGTCCTTGAAGTACTTGTGTGCCCACACCATGCCGGCCTGGTAGCTGCTGACGTTGCCGACAACGACGTTCTCGCCAAGGTCCAGGTCCCTGTAGTTGAAGTAGGCCTCCCTCGGGTTGGAGCTCACGTACGGCGCCATGAACGCGTAGAAGTCCCTGATCCACTTGGTCTGCACGGCCCCATCTCCCGTCGCCATGGGCCAGAAATTCATGTACTGGATGTTGTACAGCACGCCGGCGCGGTGCGGGAACGGCGTCGCGGACTCCGGCACGGCGCTGGCCTGCGCGCCGTAGGGGTCCAGGATCATGAGCCCCGCGTTGGGCTGCGCGAGCTTGCCGAAGATGGTGGCCCACACGTCCCGCGGGATGGCCTGCCGGACGTAGTCGGACGTCGCCTTGTAGCCGCTGCTGAAGACGGACGCGGCGGTGGTCCGGTTCAGGAGGTCCTCCACCGTGGAGCCGCTGCCGAGGTAGATGTAGGGCACGGATTGGATCCACGTCATCTCCTTGCAGGAGGTGCGGTTGAAGCGCAGCTCCGGGAAGCGGCTGCTCATCACCGGCAGCAGCGCGTCGCACGTGCCGAGGAACAGGGACTGGAAGTTGGCCGTCTGCTGCTGGACGACCACCCTGATGAAGAGGTCGTCCGGCAGGGATGGCGCCACCTGCTGCCACCTGGTGACCACGTCCACGGCGCCCTGGCTGGCGGACACCGGCACGTTGAACACCGTGACGGTCGCCGGGACCGGCACGAGCTTCACCTGCCACGACACCACGACGCCGAAGCTCTCGCCGCCGCCGCCTCGGAGCGCCCAGAAGACGTCGCTGCCCATGGTGTTCTTATTGAGGAGCCTTCCCTTGGCGTCCACCAGGACCGCGTCGACGACGTTGTCTATGGCGAGGCCGTACTTGCGCAGCAGCATGCCGAACCCCCGCCGCTGAAATGTCCCCGACGCCGACGGTCGGGCACAGACCGGCCGGGAACCCAAGCACGTTGCTGGCCTTGCCGACAGCGTAGTAGAGCTCCCCAAGCTGGGCGCCGGAGTCGACCCACGCCGTCTTGGCCTGCGCGTCGACGCGCACGGCACGGAGGTTGGACAGGTCGAGCACCGCGAACACCTCGGGGCGCTCGGACCGGTACGACAGGCCCTCGTAGTCGTGTCCCCCGCTGCGCACGCGGATGCGCATCCCGTTCCGGCGGCCGCACACCACGGCGGCCTGCACGTGGGAGGCGTTCGTCGGCGTGACGATGTAGAGCGGCCTCACGATGGCTGGCGTGAAGAACTTTGGGTTCCTGATGGAGGACTTGAGCAGCGGCGTGAACGACGGGGAGCTGTTTGTGAACACCAGCTGGCTGGGGATGCTCGCCGAGAGGCACTGGAGGAACCCATCATCGGACGAAGCAGCACCGGCGTAGGTGCAGAACAAGGCAAATATGATGAGCACCGCCGGCGGTGCTAATAAGCTCTTGGCCATGGCCATGTTTGCTTATTAGCTGCTTACTGGTTGCAAACGTTGCAAGGTTGGTTGCACACTTGCACTGCATGGCATGGAGCTTGATCTACGTATATATAGCCTATGATCGAGTGGCTGCTTCTCATCACACGTGCAAATTAAAATAAAATGTGATCAGAGTGGCCGTGTCAGCAGCTTCATCTGGCACGCTACGTAGTCCAGCTGGCTGCGCTGAAAATTCTTGGTCAACTATCTAAGTTGCTGCTGATCGATCCGGCCGAAGACGGCGACGGTGGGTTAACTGGCTGGGCAACATACACCACGGCCGGTGTATGTACTCGATGATGGGTTGTGTGGTCTTCAGTCTAAAGAGATGGCCAGCGCTCATAAATATCCGATGAACGATTCTACACCAGTCACGTCGTGAGCAATGGAAATGGCCATTTCTATCTCAAGACTACTAGATGAGTGGGGTTCATTCAATTCTGAAACAGCTATAGCATAATAACAAATGTAAAAGCAAGACAAAATTTGATGGTTTTTGTCAGATGCCGACTACCCGTAAACGTTAACTGATTGTATGCAGGTCGTCCTTCTACGGAAGATCATTGCATTGTGCGCGTCAGCGTCACGTTCACACGGTTATCGTCAGCTCATCGATCGGCTCATCCAGAGAAAGTTCCTCCTCTGGCTCGAATTCAAGACTGTGGATCCAAGGCAAAGTCGTCGACACATCAGGCCTGAAGCCAGTGGCAGCTGTCCCTGTACGATCAAGACTTCAAGAAGTCGTCTCATGCTCGTGCACGCTGGAGGTTTGATGGCGGCTGATGAATGAACTACAAGCTAGGAGCTAGGAGCTATGAAGCCGGCATCTTCGGCGCCGAAGTCGTCTCAGGCTCGTGCACGCTGGAGGTTTGATGGCGGCTGATGAATGAACTACAAGCTAGGAGCTAGGAGCTATGAAGCCGGGCATCTTCGGCGCCGACAGGTTGCGCTGACCACCCTGTGGTGGGCCGGCCCACAGCCTGCTTGGCCCAGCCGGAGGCGGAGCAGAGGCGCCGCCGGAGGCGGAGACGACGCCGAGCCGGAGGCGGTGGGGGCGAGGCGGAGGACGGTGGCGAGGCGGAGAACTAAGGCCGCCGCCGTAGCTTTAAGGTGCCGGGCGGTGGAGAAACCGAGGGCACCGACGACCTTTAGGGTTCCGGCGAGGCCCCCCACCGCCTCCATCCTCGCCGCCGGCTGTAGAATGCGCCCGCCAGCCTGCCGCGCCGCCGACACACAGCGGTGGCCGGGCGGTGAGCGAGGCGGTGGGGGCGCCGCCGAAGCCGGGCCGGGCCGGACTCATCCGTTGGGTACGGGTCGGGCGACAGGGCGCCGAGGTCGCCCATGGCGGCGCGGCGGCGCGATGGCGCGAGAAGAAGGGGGAAGTGGGAAGAAGGGGGGCCCTAGCTCGCCGGAGCTCCGCCAACCCTAGGGCTCCAGCCGGGCGGGGCGGGGCAGCGTGAGGAAGGAGACGATGGTGAGGAAGGAGAAGATGACGCCGTCGCAGGCCCTTAGGCGGGCCTTTAGCTGGGCCTGGCCTGGTCGGCGTGGCCGACCAGGTCGGCTCCTAGCTCGCCCCCTATGAAGCAGCCTACAACCTTCAGCAAACTGTACATTCTTTGCTCACAGGATCAACTGTGGCGTTAGTGGCAAGGCAAATTATACATTCTTTGCTCGATACTTTTGTTTGCTCTGTATATAGTCTCTTGAAAAAATCGAGGGGAATGGCAGGACGTTCAGAGGTGAGTGTGCGTCAGTCTATCAAACACTGTTTGCTATCCGACAAGAGTGGAGCTCTAGATTGAAGTCGGAAGCCGTAAACTTGGTTGCTCAAGCCACATTTGATTGAAGCCCTAGCCAAAAATGCCTGGTAGATTCCCTTACATGTGGGGCATGTTTGGTTGTAGCCCTGGATCATCTGCCTGAGACAAGATGCCTCCATGTTGCCTGAATTCTTTATGTTTTTGCCTGGCCAAGCAGCTAGAAGGATGGTTGTTTTGTTTGGTTCAAACGTTGCCTAGAAAGTATGACTATGCCCCCCCCCCCCTACCCTAGCTGATTAATAGATAGTCATATTAGTTGCTCGGCAGGAGAAGGAGCTGCCTGGTGGAGGCTGCTGTCCAAAACACCAACCAAACAAGGCAGAGTATAGGTACCAACCAGTCCAATCAAAATTGATCTATGGTTGCATCCAAACATGTCGCGCCAGGCCATCAAACCACCGTTGGGAAACAAATAGTGCGTGGATATATGGTTAGTTACCTGGTGAAGATCTCTAGTTTGGTTTTGGATAATTAGTGACACCTAAGGACTAATCTCTCGATGCTAAGTGTGTGATTAGATTGGAGATTGGTCGTGTCAAGTTGGAGCATGGTGATCATGGTTGATGGATCAAGGTGATCCAAAAGATGATTAAGCATCCAACTTGAGGAGGTTTGGAGATCAATTGTTCCCAAGGCAAAGGTATAACCATAGGGCTTTTGATTTCACACTCAAGACACCATAGAGGGTGTGAGTGATTATAGGATCGATAAGCCGTACAATAAAGAGGGGAAACTTATCGTACATATCGGTCCTCATGTGCCTTTAGGTTCAAAATTCATATGCATGCATTCTAACCTAAAGAGCTAACTCCGCACTTGACGAAAATGTTTCGAAAATGCTAACACATGGTGTCGAGGTGTTCTTCGACGTGTCGACAACAAGAATCAAGTGACGGAAGTCGGTTTGGAGCAAAGGCAAAGAAACGGCAACACAATGACGGAATTTCGCAGCTCAGAGGCGACTGGACGCGGTGACCGGACCCGCGACCGGACACATGCACTTTGACCGGACGCTCCGGTGAGTGGTTCCGGTCAGAGAAACAGAGAGCATGTTTTCGGGGTTGATCTCGGGATTGACCGGATGCATGCACCGAAAGCATGCACCGGACGCATGATTTCCTGACCGGACGCATGCGCAGGGGTTCTAAATTTGGCAAGTTGGGTTTGTCGGTTCTAACCGGACTCATCGACCGGACTCATGGACGAGTCCGGTCGGCCCACAGGAATTGCATGTTCCTCCCCAACAGCTCCATTTCGTGGTGGAGCCTATTTATACCCCTTTGGTCGGCCATTGCTCCCTCTCTTGGTTATTTGAATCACTCCTAACATCCTAGAGCTGAGCAACAACTCTCCCTCTCTCTCATTCTTGCTTGTGAGCTTCATTCTTGAGAGAAGAGGTGATCCAAGTGCATTTGCATCGAGTTCTTGCATCTAGAGGCACTTAGGGATCGTTATGAGCCGGTTGGTTTCTTGTTTCTCTTGGAGACACTGCTCCTAGCCGGCTTGGTGATTTGGTGGAGGCGTTGGCAAGAGTTGGTGATTGTTCTTGGCCACCTCCGGGCGAATTTGTGAGAGGATCACGCACTCCTCGTTGGGAAGACAAAGTGTAAGGAATACATTGCTCGTGCTTTGGGTACCTCACTTGTGAGTGGTGTGTTGAGGCTAGCAAGTGCACCGCCTAGCTCAAACACCATCCTTGTGTTGGTCGGCACAACCGGAGACTAGCTTGTCGGTGTACAAGTGAACTCCGGGTCAACACATCGACGTGTCTATTGTCTTGGTGATTGGTTCACCGTCTCTTTGTGTTGATTGGTTCATCCTCTTCCCGGTGATTGGTTCATAGCCTCTACACGTTGGTATATTGCTCTCTCATTTGCATTTACATTCCTAGTTTATATTGTGTAGAGAGCTAGCCTTGCTTTGTGTAGTTGTTCTTGCTAGCATAAGGATCATATTAGGTTTGCTCACTAGATAGAGTAGTGACATAGACTCTGTGTGACTTAGAGATCATAGAAATATTTAGTCTTGTCACTTGAAGGCTTGCAAGACCATTAGAGCTAGTGCAAACCGCTTAATCGCCATTTGTTATACTAACCGGTTTGTTTAGTGAGTTTGTAGAAAATTTTTATAGGCTATTTACCCCCCCCTCTAGCCATCTAGGACCTTACACCTGGCTCTCTTGTGAACTAAACATGCTCTTAGTTAACACCAGTTTAGTTCACAAAAAGTGAACCCTAAAAGTGTTACAGTACCTATCACACCTAATCTCTTAACGCATGTATGAAGCATTAAATTTAGGTAAACAAAAAAAAACTAATTACACAGTTTGGCTGGAAAGTGCGAGACGAATCATTTGAGTCTAGCTAGTCTATGGTGGGACAGTAATTATCAAATATAACGAAAAGTGCTACGATAACTTAACCCAGAATATTTCACCAACTAAACAGCATATAACTACGCACTTTCCAAAAAAAAAAAAAAAAAAAAAAAATTTGTCACATGGCACGATGGCGAAAGAAAAAATTAACCATACACCGCCGGGTCCTTTTACCACTCAATGCATGGAGTCATACTACCAACCAAATACGCTACTATGTGTTACAGGTGATCTGCTAGCCATACAATTTTACAATTGATCTTGACCACAAGCAACTCGTCCAGGGCTGGAACCAAACAAGCCTTAGTTCATGTGTAATCACCGTTACTAATCATAGGATCTTGGTCGCTTCATCGATCTATCTCGTTTACACATTTGTTTTGACTAAAGAAACATGCCGCGGGCTGTGGCAGCCCTATCTTTTACTAGACTAGACGTCGTTGGACTTTTTATATGGCTGCCGTGCAATGAACGAGAATTGTTAACGATAGCGATAGATGCTTGGATGATGCACAACGGTCGCAGAAAACTGCTAAAGCCTGGACAAATTCGTTTTTATTTCCAGTTTGGACTTTGTAATAACGAATAATAATATTTTTTCTAAAAGTCGGAGCAGAACGAAAGCTAGAAACCAGAAAGAGACTGTGTTTCCAGTGACATGCATATCCATATTATCCATGATGTTCTTTCGTATACCATGACTTCACGAGCGTATAAATGGCCGGCTGGTTAATCACACGAGTTGTCACGAAGAATCATAGGAGCCAGTCAAATATACATGTGCCGGCATATATCGTGTTTCAAAGTGATTGCCACATTTGACGTGTTGTACTTGTCGCTAACATCGCCCCTCTTGTGATGACCGGATTCTTCAGATGAAAACTCCTTCCGTTTTTTTTTTCTCTCCTCCTCGTCTTCAACGTTGATGAACAATCATTAGTATGGTTTCGCTGCTACCCAATCAGTTTTTACTCAGTCATAACAGATGTGCAGAAGTAATACCAGAAGCTATCGGTTTCTATAGACGAGCATAAAAAACCGCCGCTAGAAATCAGTTTCTAGAGATGGGCACATTTTTCCGACCACCTCTTAAAATTGATTTCTAGAGGCAATAGATAAGATGGCTTGTCTCTAAAATATACTCCCTCCGGGATGATATTAGAAGTCGTTTAGGACAGTGACACGGTCTCCAAAACACAACTTTGACCTCTTATTATTATAAAAATATTTATGGAGATGTGATATATGTATACTTTTATCAAATAATTCCTAAAATTATAAATGGGCCAAAAAATCCTAAAATTGTAAGTCACAATTCATAAAATTTCCTAAAATTGTAGGTCGGCCAAAAAAAAATAATCCTAGAAGTAGCCCACTATTTTTTTACAAGAAAGAAGCCCACCGTTGAAGTCGCCTACTCTCTCTGTCCCATTAAATTTGTCGTTTTGGACTTTTGAACTTCATGTTTGACCATCCGTCTTATTAAAAATATTTATGCAAATTATAAAATAAAGTAATCAATATTCAAGTATTTTTATTGATAAAATAAGTCATAACAAAATAAATTATATTTGTACAAAAAAATTTGAATAAGACGAATCAGCGAAAAAGATGGCACGGAATCTAGGGTGATAAACTCAATGGGACGGAGGGAGTAATGAATATATATGTACCGCAGGTACCCACGTCAGCATAATATGTATGACTCCATAGAAGATCAGCCCCCTGCCCAATTCTAACCATTGAATCCGATATCACTTATTAGTTGATGGTAGTAGAAAGGAAATGGAAGCATGGTTGGGATCAGAGCAGAGAATTCAGGGTAAACTACACGAGTTTAGGTCATACATCATCGATACCTTCCTCTCTCATCTCTTAGTGTTACATATAGTCGACATGGCTCCTCCAAAACAAACACGAAACGTCTCTCCTGTGTTGGGTTACTTGGGATTCTTGCTAGGCTCACTTCGTGGCCACATTGACCCACTCCAACCCAAAGACCAGTGTGTCATCGATCGTATCCTCCTGTCCTCAAACATCTCCACATCAATAGCCAACTTTTTTTTTTGTTTCACCCTGCCTCGCCACCTCTAATCTCTTCAGCTCTTGTTTCAACATCAATGCAGCTAACATAAGACTGGATACACCAAATAGAAATAGCTCACCCTTTAACATTCTGCAGGTTGTTGTTCACATTGACACGCTAAAACAGAACATGTCCATATACATCTCTAATTCCAACGCATTCATTGCTTCAGTGTGGGGTGCAGCATCTTGCTGCAGTCCACATTGTATATATAAGGTTTGAACTGAAACTATGAAATGGATGAACAGGTGAGAATATAGTATATCCATTCAAAAAAGAATAGAATATCAAACATAATTCATTACGCGCGTTGTCAACGTCAACTGGTCGCAGGTGCTCGATGCCTAGTCACCATGGCTATTACAATCTAGTGACATTGCAACAATGCTTGCAACAATGCTCCTCTGCTTTTTTCTAGTAGAGGAGCATTGTTGTACTGTCCTCTTGAAGTCATATGGTTTCTACTAGAGATATGTTCTCTAGCATAGATATGTTCTCTAGCACAGGAGCATTGTTACACTCTGTAGCACCCATATGGTGATTGGTATCTAGCGTGTTCTACAGAGGAGCATTGTTGCACTATGTAGCAGCCATATGGTGAGTGATGACTAGGCGTCGTTGGACTTTTTTAATGGCAGTCCATGGCGGAAGAATACCGAGAGCAACTCCAACAGTTTTTGCAAACATGGTTTGCATTCTTCAAATTTGTCAAAAACATAAAAAAGTGACCTCCAACAATTTTGCAATTTGGATTGGCATTTTGGGCAACTTGGCATAAATCATCCTCAACTTGGCAAACATGCAAGCTAGGAGGGACTTGGCAAATCCTCTCCTTGCTTGCATGTTGCGTATTGACCGCAAAAAAAAAAATCATTTCCATTCTTGCATGCTGCATATTGCTTTTTTTTTTTTCTTTTGAAAAACTAAATTTGCAAAACTGTTGGAGAACCATATTTTTTTTTCACTTTGCATATATTTTTGTGACTAGGCAAATCACAACTTTTGCCAAGTATATTTTGCAAAACTGCTTGGAGATGCTCGAGAACGAAAAATTGGAAAGGTATTTTCTTCAAGAAAGAAAGATTGGAAAGGTATTACACGTAAGATGCGTGCAGAAAATGGCACGAGCAGCTTGCACTATAATTATATATAATCAATTCGTTCAAACGGATAATCTTGTTTAAGTCAATGATGATCGCGTATGAAATGAAAATTTCTGTTTCTACAACGCTATCTACAGCTTATGCATCTTTTAGTGTGATCCGCACATCATCATCGAGCAGAAGCCAAACCGGTTAGCTCTTTGTTCGGTCTATGCTTCTCGCGTGTCGACGTGTTCGTGACGTCGTCCTTTTTGAGTTCTGACCACACAACACAAGCAATCATCTCGGGTGATTAGGCGTCAATCAAATTCACCATGGCTACAGGCTACATCAGTAGCCTGAAAACACAAGGAAAAAAGAACAACTTTCTGAGGACGAGTTCAGAACTTGTCCTCTGTACACATGCCACTAGAGGAAAGTAGGTCAAACGCATTGCGAAACCAAAAGAAACTGCGCATATCCATGATTCAGCTTTCAAAGTACAAAAGAGATCATAAGCTCCTCAGTCCAAAACTAATTCAGTACTCGAGTCTTGGTAAATAATATCTTCCGAGATCGAAAACTTTGAGTAGAGGTGAAACTCTGCTGCGATCGGTATCATGCCTAAGGGCTGAGATGTAACACAGTGCTTTCTAAATAGTGTTAGCCTGAGCCTTATTGAGGATGACACCCTCATACTTGACCTGGAACCACTTCATCGCATCCTCCTTGGTCACTCTGTGCTGGATCCCAACACGAGCCTTGCACCTACGGCGTCGGGCAACACGGTATCCAGGGCGCTCAAGGACGACGTAGAAGTCCATTCCATAGATACCGGTTGAAGGATCATACCTGAGGGCAGACAGGGATGAAGTCAAGATTGACAAACAATACAAGGAACGATACAATGTTACTTCGTACATCCTTAGTACAGCCTGGAAATTTCCATGAACAACCAATGATATTGAACAAGATAAATTCTTTCTTATTCATGATGAACGTGTGCTATCAACAACAGTTTCAAACACAACATGAAAAGCATATATCAGTATCAAATAATGAATCACTGTTTGACCAGTCACGATGTCAATGTTCAGAATTCAATGTAAATCAAGATCAAACAATTTCCAGAAAAAAAAGTTGAAAAAGATGGTATGACCATACTGTATTGTTCAACAGCATGAAATGCTGACTGGGCCAGAAATAATATACTTAGTCAAAAAAAAAAGGGATCAGATTTTATCAGTAGTTATCAGATCAAATGCCAAAGACAGTTCCTAGAAAGAAGATAAAAAAATAAAAGAGTACTTAGGCCTCAGAGAGAAGTGCATCAGTAGACCAGCGGTTGCTAGGCTTCAGATGGTACGGACAATTAATTCAAATCATTGGCCTAACAGAAGAGGAAAAGAATAGAAGTTTCTTGTTGCAAGAATTAATTACACCGGTTTAAAATCAGCATTCAGTGTTTGAAAACAACTTAAATCACCAACAAAAAAGCAAAAGCAAAGTACATACAGTGTTTGAAAACAACAACTTAAATCACCAACAAAAAAAAGCAAAAGCAAAGTACATAGTGTTTGAAAACAACTTAAATCACCAACAAAAAAAAGCAACAAAGTACTTAGGCCTCAGATATAAAGTGCATCAGTATACCAGCAATTGCTAGGCTTCAGATGGTACGGACAATTAATTCAAGTCATTGGCCCAACAGAAAGGAAAAAGAATAGGTGTTTTCTATTCCAGAAATAAATCAACTCATGGCTTCTTTCCTTAGTCAAGGTTAGCCCTAATCCTTTCAGAACGGAAGGGAAAGGAGTATCATCCCTTCTGGTCATAGTGACTAAACATAGCATCCTCCAATCCAATCAAGCCCTTTCGTTTAAGTGTTCGCATTATAAAAATTAAACAAACAATATAACACAAAAAATGGGAGCTAGAGACTCACTTTTATATTACAGTACAGACTTTGTTGTAAGATCAAATACCAAAAATAATTCCAAAGAAGCTAAAAATCAATGAATTTAGGCCTCATAGACAAAGTGCAGCAATAGACCAGCAACTGCTAGCCTTCAGATGGTACGGACAATTAATTCAAGTCATTGGCCCAACAGAAAGAAAAAGAATAGGCATATTCTATTAAAGAAATGAATTATATGGGTTAATAACCAGCAAAGATTTTATTAAAACCAAAGAAAAGTAATTAATTCAAAGCATGTTTTGTGAGGCACAAAGACAAGACTTGATTCTTTCAGATTTGAAGGAACAAGAACTAACATTCCTTCAAGTCAGAAGAGATTGGGCCTCTTACGGCACCAAGTAAATCAATATGCCTCCTTGCATGCAATCAAATCCTTGGGTTAAGTTTTCATGTTAAAAAAAGTAAACAAATAAACAATGCATATCCAAGGAGAATATGATTAACATCTTAGTCCAAGAAATGATAGCAACACACTGCTCAATTTAGTATTAATATAGCTCCAAGTTTCAATTAGTAAGAAATAAAACACATTAAGAATCTTACTTGATGCCAAGATCAATATGCTCCTGGATTCCAAAACCAAAGCACCCTGTCTCACTGAAGTTCCTCCTTAGCAATTCATATTCCTTGACCTTCAGTCCACTCTCCAGAAGCTGCATTGCCTTCTCACCCCTTACAGTAACATAGCAGGCAATCTTCTCATTACGCCTGATACCAAAGGATCGGACAGTGTACCTAGCTGAAGAATCAGAAAACCACAAAATGTTATACAAAATAAGAAACATCTCGGTGCTAGGAAGCAGAGAAGAAAACACTAATAATAAGAAAGAGCGAATATACCCTTAGAGAACACTGGTGATTGGCCACTGAGTTGCTCCAGAACCTGAAAGCACCGAAGCAAACCATGGACTTACTGATATGTTTAAGGTAAGTTAAAAGGGATCCATAGAAGCAGTTTACAGCATAATTAGAGTTCAAGATCGTATGATTACGATACCAAGATATAAAATGAGTAGCTACAACCACCAAAAAAAGCATGGTTGAGATCACTTGCATGAGCTGCAATGTACTAGAACAGGCACACTGCAATGTATACATGGCATCTATCTATATGTCAATATCTTTGCAAATTATTATCATCGAACTATGAATTCACATTCTGTTGTCAATGATCGATATCAGAAATGGCTCAACAAAGTCATCCACAAGGTCCACAACTGTAAGAGACGTAAGCTGGCATCTGACTATATAAATTTATTTATATGCATGTGAATCATGTGATCCATTAAGGTATTGTTGCACAATACGGAAAGGAAACTGAATTCAAAATTCTCTCCGCTCAACCCCATTCTTCCGTCATAAAAAATTTTTATGCTGATTAAGAACAATCCGAGCCAACCATAATAAACGAATAGCAGAAGCTACATAAGAAGAGTGCACGATATTCTTGCCAAAAAAAATTGTGACGCGCAAAAAAGAGGCACGAACCTTGGCGGCGCGGGTGAGGCGATCCCCACTCTCACCGACGGAGATGTTGAGCACTAGCTTCTGCACCTTCATCTCCCTCATCGGGTTGGACTGCTTCTTCTCCGACGCCTTCGCAGGAAGAGGCACGCACGCAGAGAGAAGCGCACACGGGTTAGCCGGTTATGTCCATACACATACACAGGAAGTTGAGGAGCAGTGAACCGTGATGACGGGAGAGGCCAGAGTCTCACCATTGATAACGCGGCGCCGGCGGCGGGGCCCTTGTGTGCCGGCGGCGGGGAGAGTGAGATGGATGGGCAGCGGCGGGGTGCGGAGCGCGGTGGGTGGCGGCGGCGGGGGACTAATAAAGGGAAACCCTAGAGGCAGGGGAGGGTCTCGGATTGCCTTTGGGCCTGGGTCATTGATAAACTTATGGGCTTTATGTTGGGCCCTATGAATAACTATTTGGGCTATATTTCCTGGCCCCTCCTCACTGGACGTCTGGACGACGACGACGACACGGGCAAATACATGATTGCGGACTAGCCCAGTATATGGGCCCAGCGTCTACCTTAGTCTGGGCCTTTGTGCCAAAGCTGGCCTGAAGGAAATGGCAACATTCGTCATTTCCACGTCGGAGGTACTGTGATGAAACACTTGCATGTCACAGACTCACAAAGGAAATGGCAACATTCGTCATTTCTTGTCCGATAGTCTCACGTGCCGATCGCTGTTTTTACTGTGGCCCAAGCGGCATGGGCATGTATGTTAAAGAGAAAACGTGATGGTCCCTAAAATGTATTTTGTGTTGTTCTATGATTTAACTAGAGAAGTTCACTCGTCTAGATCCTCAAACTTTATTTGGGTGTCATATTCATCCAAACGGGTGTGGCCCCACGTGTGATCTATCTCTCACCTTTTTAGTATGGTCATCTATACAACACAACTATCGGATATTCATGGTCACTTGCAGCATAAGCTCGGCGGTCGCGAGATCGCTTTATTTTTGCTCCCTGCGCCGAACAACTACTAGTGCCCAGCCTGCAGCTAGCGTCGCGGGCCGTTGATGCCGTGCAGTCCATTGATTCCCTGTCAGACTGCAGCCCGCTGAGCGCCGTGGAGCCGACGACGTCCATGGCCACCACCCACCAGTACCTCAGCTCGTGGCGTCTTCCCGCGGCCGCGGGCGCCGAAGCAGCAACAACCAACGCCGGAGAAGCGACGCCAGCGCAGCTAAGGGCGCTGGCGACGCCAAGACGCACGCATTGCGGCGGCGGCGGGCGGCGTGGTAATGACTGACGCGAGTCGTGACTTGAGAGGAAGATGTTTCTTTTCAATACAACCCCTTATGAAGTTTATAAATATTAATGATATTTTTGTGTCTAGAAGATTTTAT
The DNA here is from genome assembly GCA_015847255.1 of Hyparrhenia diplandra. Lineage (NCBI taxonomy): Eukaryota > Viridiplantae > Streptophyta > Magnoliopsida > Poales > Poaceae > Hyparrhenia > Hyparrhenia diplandra. Next base: position 188,451 of record JADLZK010010949.1, on the reverse strand, counting down.
ATATAAACCCCTATATTCTTTTTTTCTAAGCAATCAAGTTTTTCTTGTGTACGCTGGCACAGATCCATACCGGATGAATATGAGACCCAAACAAAGTTTGAGGATCTAAATTTAATACACACTTTGTAAGTTTATGGACCGGGATGACACACGACAACAAGTTTAAGGACCGCCACGCACTTTACTCTATGTTAAAGCAGACAACGTGATGTTCTATAATGTATTTTGTGTTGTTGTATGGTTTATTTGGAGATGTTCACTCAGTATATATGTGACATTCTAGGGTGTTTTAAATATTGCTCATGTACTATATAAATGCGATGTACTATAATGTTTTTAGTGATATTATATTTTATAATGTTCTATTAGTATACATGTGATGTTGGTAGCATACATCAATGTTCTGCGATATATTTACTTTTGTGATGTTAAATAACATTGTTCTTTTTATTTCAATTCATTTTCATACTACATAGGTTGTTCTATGGTATATTTTGGTCTGGAACACTATTGTTGTGACGGTGGAATATTCTTTGGACTCAAATGGCCTAATATGTTTTAGCTAATAATATAAATATTTTCACCAGTAGCAGGGGCGATCTATAAGGTCTCGCTCTCGCGGATACCTCCAATTTTTGAGAGTAGCGTCGGACTGTGCTTAATGCAACAAGGGTATCCAAGGGCTGGTTTTGGGAGCTATCATCTTGGAGACCAAGTGAAAAAATAGAATGCTTTGCCAAAGTTGATTTTGTGCAGATGGGCGGCGATCGAATTTTGATGTGCATCTGTTAACTAAGGGCCTGCTTGGTTTCTTTAGAACCAAGGACTAGAGACTAATTTTTAGTCATATTTAATTTCAAAATTATCAAATAAAAGGATTAGAGATAATTTTTAGTCTCATATAGTCCCTAGTTCATTAGATTTTTAGAAGGGGCTAGGGACTAATTTTTATTCCTTAGTATGTAGTCCTAGTCCATCATCCAAATAGGTCATAAGACTAAGGGGGTGTTAGGGACTACGCCGCTCCCACTTTTTCAGCTCCGCTCCAACTTCGTGTTGTCAAACACATCCAGCTCTATGAACTCCGCTCCGCCGTAGGTGGAGCCGGAGGCTAAGGGGGTGTTTGGGACTGCTCCATGAACTTTGCTCCTCAAGCTCCCACACGCAGCCCACAAAAACTGGAGTTCGTGGAGTACCTCTTTAAGTGCTCTCACAACTCTACACTTTTTCCTCGAAACTAAAACGTGGAGTCTGAATCCGTTTGGCTTGGCTAAAAACATGGAGCCAGAGAGCTAAAAACGTGGAGCGGAGCAGTCCCAAACACCCCTAACTCCACGTTTTTCGTAGAGCACCTCAAAGGATACTCCTGTTTTTGAAGTTTTGTACTTTCACTTGGAGTTGTGAAATAATTACCCACCATGCCATTCATTAATCATGGATTACTTCCCTAAAATAATTTTCCACCGACCGGCAAAGGAGATGATCTGCATGTTAGGCTGACATAAACGTGCTTCTCCTAGAAACACAAAAACGAAAAAGTCTTTCCCCTAACTATCTATAAAAAAGGTGAAATCTCTTAACAAATTTTTTGTAGGAAGTAGGAACCTGAATAATGCAAAAAAAAAAAAAAATCATAAAAAGTATCAAGTGCAATTTCGCTTAGGGGCATAATGGAACGTTTGCATGAAAACAATACAAATCCTAAAGCTGGAGCAGAGCTATGTGCCAAATAGTATCATCTACTCCACAAACTCCTCCATGTGTGCTAGCTAGAAAAAAGAGAGCGGAGCAGTGCCAAATACCCCCTAAGAGTTTTGTTAGTTTAGATTTGGTTGGCATGTGTGGCTTATCTCTCCTCCCTCTGGAGTTTGTATATCTATATCTATATACTAATAAAGAGAGAATTTCTTGTCCACCTGTTTTTGGGTCTGCCGTTCTCCCCGTGAGCTATTTTCCGTCTACCGTTCTCCCCGTCAGCTATTGGGAAATCCGTAAAAGGGAGTCACGGAGACCGAAACAGATCGAGCCTGGACGCCTTGCCGACGGACGCTCGACGCGGCGGTGACACCAGAGACTCTGCCGCCCACCGCGCATCTGCCCCCGAGCGACGCCAGCACGGTCCTGGCAGCAGCAGCGCGGCGCCGCCCCCACAGCCAAAGATCAAGTCATCTGCTCGCCGTCTCCGGATGCTAGGCATGCAGCAGGGAGTTGCAGGCGGCTCCACGAGGACGGTGGCGCTCGTGACCAGGGGACCCGCCCACTACGATCAGCTGCTCATCAAGGCCAACCAGATGCATCGTATCTTTTCCTCCGCGGCTATGCACGCAATTTGTCTTTTGAAAACTAGATCATGCATGTAGACAATGCCACCCGTTCCGTTCAGTGCATTGCCATGTGAATTTGTTAAGAGCCAAATAATGAATGCTCATCTTCCGATGGCTTCGTCACAATCTGGTTAACGAGAGCGTGTAGCTCTACTGCGAGCTCACGGAAGCAATTGTCTTGCTCATCAAGCAGTTCGTGGTGATGGAGGGCTCGGCTTGTCGGTCTGACCGTCGGATTTGTTGCCGAGCTCCGCCAATCCCCCAACGGCGAGCTCCCCCACCCCCGGCAAGCTGCCCCTCAGTCCGTTCATGCTCGATCCGATCCGCTTTGGCGCGACCGCCAGTTCTGTCCCATCGAGCAATTCGTGAGAGTAGAAGGAAAGAGGAACATGACGGTAAGCAAGCAAAGAAACGCCTAAACAAGCTTCGGGGGGGAGGCTTTGATGTGGCCATGTTGGACCTCAACCTTGACGGTTTGGAGGAGGAGGTAGGCGCTTATGTACACCACTAGATCCTCCCGTTAACCTGTTTGTGTCGCAAGTTTGTTGCAATGTAATCCTTCTCCTTACATCCAATAGTTAATAGGTTCATGGGCGGTAACCTTGGTTACCTTTCATGTTGGTTGTACTCCAAAAAACTCTTCTGCTTAATGAAAAATACGCTCCGGCGTGATCTTGAAGAAAAAAAAGAACGAAAGGGGCAGGGGTAGAAGAGGAAGAAAATAGATCGAATGGCATGTTGGCGTGGTGATTATGTTTCATAATGGCGTTTTAGGAAGCCCCATGGCGGAATGTTATTCGGGCGAAGCCCATCTCCCATAATGGCAAATTTCTCAATAGCTGTCTCTCGGTAGATGCAAAACTGTGTATTATGTTCGCCTCACCGAGTCCCAACTACGCAGCCAAAATTTTTGATACCGCCGAAAGGGAACCGAAGTCCGACCCAACTACGCACGCCGCCGAAATTCCATCAAATGGGGAGACATATAAGGTTGGTGACTTAGGGTTAGCTTTGCGGAACTTGGCCTTAAAAGCTCATGGGCGAAATTCCTCAGATCGCTGTCGTCCAAAAGGTAACTAGCGGATGATCCGACCACGTGCGCCACGCGGTTCTCACTCCCACTCTCTTCTCTCTGCTCTCTTTTTTTTTTTGTCTTTTTCCCGATGTGCTGATGATGATGTCGATGATGTTTAAAAAAAAAAACATTTTTTTTAAAATGGCTATAATTCTTAAATGGTGCATCCGTTTTTATTTCCGAAAACGAACAAAACTAGATCCCACTTGACTATGTTTTGAAGATTTTATTTTTGATTTTTTTATAATAGCAAATTATGTATATTACTTTCCTTTCCCTTTTCTTTTCATTCTCTTTCTTACGTCTTAAGTTACGGTATTTTTTCGCGATTTTTTTTCCTTTTGAGAGACATAAATCATTCCACCATGGAGATCAAATAAAAGCAACTTTTATAATAGTAATAAGTCATATAGGTATAACTTATAATGCTTAAACCTATAATAACTTATAAAACAACAATAAGACTTAACTACGACATGTATTGTCCAACATATATGTATAACTTATATTATATAACTTGTAGAACATAAATGAAAAGACCAAATTACAAGATGTACTGGTAACATATACGTTATAACTTATAGTGTATAACTTATAAAACATAACAATAAGACCTAACTACGACATGTATTGTCTAACATATATGTATAACTTATATTATAATTTATAGAACATAAATGAAATACCAAAACTATAATATGTGTTTCTAAACATATATGTATAACTTATAGTGTATAATTTATAGAACATAACAATAAGATCAAACTACAAAGATGGGTTGTCTAACTTATACTTTTAACTTATAGTGTATAACTTATGAAACATAACAATAAGACAAAACTAGGTGTTGTAGTGTCTAACATATATGTATAACTTATAGTGTATATCTTATAGAACATAACAATAAGAGCAAAAATACAGCATGTGCTATCTAAATTATACTTTTAACTTATAGTGTATAACTTATGGAACATAACAATAAGACAAAAAATAGATGTTGTAGTGTCTAACATATATGTATAATTTATATTATATAGCTTAAAGGACATAAATGAAAAGACCAAAACTACAATATGTATTGTGTAACATATACATATAACTTATAGTGTATAATTTATAGAACATAACAATACGATCAAACTATACAAAGATGTGTGTCCTAACTTATACTTTTAAGTTATAGTGTATAACTTATGGAACATAACAATAAGACAAAACTAGATGATGTAGTGTCTAACATATATTGTATAACTTATATAATATAACAATTGATATTGGAAAAAAAATAAAAAAAATAAAATCTCCAAAACATAGTCAAGTGGGATCTAGTTTTATTCGCTTTCGTCACGTAGAAAACACCGGTGCAGACGGAATTTAAAACGGATACACCATTCAAGAGTTATATCAGCTTTTTAAAAAAAAAATTTTTTTTTTTACGACGACATCATCGCATGCAAAAAGTAAAGAAAGCCTCTCAACTTTCCAAAAGTGGATAAAAGTAGAAACTTTCCTAGATAGGAAAGTTGTTTTGATCGCCCTCGAAGTTAAGTCGCGGACGTTCGCGATTTAGTCACGACTCATGGGCCTGAAGTTTTTGGCGATCGGCTCAGTGGCTAAATGACATATATCATATTTATGAATTCTCAACATATAACCTATTATATCTTTTGCGATTAATAGATCAGAAATTTCAAAATCGAGCTCCTCCACGACTTGACGAGAAGGTGCAGCACCTACATTTTTGTTAATTGTGACGTATTTGATATTGTAGACCTGAGGATATGTTACTCATTATATGTTTGCAATTGGACCAAAAAATAAAAGAGGCCTGTAGAATTTATGAGCTGTCCAAATTAGTGTTCTTGTCTTCCCCGTTGCAACGCACGGGCATGTTTCCTAGTATAATATAATTAGTGATCAAAATAAAAGGAGGGGCATGTTTAAAAAAAAGTCGGAGCACGACACGTGGCAGATAATATCCACGTCCCGTTTTCACCGGCCCTGCCGTCTCCCAGTCAAAAAGAGAGTCGGCTTCCCATCCTGAGCTTATCCTATGACAATGAGGTTGCCCGTCAGAATCACACCAGCTTCAACCAATTATGCCTGCTCATATGCATGCCCAACTGAATAATCTAATCTAATATATATATATACACCATGACCTCCTCAATATAATTTTGTTTTTGGCTCGATCGTTGACCTAATCGATCATTGATACGAATCCACGTCTTGTGAGAGAGAGATGAGGGATGGATGGTTCAGTTGGGCAGCACGAGTGTTTGATTGGAAACAACGTCCTCGTTTGTCAGTACACAATGCAAGTTGCGGCAATACTTTGTACTAATTTTGTTTAGGCAATAGTACTTTGTTCTAATGCCAAACGAGTATGTATGATGCTTGCAAATAACTTAATCCTTCCACCTGCTGGAAATGAAATAAAAACAGGTACGGTGTAGGAAAATGATAGCAGCTGGCTGCGGCATCCGTCCGAATAAAGCTATATATGCTGATAATAATTGAAGCAGCGCACGTAGATCAATCTCCATTTTTCAGGGCCGCCAAAAGGGAATAAATATCATCTGTACTTTTGCTTTGGCATCGATCGGCGGCAGGTTCAGTGGTAGCTGTGCGCGTGACCAAATTAGACGGCTGATCGATTCTAAAGCACCGATTTGATATCGTCCTCTCGTCGAGCTCGAGAAAAATCACTCGATCCGGGCGGGCCATGTATGTATATATACATGCTGTCGTCACTTCTTTTTACCAACAGTATTTATTAGGTATGTACATAGTTTCTCGAGAGGGACCTTGATCTCATCCTTTCCTCCCCATCTCTATATATCATCATCGCGCGCATGCTAATGGCATGATATATAATCTTATAGTTATACAACATGTTGTAAATTGTCAGCCGAATAGACCTACCACCAGTACTGTCACAAACCGGATCGATTTGGGCCGGAAGTGACACGTTGACGCCGAGCTGGACGACGGCGCGGCGACGAATGGGGGCGGCGGCGGCGCTGCAGCCCAGGGGGAGTGCGTGCATGAGGGAGATGGCGGCGTGTGCAGAGTAGGGGCAGAAGGCGGCGGCGGCGTTGGAGACGGCGGCGTTGGAGACAGCGGCGACTGGCTTGATGGCAGTGGTGACGATGATCGGCGGCGTGAATGCGTAGATGATGTAGGCTGACGATGAACGGCGAGGTAGGAGACGAAGATGATGACGTACAGCAGCTCCGAGCGACGACGGGGAACGGCGAGGGCGGAGGCGCGCTTAGGCGCCGCGCGCCAAGCGCGCATGCGCAGCGGCGGCGTGACCAATGGTAGCGATGGTGTTGGGGGGCGGCACACGTGCGCGAGGGAGAAAGAGAGAGAGAGAGTTGGAGAGTTTTTGGGTGTTACGCCTTTAATTTTTCTGATTAAGATTCAACTGACTACATACCCCTTGTATTTATAATCCAAGGGAGACTTGCATGCTAAGAAAGATCTAGAGGTTTCCTTATAGATTGGAATTCCTCTTTTACAACCCATCTATTTATTCCCTATTTTATTCCTATCTTTATTCCCTAAATATTACTTACTTAATTGGGCGGCAACCGAGCGTGTTTACGGCGGACGATGGCGGCGGCCGGCCAGGGAGGCGCTACAAGCCAGGGGCCTTGGGCCCCCGGGTCGGCGCTTTGTGCTCCCCATGTTGGGCCCTTCTCCGGCGGTGCTCCTTTGGTTCATAACAAGTACACACGAAAGTCACTAGAAACTTCATCACACCAGGTACAGATTCTGTTTTCTTCTCTAATTTGGAACAAATTGAAATCTAGAGTGAATCATTGCTATACAATATATTGCATGTTTGTTTTTGGAATTTTTTTTGAGTGTGTGGAATATCCTGCTACAAAAATCCTGGCTCCCCCCTAAACAATGTAAAACCTTATATTAGGAAGACAGCAATTAAGTACTCAAAAAATAATCTCACCTCCTGAAAAGTCAAACGATCCAAAGTTTGACCATATATACACAAAATTAATAATTTTGTGTAAGCCTCCGTCCCAAAATAGATGTCATTCTCGCTTCTCCGGAAGTTAAGATTTTCAAAATGCCGTATGATTGTTTATGTTAAGTAATTAGTATCGTCGAAAGATCTTTAAGTCTAGTTTTTAACAAATTTATTTGAAGATTTAAAACATAGTCAAAGTTAAAAAATAGTTTGACCGTACGCTTCCCATAACGACATCTATTTTGGAACGGAGGAAGCAAGTATCAAGAGATTAATCTTACTAGTATAATGTCCGTGTTAACGATACGGTGACATTTGGTAATACAAATTAATCACTAGTAACGAAATGATTTTTGCGGCGGGGGCTGATCTTTTCCATGGCGGGCACAATTTGCACCCGCCACGGAAATGATCGCCCGCCGCCCTTCGGGGCCGCACTTTTACGTGGCGGGCGCCTTAACGTGCCCGCCACGCAAAAGATGATCTTAACCGTGGCGGGCGCCGCAACGCGCCCGCCACGCAAAATATATTAAGCGTGGCGGCGCGCTGCGCGCGCCGCCACGCGCCCCTTAGCTTTTGCGTGGCGGGCAAATTAGGGCGCCCGCCACGCAAAAAGGCCGAGGCCTATAAAATCTAGGCGGCCGCCCCTTCTTCTTCCTCCACGGATCTTCCTCTTCCAACTTATGGAGGGGGAGGTTTTGACCAAAATTTTGACAAAAACTTTGATTTGGGTCTTTTGGCTTTGATTTGGGGAGGAGAAGACACTAATTGGTCGGTAAATGCCTCTTTTGATCTTTCTTTCCCTCTTTTTCATCCCCTCTCTAAATCTAGATCCATGAGGAGAGAGAAAAACTGCCTTTCTCTAGATCTAGATCTATGGTGGGACTTCTTCTCTTCTTTTTTTTTGGTTTGAGTACTATGTAACGGCACTAAGGTTTTTGGAAGAGCAGGGATAAGGATGGAGAGGCACCGAGCCCAATCGGATGTATGAGATGAAGAGGGTTGATGACGAATACTATGATGAGGTGAAGAAGTTTGTTGCTCGAGCGGGTTTACACAAATGAGATAATTCAACAGCCCCCGATTATCCGTCCGTCCGCGCGCAAAATGCAAGAATCTGAAAGCGCTCTCCGACATCGCGGTGCGATCTCATCTAATCATGCATGGCTTCGCCGCTGACTATTTGGTTTGGACTTTTCATGGCGAAGAATTCCACCCTTCGATCCACCGGGCCGATCCAAGACGTGCAGTCCCCCTACCGATCCAAGACATCGAAAAGTCCACCAGCCGGTCCAATTCCATCGATTTGTTCGAAAGACGGCCGACGCCGACGATGACGACGATGACGGTGGTGGTGGTGGAGGGGACGGCGAGCGTGAGAATCCTATGACGCAGCCCCGAGGATGTCCGGGTTTTTGAAGATTTGGTCAACCGACTCGATGAGGACGACATTCCGCTTTGGGTGCCCGAGATGGTTGGAGAACTTCAAACGATGAAGCAGCAGAATTGATCCGCTTTACAAAGACAGTCCGGAGGGTTGCACGGCGCCGAGTTTTAACCTGAATTTGCCGATGTTGAAGTCTCGCCATGGTCGGTATGACACTAGCTTCAATGAGCTCGTAGTTACCCGGCCCCATGTATCCAACGCCTAACAAGGTTCCCGCTAGTACGTATCGCGCTAAGAAGTTGATCCGCCGCTGGCGATGAAAGTCAAGAAGTTCGATGCCCGCCCCAACCATCGATCCTATATCGGGCGACAAGACGAAATTTGACCGCTTGTCCGCCTGCGGGCACTAGCCGATACAAGCGAATGCCGGATGTCGCGTGGGACGATGACCTCGATGAGGAAGCGGGGACGGGCGAAAAAAAAGAAGAAGGGGGCGAAGAAAACCGCGGCGGCCGCAAAGAAGATCATGTCAACGCAGACGAGGAAGAGGAAGGTTACACGCAGAGGAAACGCCCAAATACGCTGTCAATGTGGTACCTTCCGGCCATCGACGCTCGGGCTCTCTATGGGAACCCCGAGGATGCTAAGCACATGACCGCATGCATCTAGCGATCGTGTAAAGGATGACGGAAGCTACGGCACCCTTCGGATGCTAAGCGCTGGCAAGACTTCGACGCCGCCTACCCCGACTTTGCCGAGGAGCCCAGAACGCTCGGTTCGCATTGAGTACCGACGGAATGAACCCATTCGGTGACCTAAGCAAAGACACACACAAGACGTGGCCGGTCGTCCTCACCATGTACAATCTACCTCCACATCTTTGTCAAAAGCGCCAGTACGTTTTGCTCACCATGCTCATTTCGGACCGGGCGGCCGGCAACGATATAGATGTGTTCCCGGAGCCGCTCATGGAGGAGATGCAGTAATCGCTTGATGATGGGGTCGATGGTTGATGCGCACCGCAAGGAGAAGTTCACTCTTCGTGCCATCATCTTTGTCACCATCACCGATTACCCGACCTGCTTTTCATTATCGGGCGGATTAAAGGGAAGACCGCCTGTGTAGCTTGCATCGAAGAAACCCGCTCCACTTACCCCCGGCGGGATCCACCAAAACTATGTACATGGAACGCAGACGCTTCCTCTGCAGTAGCATATAGGTACGTAGATGCAAAAATGAATATATACTTTGACAACAAGGGCGAAGTCAAAACCTTAGCCAAGACCGACTAGTTATGGTCCGAAAGTGTTTGACATGGTGAAGGACTTGGAGTGCGAAGTTTGGAAAGAAGAAGAAGAAGAAAGACGATGATCGAAGAAGACGGCACCTCCAAGACAAAGAAGCGAAAGAGGGATAAATTGAGGACGAATCGCCTCCACCGTTCCTTTCAAGAAGAAGTCAATCTTCTTCAAGTATCTAAAGTAATCGGAAGATACCGCATACACCCCACGCGATCGATCGATGCACCTTGAGAAAAATGTCTTGAAAGCACGATCGGTCTCCCCGATGGATATCAAGACCAAGACGAAGGATGGTGTGAAGTCACGTCGAGATCTTGTTGACATGGGCATCCGACCGAAATTCACGCTACACGGCTTCCGAACGGAAAGTCCAACTCCCAAAAGCGCCTACAACCTAACGAGAGATGAGAAGTTGGCTATGTGTCGGTTGATGCGGGGTATCAAGGTACCGACGGGTTTCTCTTCCAACATCAAGAGTCCGGTATCCATGAAAGACCTCACAATGATGAACTTCAACGCCAAGCCGCGATGCTCACATCATGCCGACGGTGTTCCTTCCAATTGTGATCAAAGCTATTCGGCCCAAAATACGTGAAGATGGTGGTCACAAGGTTGTCATACTTCTTTAACCAAATCAACCGAAGGTAATTGCCAAAGCAGATCTGCACTGCTTATTTGAAAGAGTTCATCGCGAAAACAATGTGCCGATAGAGATGTGTTTCCCACCGCCGTTCTTCGACATTATGCCACACCCGATGATGCACATGGTTGATCGATAGAAACAGTAGGGACCCGTGTACCTACAAAGATGTGGACCAATCGAGCGACTAATGTGTACCCTCAATCGATTCAATCATAACCGCGCTTACCCGAGAGGGCTCTATGATCGAGGCATACACAAGCCGAGGCCGTGAACGGGTGTGTGAAGTACATAAAAGATGGGAGGGCTATTGGGCTTCCAAAGCATCAACATGAAGGAAGAACCTCGGGGATGGGGTGCGCGGGCCGAAAAGCACGCACCGACATACATAGGGAAAAAGTGCTAGACGCCACTACAAAGATCCTTCATCAATTGGTGATCATGGATGATACGTGAAAAAGCACCTCAAAGAGCTCCGCCGCAAAGTAGGAAGCGCAAGAACCGTCCGGCGGATTGGGCGTAGAAGGAACACAAGAACACTTTCCTCCAAAGGCTCCAAAAGCGAACATTCCCCGTGAGATGATGCGAGACCGTGAAGAAGCTTGTGTCGTGGGCCGCCCATGCAGGTCACCACGTGGCAAGGGTATGATGTCAACGGGTACAAAAGTTCCACACAAAAGAGAAGGACAAGAAGAGTGCATCACGTAACGGTGTTCGATATGAGGGCGAGGAACAAATACGTGATAGGGAGAAGATGACATGCTTCGCACAAGTCGAAGAAATATGGGAACTTGACTATGGCGGTAACCTACGTAACCGTTTTTTGTTGCCGATGGGTCAAGCCTCGCGGCGCTTCTAGTGGACGATTTTGGGCTAACCACCGTGAACCTTCAAAGTGTCCGTACAAAGATGATCGGTGGGTGCTTGATCCGATGCCGCACAAGTAGCCTACTACATGAACGCTGAGAACATAAATAGACATATTGTCGCGGGCGTAAAAAGCAAATGGATCGTGGGAGCCGATGGGGTCCGTAGAGTCCCGAAACATACAACAACTATGATGAGTTCCACCTCTTTACAGATTTTCCAAAAAGATGAAGGCACCGGAGGACGTAATCAATCCCGACAAGACTAAAATGATGCCATGGACCCGCCCCGATGGCGAGAAGAAGACCACCAATGCACCGCACCAAAATGATATGTAGTTGCAAAGATTCTGATGTAAACAAGAGTCCGTAAAACAAATATCTCACACGAGTTTCAAAAAACTACGGGGGGAGACTAGTGATTTTTGAACTACACGTTTGTAACACTTTCTCAGTATGCAAAAATGACCTATATATGAAATATAGATCTTGATGAGTTATGAACTTTCCGTATTCATGACTATTTGAATCTTGGCCGTGCAGGGGGCTTCAAATGTCGTCCGAATGTGTAAAAATTCAAATTTCAAATTTCGAGGCGTGAAAAGTTCAAATTTCGATCCGAATAACAATTTATAACAATTTTTAACAATTTATAACAATTTATAAAAATTTTTAACAATTTATAAAATTTTTTAACAATTTATAATAATTTTTAACAATTTATAACAATTTTTCAGAATATTTCTCAATTTTGTCTAAAATTATTACACGCGGCGGGCATCCTTACATGCCCGCCACGAAAATTCCCGCCACGGTTAATGTTTTCCGTGGCGGGCATCCCATCGCGCCCGCCACGCAAAAAACGTATCACCTATAAAAGCAACGGCCCAACTCCGAGAAACGCTAAGTCCTCGAGCCGTTTCCAAACGACCCGGCGGGTCGCCGGATTTTTTCCCCACCGCCGCCGCCGCCATCGTCACCGCCACCGCCCCCGCCCGCCCCTCGCCCCCCTCGCCCCCCGCCCCCCCGTCCCCCCCCGCCCACGCCTCGTCTTCGCCCCGTCATCCTCCTCTACTCCGCCGTCCGGAAACCCTAACGCCGCCGCCCCGTGCCATCAACTGCCCGCTGTTTTCATCCGCCGTGGTGCCCGTGGTGCCCGCCCCGTCCCCCGTGGTGCCGCGGTGCCCCCCCGCCCGTCCCGTCCCCGCCCCTCGCCTCGCCCCGCGGCGCCGCCCCCCGTCCGCTCGCGGAACCCTAACTCCGCCACCGCACTCGTGGTGCTCGTGGTCTTTACTCGGTGCCATCCGTGGTGGTCTTTGCCCGGTGCTCGTCCGTGGTGCTCGTGGTGCTTTGGTCCCCCGCCGTCCCCGCCCCTGCTCCATCTTCTTCTCCTCCGGTGGTGCCTGTCCGCGGCGTGCCGCATCTCCATCTTCTCCTCTACACTGCTTCTACATCTATTGAGCTAAGGTTTGAAATTTCATTGTTGCCAATTTTGCCTGTGATGCAACCCACTGTGAATTTTGGTTATGTCTGTTCGAATTTTGCACACCTTGTGATGCAACCCAATCCGAATTAATTGAGATAATTAGCGTCCGTATGTGCCACGCCTCGTGATGCGATAGTGGATAATCTGAGCATTTGAGTGTATCCGCCACGACCGTGATGCAAAATTGGATAATCTGAGCATATTTGTTTTTGATTTCTCTCAAAACCCCACACTATATGCAATTTCTTGGCTAGTGTAATTTGGACATCTTCTAATTTCAATTCCTATATGCAGTGGACTTTGATTTCTCATGACATATATTCCAATTTCTTGGCTTGCTTTGATTTCTCATGACATATATATGTTTGTCAAGTTGATAATATTCAATTTAAAAGTAAATACACTCAAAATTAGCTAGTGCTGTCCATGAACTTCTATGTTGTCACCGTATATATGTCCTTTTTTTTCAAAATACTTTGATTTCTCATTCTATATATATATATATATATGTGTGTGTGTGTGTGTGTGTGTGTGTGTGTTTGTACCTATCTACTGCTGTCAATGCCTTTGGACATGCATGTTGCTATAGTTTAAAACTGTGTTAGTGCTGTCCTACTGTCATGGTTTGTCGAGGACGACCCCTACTATCATGTTTAAACACCTATTCTCATGGCTGATACCTACCTATTCCATATGTTAATTTGCCCTGTGATGCTTAAACCTACTGTCATGTTGATGGCTGTTGGGTCCCTACTGTCATGTTGATGGCTGTGTTAGTTAATATTGCCCTGTGATGTTGGCCTTAGCTACTGTCATATGTTGGCCTTTGGACCCCCTACTGTCATGTTAAAACACCTATTCTCATATGGCTTCTCTGTAATTTGGACATGCCTTAATGCCTACTCATGGTTAAAACACCTCTAATTTACATATATGCTAATGTTGTCATATGATTTTCTGTTGGTCTAGTGCTGTCACTCTATATGTTGCCCTGTGATGCTTAATTAAACTTGGCATGGGGCTGTTGCTTAAACTACTAGTGCTGTTTTGAAACTTGGCATGGGGTCATTGGTCGTTGACTACCTCTAATTTACATATATGCAATGATGTGAACCCATTAGTGCTTTGGCGGCAAATGCATATATATGCGATGACATGAACTTAATTATTGGGGCTGAGGCAAATGGCTATGATGATTGAATGTCCCCTATACTTGGAAGCTTCTAAACAAGGACGGCTTGTACAAAGCAACCAGTTTAGAAGCGATGTGATCACAAGGAGGCTATATCTGAGCCAATCTTTTTATTTCTCTCTTTCCGCAATTTTGAATTATGCTTGTGTACTCCTCCTATATACTATAGTACTAAAGCACTATATATATGTAGCTTGAAATGGCGAATGAACAAGAACAGCCTCAAGGTCAGCTTGAATGGGAGTCGCTTAGCTCCGGCAGCGACTCTAGTACTTCCCAGTTCCCAAGCGGAGCGTCGTATAGCCCGTGTAAGGGTAGAAGGAAACGTACAGAGGAGGAAGAAGATCCTAATTTCAACCCAAGGGACAAAGCACGAAGCAAGAGGCGTCGGGTTAAGGAAGTACATGCTGAACGAGCTGCCACCGCTCCCTCCACAAGCAGTTCAGAGCAACAACCCCCCCTACATCCACGGCCACCTCTTCAGGCAAAGCAAAGGGAGACAAGCCGAAGCGGAGAAGGGGAGACCATGGGAGGCACAAGAAGATCGATGAGGTCCTTGTCATTCAAGAGTTGGGGCCGCGGGGCGAGCCACCGCTTCTTGCCTCCCGAAGTCGCCGCTGGTACAACACTCAAGTGTCATGTTTCGTGAAAGATAAGGTCTCCATTCTAATCGAAGATCGGAAAGCCGTCCCCCCTACAATCGACAAGTTATGGGTGTGGGGCGAGGTTTCAAACAGTTCCGGTATCCGCCCGTGCACCGATATGAAAAAGGTGGAGCAAATGTATACGTCCCCGCGCAGAAGAAGCTTCCGAATCGAAGTATAGGCTCAACGCACTTTACAAGAAAGGACGCCTACCCTTCACCAAGTACACCATGATTTTAGAAGAAGTATGGGAAGAGTTCTGCAAAAGGCTAAACACGCCCGAAGCAAAGGCGAAGAGCGAGAAGTTCTCAGAGCTAGCCAAAACGGAACAAACCGCCCCACTACATGGGCAGTATTGGGTACGCCGGACACAAGCCGGCGTGGGCGGGCGTAAGAAAGGAGAAGACAGAAGAAGCGGGGGGAGCCGGATCCGCACGAGGGCTGTGATGAAAGGACCCGGGACTTCCTCTATGCCCACAAGCCCAAGAAGCCGAGGCCCAAGCCCGGATGAAGGAGGTCAAGAAGAAGGTCATAGAGGCCACCTGCGCGGCTAAGAACGCGGGACCCTCGAGATTCGTCGGGGACACGATGCGCCGACGCCGGCCTTGGGAAACCCCGAGCATCGCGGCCGCGTCCGTGGCATGAGCTCCGGGAAGAGTTGGGCGACGGTGGGCTCGTGGCGGTCGGATGCTTGCCTCGCATCACACGAGGCGAGGTACAAGTTGGGTCCGAGACAGAAGGCCGTGATGAGGCATTGCGGCAAATGATCACCCGCCCCATCAAAGAGGCCCTCACGAGCAACGACCCCCGGATGGTCGAAGTCCGAACCCGGATGTTCCGCAACGCTGGTATGCCGCTGCCCACCCCAAAGAACCCCAAAGAAGACCTCTGCTGCTGACCGACAGACCCCGTGGATGATATCACCGAAGAGACACGGATCGCGTAATGTTGATACCGTCGACGGGTTGGGCAAGAGGAAGCCCGGTGGCCGAGGGGTGGTATATCCTCCCGGATCTTGCAAAGAGTACGGCGCCGAGATCCCTCTAGAATGTGCCGAAGTCAACATTGGGTGCGTGGCGCCGTAACATGAAGATCGGGAGCTGGACTATCCCGGTCATAACGACGCCAAGACTCTAGGAACGGCTCTATGTTACAACGCATCGTGGCGAAGGTGGACATTGTGCTGAAGATGTCGGTTGACTTCACCTTCCCAGACACCAAAGAAGACAAAGAATGGACCCGAGTACGCCACCGACCCCCTATGGTGACTCTTCCGATAATGATGAAGATGGTGGGGACGGCGGAGGCAACGACCCTCCTCATGGTTCCAAACACCCCTAAGGACCCGGCACAAGACGAGCCGAAGGAGCCGACACTGAAGGAGCCGACACCTGAGGAGCCTAAGGAGGCGGCACTCGAGGAGCCGGCACCGAGGAGCCTAAGGAGCCGACACCTCGGGAGCCGACACCTCGGGAGCCGCACATGAGGAGCGGCCGATATACGAGGAAGCAACCGGCGAAAAACGTTGCCGTGTCCCGAGGAGAGAATAGGGAACGAGACACCCATCTACACTCAAGGCCTCCAATGGACAACACCTCAAGCGCCGGGGAAGCAGAAAGGAGCTGGACCTAGCAAATGCCCTCCACCACCGAAGAAGCCGACATTCGATGAAGAGGAGGTCATAGCCGACAAGTACCCTAAACCCAAGAGGCCCCCAGTAATAGATGTTCGATCCGAAAGGTATGCCCCCCTGAAACAACGAGTTGTACTATGTCATTAGCTACTTCTTTTCGCAACTCTAGCTAACATTTGTACCGCCGCTTTTGCAGGCCAAAATCCCCACCTCATGTCGGGTTTGTCTCGGACGAATGCCCCGGCTCGTTCGAGTTTGGGAAGTTCATGATCCCAAAGGCCCAGCTCATCGATGCCGAGGACGGGGAGACTCGGAAGTTCCATGCGTGGTACATAGAGTGCGCAAAGCGTCGATTGCATAACTTCAGTGTCCTTCTTCCTAAGGAGTGCTTCCACTACCACACCGATCTCCAGTTCTTGGTTACATTTGAGGACATGTCAAGACTACTTCGTCGACAGGACATTGACGTTGCCCAAGTCACCTTGTTTACGATGTAAGCGCAATTTTACTTGCACATGTCCCTTGCATCCGTATATAGATTCTTTGTTTCAAAGGTACCTATGCCACGACCACATGTCCTTGTAGGTTGAGCGCCGATGCAGCCACAAGTTAAAGAATGGTATTCTTTACCTCTCTCCATGGCACATCCGTGAGAGATAGGTCATCGGTTATAAGCTAAGAGCGACCACCATCCCGACCGTGAACTTAACGGACGAGGAAAGACGTAAGATCCGGGATCGAAACGAAAAGAGCTAAGAAGTTGGAGGTAGCGAGAGTACGTCATATCAGCGATGAAAAAGGTCAAGGAGAATGGGTATCGATGTATTCGGCGCCTTACCAATACGGAATGGGGCTCGTAGGACATTGGATCTGTTTCATGATCTTTTCCTCGGGGCGGGGAGGGCCATTGTCTTTGACTCACTACGAGGCTCAAACCCGCCGGCTACCGACAATTCGAAAAAATCTTGAGATTGTAAGTGATCGATGAACTCCTTATTCAATTACTAGAGTCGAATATCATATATCGTTGACAATATAGTGCATTTCGCATGCAGCGCTTACAAGCACTACTTGAAGGATCGAACTGCTGGGATCGACGATCCCGAAGTGTAAGGAGCGCAATGGAGATACACTCAAAATCGGGCGAGATTTCCCGATACGTAAATGAAACATAGTTTTTCTTAGTACGACTACCTAGCTATAGCTTCGATATTACTAATAACACCGGTTTATTGTGTGCAGTGCCTCAAACAACCATACGGATCAAACTTGTGTGGATTCTTCGTGCGTGGAGTACCTCGGGGCCTGCAAAAAGGTACAAATCCAGCTACCGACAGCTCAAGGACTCAAGGAACCAGTTCACGGGGATACTACAAAAAAAGGCAACCGACGAGATGCGGTTCAAGGCGCCTGATGGCGATATCCGCAAGTTCGTTCTAGACATGGTAGTTCACGAAGGCCAGCCGTACTTCAGCGTGGACAGTGAGCTGGGGCTGTTTGTAGACTATGCGCCGCTAAGGAGATGGGAAGAGCTAGGTCTTAAGGACTATCTTCATCCAGTAAACATATAGCTCGCAATTTTTGTATGGATGTTGTAATTAAAACTAGTACTTGTTGGATATGAACGAATGGATCAATCGATCGGTGAAACTTGTATATATGAATCGATGTATATATATGTATATATATGATATATATTAGAGTATCTATCTTTCTTATATATATGTGTGTATGGATTGATAGATGTATATATATATGTGTGTGTGTGTGTGTGTGTATATATATATATATATATATATATATATATATGGTATTTTATTTTTTTTTAAAAAAAAATTCAAGCCGTGGCGGGCAACATAACCCGCCCGCCACGCATAATAAACTTAACCGTGGCGGGCGGCGTAACGCGCCCGCCACGGATAACATTCTTTTGCGTGGCGGGCGCGTTATGTTGCCCGCCACGGCTTGATTCTTATGCGTGGCGGGCACGGCCGCCCGCCACGCAAAAGGTCACGATTAACCGTGACCTTTCGTTAGTGACGGGCAGCTATGCCCGCCACGCAAAAGGTAAAACGCCCGCCACAAAAAATGATTTACCAGCACAAGATCTGATCATCTGAAATCAATTTTAGTATGGGAACACCCACCTCTTTGCCAAAGAGCTTTATTGTCAACGATTTAACACTATCATTACAAAATAAGACTATTGAAACAAAACTGAAAACACTAATAATACACCAAAGATCATCGTCACTGGAATTTGCATTGAGTGGCGACATGGCTGCATAC
This sequence comes from Hyparrhenia diplandra, assembly GCA_015847255.1. Lineage (NCBI taxonomy): Eukaryota > Viridiplantae > Streptophyta > Magnoliopsida > Poales > Poaceae > Hyparrhenia > Hyparrhenia diplandra. The sequence continues at coordinate 169,620 of JADLZK010010949.1, read as the reverse complement.
GACCCACAGCCAAGACGATCTGTGTTGCTGGCATTGGCACAGAGTAACTTCTCGCTCCCAATGCCTGTAACTGAAGCAAGTTGTGCAACGAATAAAAAATAATAAATGTTAGATTGGCTTGGATAGGTAGGCATCTGTTGGTCGATGGTTGCCGAAGAAGATGAACATTTCTGCATAAAATTTTACTTTAAGATAAAAGATGCCAGAAGAAATCGAAAAGTAGGAGCCTCCTATAACCAAGATGCACCTGCTGCTGCAACCACGAAATTAACCAATGTGCGCCTGCTGCTGCAACTTATGGCTCCTATCGAGCTGACTAACTGAGAAGGATTCCAAGATGCTACTCCAAGAAGATACAGTCATACAGAATGATATGCAAGAAAGCTATAGTTATCAAGTTTTCTCCCTTTTCTTTGCTAGGTAGACCAGCCACAAGCAAATGGTGACATCCCAACAGATGGTGTTCCTTCTGCAAAAGAAATGCATTCCATTAGTCTTGTGCCCAAGTTCTAATTGACAACCTAAGTAAAAACAATTCAAGATCTATTTAGGGGCAAGCAAAAACACAGCTTGATTTGTTGGATGTTCATTAAGATTTGAAAATACAGGCAGAGATGGTTCATGAAAAAATGAAAAAATGACGATACATCCTTGCATTGGCCCAGGGCTCTAACAATTTCCTGGTTGAGAGATCTCACCTAAATTATGATCAAAAAATGCATTATAATATGGTTCCCGAAAATTTATCAGAGAAGCACAAACATTTTGACAAGCGGACAAGAATATTAGACATCCAAATGTAACCCTCCTTTATGAACTCCAGATCTACTTGCTTGGAAGTGGCCAAAAGACCCTTAAGCAGAATGTCGATTCCGGCTAGATTGGGCCGGAATTGACACCTGATTGCTGATCGTCGGCGATCTTGACGGCGGCGGTGATGGTGTAGACGGTGGTTGGGGCTGTTTGGGAGTAGTAGGGAGGAAGAAGAAGAGGAGGAAGAAGAGAAGGAAGAAGAGGAGGGAGCGGCTGCGTTGGAGACGGCTGCCGCGGCGGGGCGGGCGGCGCGGGCGGGCGTCGGCGGCGCTTGGCTGGCCTTGGGCGCGGGCGGCGGCGGTGGCGTGCAGCAGCGCGGCGGTGGTCTGGCGGCGCGCGTCTTGGCGCGAGGTGAGGGAGAGGGAGAGCCTAGAGCCTGGAGAGCTGTTGGGAGTTACCCCTTTAATTTATTTTTCTTAAGATTCAACCGGCTACATGCCCCTTGTATTTATAGTCCGAGGGAGACTTGCATGCTAAGATAAATCTAGAGGTTTCCTTATAGATTGGAATTCCTCTTTCACAAGCAACCTATTTTATTCCCTATTTTATTCCTATCTTTATTCCTTAAATATTTCTTACTTAATTGCGAAGCAACTGACGTGGCGTGTTTACGGCGGACGATGGCGGCGGCCGGCCAGGAGAGGCGCGCGCGCCAGGGCCTTGGGCCCTAAGCGGCGGCGGTTCCCCCCTTGTTGGGCCCTATTCCGGCGATCTCTTTTTGGGTCATGACACAGAATATCACAAGCTCAGTATCCTAAGACCTAAAACTATATTTATCCACTATTGTTTTAGGATCTACTTTAATAAAATGTACCACTCTATTAATAGTTTGTAAGTAATAAATAAATTGATTCATATCTCTAGTTACTAAGAAATATAGCACAGGAAGACCCTAGAGCCCCAAAAATCAAAGTTAAAACTACTGTTGAGTTGTGTTTAACTGGCCAGGCAATCCAATGTGCACGGTTGGTCTTCCACTGAGGCATTTCTACCATGTTACTTGCTAAATATTGTGTTTAACTGGCCAGGCAATCCAATGTGCACGGTTGGTCTTCCACTGAGGCATTTCTACCATGTTACTTGCTAAATAATGCACAAATTATAATGGCATTAGAAGCTTCCAAGTTCTATCTAAAAAATGAACAGTCATGTGCTGTCTACCCCACACCAAAATTAACCAGTTCAGCTTGTAATAACAGGAGTAAGACAGGCAGACAGAGTCAATTCAGTAAGACTGTCAGAGTCAATTAAGAGTCCGAACAATACTGGCGCCGTGCACAACGATGAAGTTATTGTCGAGCCCCAACCCAGGCCCGACGCGCACGGCATGGGGCGGGCCAACGAGCGCAGCTCCGGGTGAACTGGCAGGGCCGCTGCCTCACGACCTGGGTCGGGGCTGCGAGCACGACTCCTGGGCTGCCTGCGAGGGCCAACGCAAGGCCTGGAGATGGGTGGCGAGCGGCACTGGCGGTGAAGCCACGGGACGGGAAGAGTCGCGAGTCACAGACAACAGGCATCGCACGGTGGAGGAACGGCCCGCGGATGGGAGCGATGAGGGCGAGATGGCGCGTCACGTAAAAAGAAAGTGCCGGCGTCGCGCGTATAGGAGGAAAGTGGCGATGATTTTGCGTGGTGTGTTGCACGTGCGTACGATGATGGGCGCGGGTGGGGGGTGTGACACTATTGATCCTGACCGTTCAACGGTGAATGAGTAATGAGAGAGAAGATTGAAAAGCAATCTGGATGTTCATTTGAATAGAATTGAATGGAGACAAATTGGTGCATTAGTAGGGTAGATGTAACCAATATTCATAATAGACTTATTTAAAGATACACACATTTATAATATATAATATTTTGCATAAACCAAATAAAATTTGGAGTTTGTTTGCCTATTTTCTGCTAAGCTGCACAGTTTGGTGAGTTCCATACACAAGTGAATGGCTGATCTACTTTATTTGCTAGTACTAGTACGTCTCGCACACTAAAACGGCGCAAGCCTATTTTTGCTAAGCTAGCTACACGGTTTGGTGTTTGGTGGGTTCCATACAAGTGAATGAGTGATCTATTTTATTTGCAAGATTAGGAATGGCTGCACCTTTCTGGGTACAGCACTAGACTATATATATGTTGTATCCCTCTATTTTTTTTACATATTGCACTAGCTTTGTCCTAAATTAAATAATTTTACCTATGAGAAATTATAAAGATTTACGACATAAGATTTTTGTTTTTATATTCACTATGAGAAATGCTTTTAGATATATAATAATTTATATGCTGTGAAATTACAAGGAACTTTTAAAATGAATGGTCAAAGATAGTAATGTTTGACTTAGGAAAACTAATGTGATACATAAAACTATTGTGATTATGTAGTTTTATGTATTCGAGACTTGACGCTCCAACTGCAGCATCTAAAGGGAATATCCGTTCATTCAGTGGCGTGTCACGTGTGAAAAACTATGCACAGAATGACAGAATATAGTTAGTGCTGCAGCAACACGTGCTAACCACTACTCTCGCGCATACTACAGTATACAAGATCAAATGGATCGTCAAGCTCCATTGGTGTAGTAGTGGAATCTCGCGGAGGACGTGGAAAGCGTCGTCCATCCGAGTTAGTGGAACGATGCGCTTGATTTTTATTTTTTTTTTTTTGATAAAAATGCGCTTGATTTCTGATCTGATGAAAAGAGGCGGGCAGCAGCAGCTGGTGAGTGGTGGGGAACTACGTACAGCTTCTCTCTGTCGTCACCACATGCATCGGATTTTGACAAATGAGCTGCCGGAAAACAAACCTAGATTGTTCCAAACACACATCATTGTTGGCATGCTATCATGACTCGTGGAATTATGGAATCCTTGGCTTCAAAGCAAGCCAAAATGCTTTCTTGGCAATTTGTACGAAAACAGTGACGACCAGAAATCAGATCAGATCGCATCTCATGCCCCAAATGAACGAACGAAATCATCCCTCCTCGTCTCTCCCCTTCTTTCACATGTTCATTTTTGTTTGTGCTTCCTGCAAAAGAGTTCCATTTCTCGTATTTCCATTAAATATATACATAGACATAATTAACATCCAAGCTCAAAACTTGTTACATACTAAGCTCAAAACTTGAAGAGATGTGTCCAAGCACCCTGATCGCTGAATATATTTACACTTTGATTTTGTCACGACGACCTGGCAACCTCCAATGACGTTTTTTTTCGATCAATCAATTACAATAAAAAAAAAGAAGAGGAGACTTGATTTTGTCACCGGACGGCGGAGGCCACGGTGTGCGCCCACATCCGTAGGTGCTCCTTGAGCTGGTCGCCGTCGCCAGCCGCGGCCGGCGGGATCCGCCAGTTCCGCAGCGCCCTCCTGACCTCTTCTTCCTCGTCGTCCCACGCCTCCGAGAGGTACGGCCTCCTGTGCAGCGCCGCCGCGACGGCCACCGACGACGCGTCATCGTCGTTGACGGCCACCGAAGACGACGAGGTCGCCGCCGCCGCGGGCGCCGACGCCGCCGTGGCCCGCCGGCTGTTCTCCTCCTCGGACTGCTTCCGCCTTAGCAGGCCGGGCACGATGGACGCGAGCTCGGCGTCCACGTCGGCGTCGGAGAAGTTGAAGCCCAGGTCCTGCAGGCCCTTGACCTCCTCGAACTCCAGCTCCGACATGCTCCGCCCGCGGCGCCGACGCCGCAGTCGGCTGCCGGGCCCGACCACCGGCCGCCGCGCCAGCGCCCTGCTCCTTTCCCGCTGTGGCTGTGGCGCGGCCACCACGAGCCCGTCCTTGCCTGAGAGTATGGTCTCGAGGCGCGCGCGGTTGCCGCTGTCCGGGAGCCTCAGCGGCTCCAGGCCCTGGAACGCGGCCGCCGTGGCCTTCGTCGCTCCGCGTCCGCCGGTGCCGCAGCCCGCCGCCGGCTGCCGTGGGACTCGAAGAAGCAGGCCCCTGCGCATGCGGCGTGCAGTGCGTGTCCACGGCCTCGCGCCCCGGCGGCGCCTGCTGTTGTGACGGTAGAGCTGCTGCCCGGGTGGTGCCGCCGCCGCGGCGGGAGGGTAGGGGACGGGAGCAGCACGAGGCGGTGGAACCAGCAGGCGTCGTACAGCGCCATGGTCTGCTCCGCAGCCTCCGCCGTCGCCGCAGCAGCTTGTTGCGGCCGCTTCATTTGCGGAGAGGAGAAGAGAGCTAGAGGAACGGGTTGGGTTGTGCCGCTGGCTGCGGTGGCGGCTGTGTTTTATACAGTGCTCGCGTTGTCGCAGCGGTCTCCTGCTCCACGGCGCGTACGTTCGCGTCGGTTCGGGGGCTTGGCTTTGGCCCTTGGGGCAAGGTTACGCGGCGAGGAAAGGGTAGTCGCCGGACTCGCTCGGGTTGGGTTGGAGTCAGCGGCACGGAAGCTTCTGCTACTCGCGTGCTGAGGGCCAGGCGTCACGTCACTGTTCTTTCATAAAAATGCTACATACGTATACGCCTGTATAGGTCGGTATTTGACGTTCATCATCGGAAGCATATGCCTAATGTTGGCGACTCTGTACGGGTACTACAGTGCACATACGTATGCGTCTGTATGGGTCGGTATTTGATCGACGTCCGATGATGATGTATATGCCTGTTTGATGTTGGTGGTTCTGTCGTAATCAAGCAAATCAAGTGGATTGCAATTTGGTTACTATTACAAATTACGATCATGTTACGTGATCCAAACACACAAGGCATATGGTTTAGGGCAGCTCCAGTGTACAAATCGTTTTTGGCCTGCAAAAATAGCTTGCGTGGATGAACGTTCGATCTCGCGTTTACTTCCTTTCCATGGGGTCTGCGTCGAAATAAAGTAGAACCTCGAAGAGACAGAGTATTGCATCTCTTGTTAGAGATGGAATCAGCCAATTTGATTAAGGGATGTAATCATATTTTTTAGTATGATAAAAATATGTATAATTATATGTTTCAATAACTTATGAATAAAATTTACAATACTTCAAACCAAAATTATAGTATCTCTACCTGAAAAAAGGGGTGAATTTTTTTTCGAAAATCAAATGTTTATATAGTTTTTAAATGAATATACTCGATTTTTTTTTTTTTTTTTTTGGGGCCACGCTGCTGCCCCCAAAACACCAGCCATTGGATCTCAATCGGATGGACCCAATGCTACTTTCACGGTCATTTTGAGAAGGCAAAAAATTATTATCATGGACTTCAAGATGGTGACTAAGGGATGATCAAACGATTGTCTCTGTACATAATGGCAGTTGCTACTACAAAAAAGGATGATGGACAGCCAATAAGAAACGTATTAAAAAAATAGATAAAAATAAGCTCTTTCCCTTTCCAATGGAAAATTTTGAAATAAACTAGAACCACTCTAGAACCTACCTAAATATTTTCACCCCTTCTTCATCATCCAAAAAAAATCAAAATAATTTTGACAAATTCCTCTCATTTTGACTTTGAAGTCTTTTTTCTAAATTTATTTTGAAAAACGCACGCAATTTTCAGGGGGAAACTAAACGTTAGAGAAATAGGAATATAATGCAACCGAAGAAGAAGAAAGAATGGTTTCTGCTTGATGGTTAATGGCATAGGAAATTATCATTGGATCCATCATTATTTTATAATTATATGTTAATGGCATTGTATCCCCCCCTAAACTCAACTATTGACAAATTGCGCTTAGAAACCAGTCCTTGACTTTGAAGTCTCATTTTTCTAGATTTATTTTGAAATTAAAGACACTATTTTTCATGGTAGACAACATGCTCAATGATATTGAGGTGTGCTTATATAGTCTTAAGGTTTGCCCGCTCGGTCTTTTGGAGATACTCTTAGGGATATATATGATGTGTGTAGGTGCATTCGTTCATATAAGGGTGGATGTGCGGATGTATACATCTACAATTTGCAAACAAAATTGGAAAGAAAAGACTAGCTTCTTTAATTTGCAGTTAGAAAAGAATACCCATCAAGCACTGGAAACCCAAATTCTAGCTTTTGAGGAACACAAGTCACCCTCTATCTAAAAATGGTAAAAAAAAAAACAATGCAATAGACAAATTTGATCTTTAGAGCATCTCTAAAAGTCTCTTCTTTTATTTCCTTTCTAATTGATAGGAATGTAGTTTGTTGAAAAAAATACCACCCAACAAAATCTTTAATTAATTCTCTAAATATAGCCATCTCCTATTCCAAATTTCTCACTAGCTAGAGAGAGAGAGAGAGAGAGAGAGAGAGAGAGAGAGAGAGAGAGGGTTGGCGTGTAGACTGAATACAAGAAGAGCCAGATATAAAGAGCAATTTTGTTCAAACTACTCTCTAAATGACAATTTTGAAAGTGAGTTTAAGAAAGAATCTTGGATACGATTTTTATGTTAGGCTTCTAAAGCCCCCAAACACATTACCTTCTGAATTTCAACATGTGCATGGACAAGGAGAACACACTAATGAGCTCTAACTTTGTCAACGATGAGATATTAAGATAATGAGATGTTAGACCTCATTTGCAGCACAACATTGTGATACACATGTATATGGAAGAATGGCCACAATGAAAAACTCAAGAAAGTCCATAATTACTTCTTCTAATTATTAGTCGTTTGCATGCTTTTGCCGATATCCCACGCAAAGGTTGAAATAAGGGCTTGTTTGGATGTACATGTATTACCTCAGTCTTCATATGTTGAAGTGTATTTGAACTAAGTTCCATTCTAATCTTCTCCAACACATGTGGTTTGAGGTATATACATATTCATCCAATCTAAACGACGCTTAACGCCCCCTTTGGAACAAAGTATTTACAAAATATAGGAATAGGAACAACATAGGAATGTAATTTACTAGCACTTGAAATCCTACATGAATGGATATGTCTTTGGAATGATCCAATCCATAGAAATGTCATCATAATTTTTTTTCTATAGGATTTAGATCTTTCAAAATTCCTATGCTTCTCCTCCAATCTATAGGAGCCCTAAACAAATTTTTGATCCTATAGAGTAGAATGATAGAATCTGTACGATTTGCATGGGACGCATGGGATCCATAGGCAACAATCGTACTAGTCCTACTCTATGTGGTGGAGACGAGAGATGCATGGGATCCCGGCCGGTCAGCAAGGCGTCCGCTGAATCCTAGGAGACACGCGAGCTCAAAACCAGGCCATCCATGTCATCTTGCACGTACGTATACCCAGGTGAGCTGAGCTGGACAGCTGGTGGAGGACAAAGGAGGGCCACGGCCTGGCTTGAGGAGGTTGCTTTCGTGCTGAGTCACCCAGCTTTAACTAGTGCTGCACATGGTACGCGCCGGACCCAGCTGCCCATAGAGTATAGGTCACAGTTGGCCCATTGTTATCTCGTCCCAGCAACTGAGAGCGACGCGAGGCATTCTGTCCGCCAAATACTGTCATTGTTATTATAAATTGCACTGATGATAATTTATATATGTAAGCGTAGAGGTTATTTTAGCCTTTTTTAGGGCCTGTTTAATTGTCTCTTTTTGCTAAAAGTTTTGGCGTTTAATTCCATATTTTGGCAAACGCATCTAAACACCATGGCAAAAAAAAAAAAAAAAAAAAAAAAAACTTTGGGTCCAAAATTTTTGGCATTTGGGACTTTGGAGTTCCAAAAGTTTTCATTTTGCCAAAATATTCCCCTACGGCAAAAATTTTGCCATGCATCTAAACACTGCTATGTACAAACTTTTGGAGCAAAAATTTTTTGGCACCCAAAAAACCAATTAAACACACGAGCACGGGGGAGGTACCGCGATAGGACGAGTCAGCGTAGAGTGGAGTGGAGTACAGCTCGCCGCTCGCTCGCCCGGCCCGGCGCGCACGGCTTCATGCCGCCGGAACTGCTTGCCACCCAGGGCCAAGACCTGCCGGCGCTGAGGAAGGCGGGACACGCTGTGGATCTCGCGTGAGGGCGCCCCGCAGTTCCCGAACCGGGAAGGAGGAAGGAAGAGGAAAATTGAAGAAGGAGAGAATGATGAGCGGGACCCGTTTATCATTGTGCATAGAAGCAGATTTGGGGGTCCAAATTTTAGGGCTGTTGTTGGATGCTCAGCAGTAGCTGTCGATCACGCGGCTGGCCTTCCACGAGCAAAAGCCAAAAGGCAGATCGTTTAATAATATTTCGTGGTGTGCACGCATGGACAGGGACGGAGGAGGGAAGCGTCAAGCGTGGCAGCCCCGGATAGGGAGTCTCTGCATGCAGGGTCAAATTATATTATTTTCCATGTGCGTAATGTGTTTCTTGTGACGCAGACGGAGGGAAATAAAGCCCAAACCGAAGCATAGGCGCGCTTTTTACTTGTCGTCCCACAGTCACGCGGAGACACATGATGCCGTCTTGTGTTGTGTAGTGTAAAATGGCTGCGGGCGACCGCAAACGTGCATGTGACCGTACGCGCGTGGTGGTGAGTTGCCCGCGCGTGATCCTGAAAGCAATGACAACACACAGTTATGTACGTATTGTATCATGTCATCATTGGGCTTTCAGGACTGACTTCCCGTCGTGGTGGTTGTGGTGGTCAAACAAGAAACGGTTGAAGCAATAAGAAGAGGCGCGTGTCTCAATTCTAACAGGGCTAGGATGATATTCGTATACCTATTTCTCTTCTCTCGTGAATATATTCTTGACAAGAAAAAAAAAAATGGTTGATTTGTCAAAGAGATAGGAGTAGATGCTCATTTTTCAAACTGGTACAGTGTATATATATATATATATATATATATATACATAATACATGCATGCACGAATGACGTCTGCAGGTGTATCATCATAAAGCCATCCATCCCTGTACGTGGCCATGCGAAAGTGACCCTTCGCCCACTTACGTGTCATTTTACCCATTGGCTTATAGCACGCATGAATCTTGCAGTGAGAGATAAAGAATTGACCTCTCTATCTTTGGGCAATTGGGCTTTGCCGGAAGTCGACTCATGGTCATGGGGACTTTAGGGATCGATAGCAGGTGCGGTATGCCTCGAAAACTCCACGTAGACCAGTGGTGGATCAAGAGATTGAGTCACCAGGGGGATATCATGCATCCATACACTAAAAACAATATAATAATTAATACATGCTTCTTTGGGATGCTATATGAAGATTTGCTGGGCGTCGCCCGGGCTGCATCCCCTTGAGACGTGAATCCGCTCATTTGAAGATTTTGAATTACAGCAAAGTGCAAGCTAACAATCCTGAAAGGAGTCACTACTTTTTTCACCTTCACCACTTTCTATTCTATATAGCTTTTTCCTTCCTCGGTGTATTCTCCAGGATACACAGTGAAGTCCCCAACGCCACAACGATGCACGTTCAAGCATATGCTTCAGGTCTTTATCAGATGAAGCACACGACTCCTCTGCAGGAACCTTTTGACGCTCTGAGAGACGGTTGTTTGGGCTGAGATGGAGCAAATGCTCTGACGTGGAGACTGAAGCAGTTGTACGTGCTGATGCGCGTTGGGACGGTCTTACATTACAAGAAAAACGGAATCGCCAAGTGATGTCCTTTTCAGATATGATGACGGCGACATGCTAGCAGCTCCACGTACTCCGAGCGTACATATCTGCATGTTTGGTTACTGTCGTCTCACAGTCGTCTGATTTGAGTAAATTGTTCACTGCTACAGTTGAAGGCCAATCAATAATCAAAGCGTACGTACGTGCCCCCAATTGGTGTTGACTCATGTTTGGGTGCTGGTTGCTACTTGCACGCTTGCCCTGCCTGCCGGGAATCATATCGATCGGTGGAAATTGGAAAACATACGCATGATCGCGATCGATCCACGTCCAGTTTCAGGGAACATGTTTAGTGTAGCACCACATTATCAAATCATAGACCAATTAGAGACTTCATAGATTCGTCTTGCAAATTATTCTTAAGTCTAATTTAGTGATCAAACATCTGATATGTGCTAAAAATTAGTTGGGGAAACTAAACACCTTATCAGTGCCGGCGGACAGTCATGCAAGGGGTTGGTGATGGTGGAGAGCAAGGCCTTGTTGGCATGGACTTTCGACAACATGTAACTGTTCCTCTAGGTGTATCTTTCGACAACAAAAACTTGTTAATCTGTAACTGTTCCTCATAGGTGTTTCCGTGCATCTATTGAGCTCTTGTTTTTGTAGTGTGTCATAATGCTACTTATATATCTCGAGTTATCCTATTAGGGATGCCCTTGACCATGTAATGTGGGCTACCTTAACCCACGTAGCAGTTTGTTGATGCTAAATCTATAAAGTATGCTTGTATTAATTAAAAAAAGATTTTTAGGCCTGAGCGGTATTGGTGCTAGGCATAATCGTGAACGAGACACCCCTTGGCAATCGTGCACGTTCCAGCATCCAGCAATAAAAAAGTTGTAACAAGAGGTAATCGAGTAACAAGAATGTCTCATTGACATTTAGAAATTAAAGATATGAGAATAGAGTCTTTTTCCGTATATATTGTGTATTTATGTGGATTTGAAGTCCTTTTTTTCAAATACGATTGTTGGCTTTGGCTCCTCATCCTGTCCTAGTATGATAGATAAAGTCAAAATGGTGCTGCCATGAAATCTGAAGAAGTTTGACTACCATCCTCATTCGTTAATTTTGTCATTTATCAGCCATTCATAGTTTTACCACTTCTCTTAATGAAAAAGGTGCTAAGCACATTTTTGAAAAAAAAAAGCATTCATAGTTTAATACTTATTTACGTGATACGTATATTGACCAATCAAAATGTGGTATGCATATGCAATCTTTTTATACTATGAGGTATGTTTGCCACGTGGATCCATCCCACCTAAAATTTTGACCGAGCTCCGCTACACATACGACGTTGCTATGATCGATGCGGAGAAGGGCAACACGATGAATCATCACGTGGTGGCAGATTCTGATTAGTTCCTGCACTAGAGTTAGCCTACATTAGGCCTTCTATAGAATAACAGAATAAACCCAAGTCTAGATAAAGAAATATGTTAGTGTTTGATTGTCCTACACACATAAACATGAAGGTATGTTTTCGGTAGGTAAAATTGTGTTCCATATGGTGAACTGTATGTTCTAAGGTAAGGGAGGTGTTTTTGTTTTGGTCTCATCAGGTTGTACAAGCATATAGTATTGTGCCTAATATGATCAAATATAGCATACCTAGCTAATTTATATCTATTTTAAGCATTCTATGGGTCTACATAAGGGTCCTTACGTACAATCAACACATCTAAATTTTACTGCACAAATCACTACTATATATACAAAAAAAAAATTATGAGGCGGTGGCGAAACATTAACGGACACGGTCACAAAATCCAACCAGCTCGGAAAATGCCACACAATTAACGGATGCGGTTCCGCATCTCAAAATCGATTAACCAAAGCGTTTTTTTTTATTTTGGGAGGCGGTCAGAAAAATGTCCGCCTTCTAAAATTTATTTACGGAGGCAGACCTAGCCGGACCTTCTAAATTTCGTCTTAAAAAAGGCGGAGGCCCAACAGACACATGCAAAGCCCAATAAGCATGTTCAAGTATGTAACTTAGGATTTTATTTCTCTCCTCACCCTCTGACCGGCTCTCTCTCCTCTCCCGATAGCCCACGGCTCCTCTCCTTCCTCTCCTCGCGACATCACAACCCTGCTGGTCTCCTTCTCCCCCTCTCTGAGCGCGCCCCTCCATCTCTATCCCCCTCTCCCTCTCCTTCTTTCCTCCTCGAGCGACACCGCCACCATCTCCTTCTCCCCTCCTCGGGCGCCGCCGCCTTGTGAATTACGGGCGCGGCCTCCCTCATGTGATTGGCACGGCCTCCCCTGCAATGCCTGGATCTCACTGAGAAGCAAGGCTATGACGAGGAGCAGCGGTCCCCACGGCTCCACCGAGGGCCCTGGCGAATAGGTGCTCGAATCCAGCAAGCATGTCCCAACGGTGGCACATGGATGGGCTCGGCGGGCCCGTCGATAAGCTCTACATGCTTGTCCATATTTTTTTTCTTTTTTTTTATTTAGTTCACTAAGGTGGACATTTGAACTACCTTGGGAAAGATTGATTTGCCATGACCTCTGGACCGAGACTGTGATGCCCGCCTCGGTTAACTGATTTTGTCCATCTCGAAAAAAATTTATGTAGTAGTGAAAATATATGTACAACCAATTATTCTCATATATAGGGCCTGTTTGTTTCCGCTCATCCCGTGTTCGTGGTGGCCCAACACGGATAATCCCGCCGAACGCCGCGCGGTGGACGCGCGTTTGCTGAGCGCCGCAGCCACAAAACATAGACAAATGAATTGGAACGCCGCTTATCCATGAAGCGATGGAATCTTGGCTTCTCTACATCGCAATTTTGGGCAACGCGCGACCGGTGGCCACAAAGACAAACAGGGCCTATTGGTAGATGGAGCTAAAGCAAACTGCCCGGAGATGGAAAGACAGTGGCGTTAACGTGCGCCGGCACCAGTGGTGGCGCTGCAAATGTTGCATCCCTCATCGTTCGTTGACAAATTGCAGGACTGGTACACAGTCAAATTGTATACATCCTTCGTTCATGAATCACACGTATTCTGAATACTGAACATGTCAACTAGAGTGCAGTGCGATCGAGGGGCAGGGAATCCTAGGCGACGACGTCGAGAGTAGTGATTGGATCGATGGTTGACGGCCAATTAAAAATGGCTATAGCCTTGGTTTACAGGGTCTTCCAGCTGATGAGCCAGTTGCAGCCCAATTGCCCTGCGCTACTATTCCTGCCGCTGAAAACATGCAAGTTTGAGCGACATACTACGCGGTAGATTCAGCGGACAACAACGATCACACTGCCTGGTGCCTGCCGCCTGCGGGAAGGGGAGACGAGAGTACGACTAGTACAACGAAGCTAGCTCGTTTTAGTTTGCTCCTAATAAATCCCACTCGTACTACTGATCCTGTTTACGATGGAAAGCACGGCGAGTACGGAGTACCTGTGCTCCCTAGTGCAATCATCGATTCTTATCCTATACTGATGGCTGGGGTCTGTACACCAATCGTGCTCTGAAGAAACCAGCGTGGTTACAGGGTCTGACTTCTGTACGAAAACAAGGCACTCTCAAGCGAAGTGATGACCTCCACTACTCCGTACTAAACATTAAAGAAACATCTCAGCAATTATATATTAAAAATAGGATCAATATTTATATTACATAATTAGTATCATTGGAAAGATCTTTTGATCTAGTTTTTTAACAAATTTATTTGGAGATTTAAATCTTCCTTTTTCTACTCGAGTAAAACTTGTGGCACGAAAAACCCCAAACGGTTTATTTTGGGACGGAGGGAGTACGTACTACATTAAAGCTCGCCCTGTTTGCTATCAGCTAGGATCTGCCTTCCTCTCAACGGTGAGAGAGTATTAGGGTTTGGATAATACTTGGATTACCATCAATAGTGACAATCAGTGAATATATAGGCCATTAGGGGAGCCGCTATGGGTAGGCCCATGAGCCGTACATTTACACTAACACACCCCCGTAGTCAGAACTGGGAGCACCGCGAACATTAAGACCGGACCCAAACTCTGTAAACACCGATGTCGGAAGCCCCTTAGTGAAGATATCAGCATACTGCAAAGAAGTAGGAACATGCATAATATGAACTTCTCCAAGGGCAGGTCTCGTTGTGATGGTCACGAACGAAGTGTATAAACCCTCTTCTTCTTCATTCTCACGAACGGGGCGTCACTGGGCGGCGCGCGCTCACTACATAGGGTACCGGCGCACGCGCGCTAGAAAAGCTAGCGGCGCATGCGCAACAGTAACGATAGCGGCGCACGCGCAACGGTAGTACTAGTGGGCTGTTTCTAATGTCTGATGGTTTCCGATCAATGGGTCAAGGTTTCTCTTTTTTTTATTTGGCCCGTATCCATTTCTCATTTCTCCTGTCAAGCATCATTGGGCCAAATTTTTTGGTTTCTCCTGTCAACCATCAATGAGCCAGAAAATTAAATTTTCTACAAGCTAAAATTTTCTCTTTAGAGAGATCGGATTTGTGGGTAAAATAAAAGGGCGGGGGATGGTTTCACATCCATATGGAAGTGAAAGTATAAAAACATTGTTTTCAAAAACCATAAATATATGTCCATCAAAAACTACTTCTATGTTAAAAAAATGAAAGAGTGCTAGAATAAAAAAAAAAGGAGAACAACAAAATACAATTTATTTGTGACATCTTTGTATTTCCGAAAAAGGATAAAATAAAAAAAAAGTAAAAATGTAGCTTCTGTTCTCTTCAAGACTTGAAAATAATGAATATTCCTGGAAAAAAAAAAAGGAAATTTCATTATTAAAATATATACTTATATTGAACTTTTCATTTCTATGTTACACACTTTGTATAAATAGAGTTTTTTAAAAAAAGTCCGTACTGCTACATTTTAAACCTTATACTTACAATGAATAAAACATTAAATCAACAGAAAAAATAGGGGCATTTGGAGACTAAACTACCACATTAAAAACTTTATATTGGTAGGGTAACAGGAACAACAATGAACATCATTTTTAAATAATTGTAAAAATTCTGTAGAAACTTGCAGAGGGTATGTACTGTGCAGTCTGTAGAAACTTACACCTAAACCTGGTAGCCTTCTGCCCTTGCTTATCCACGACATGGAACACTGCATCAAAGTTGTAACTCACATGATATGTCTTGAGCTGAACTATATGCAGACCATCTAGTTGCCATCAATTCTTAACAAACATGAACAATCCACCATCAGAGGTGATGTACACTTTGAAGTGAAAATAAACTATACTGTATAAAATTCCATCACATGATATGATAGCGCATCAACCATCTAGTTGTTATCAGTTCTTACAAAACATGATGTGCTTTCAAGCTTTGGAAGAAAACTTGAAGATGTGGATGTCCAGATCACTCATAACCTGCAGCACCTCCAGCAGAAGAATGTCGTTCTTGTTCATGCTGTCAACCTGCAATTTTTCAAAGTGAAGCACAAGATGAGATGGTTCACCCATTCTGGAACATTACTACCTACTCTATATAATGTACCACTGGAGGTAGCTGAAGAGGTCAGAAATGCATGAGTCTTACATTCACCAAGGACAACTCAGTGCATGTGGTGTTGTTAATAAAAAAACCTGCAAATTAAGCCAACACTGTCTGTAAGCACATGAAGAAGCAGAAACAATAAAAGAATTGAAAACAATTGAGTGAGAGGCCTTGGAGAGTTGATGTGCTGGTTGAAGTTCTCGTACTCCAGAACAAAATAAGGCAGCAGCTTGAGAGACATTGAATACAATATTCAACTGAAAACAAGAAAACTTATGAGCAAAATATCTACAGCAACATAAACATCGACCATCTGACATAGCAACTGGCAAATGTCATGCATGCTGCAAAGATGATGACAAAAGCAAATGTTTCTTCTCTTCAACAACATATAAGCCAGCCAGCACTGACGATTTCAATGGTAAAGAAGATGTAATAATTGTGGACAAGAGAACAAACATACCTTTCACCATATTATTCTTACAGCCTGAGATCTGTCTACAACTCAAATAACCTGAAAATTAATCCATTAGCTACAGCTGTCGCTCATCAATCATCAGTTTCTGACTAAGAACATCTGAACTAACAGATGAAAATTGATGCAATGCTTTCACGCTATGAACTTACTAGGCCGGGAATTCAAAAGTTACGAGAACACACAAAAGCGCAGACATAAGCAGAAATGCAGAGGGAGAACTTTCATCTCTTCATCACCACACAAAGAGCACATCGCAGATAGCCGTCTCAGAAAATATTACAAAAATGGAAAAAAATGCATGAGGACTCAAGAAGAAACCTGGTAGAGTAAAAAGATGCAAACTAATTGCACACTAAGAACTACAGATATATAGATGATTAAGGTGAAAACCTGCAAAGATCCTAATAAAAAAGACCTCACTTTCTCATGGATACGAGGAAGCTCCTCCAAGTAGGGGGCATGCATTTTTATTTCCAAAAGAGAAATACCCCCAAAACAAATTGCCTAGTAGGGGCATGCTATTTTCTTCTAAAATAAAATTGCCCAAAAACCCCATTGCCTAGTAGGGGACATGCTTTTAAAATTTTAAAAGACATAAAACCCAAAACCACTTTGCCTAGTAGGGGGCAATAAAATTTTTATTCAAAAAGAGAAATACCCCCAAAACCCATTGCCTAGTAGGGGGCATGTATTTTTTTAAAAAAACTAAAAGCCCAAAAACCTATTGCCTAGTAGGGGCATGCTATTTTCTTCCAAAATACAAATACCCCAAGACAACATTGCCTAGTAGGGGTCATTCTTTAAAAAATAAAAAGAAAAAAAAACCCAAAAACCCATTGCCTAGTAGGGGGCATGCAATTTATTCCCAAAAGAGAAATACCCCCAAAAAAACATTGCCTAGTAGTGGGGCATGTTTTTTTTTTAAAAAAAACTAAAAGCCCAAAAAACTATTGCCTAGTAGGGGGCATGCTATTTTCTTCCAAAATAAAATTACCCCAAAACCCCATTACCTAGTAGGGGGCATGCTTTTAAATTTAAACATAAAAAAAAGCCAAAACCCCATTACCTAGTAGGGGGCAATAACTTTTTATTTCAAAAAGAGAAATAACCCCAAAACTCATTGCCTACTAGGGGGCATGATTTTTTTTAAAAGAAACTAAAATCCAAAAGACCTATTGCCTAGTAAGGGGCATGCATTTTCTTCCAAAATAAATATGCCCCAAAACCCCATTGACTAGTAGGGGTCATGCTTTTATTTTTTTTTTAAAAAAAAAGACCAAAACCTACAAGGCCCAAATCCACAAAGCCCAAATTCCTTTGGAGCCTCATATAAGGTTCACTAAAAAATAACTTTGTGAGCAAGACAAATTTTTCAATAAAATACAAGATTGCAGAAGTTTTTGCTGAGCCTGTGCTTGGTACTTACATGGGATTGATGCCAGAAAACCCAATCATGCAGCAAGTGATAGTGATTGACCTCCTGTAGTCACCTGGGAAAAAAAATGCAAATTAACTATCAACAAACAGAAAAGAAATTATTGTCTACCTAGACAAACTTATAACAGCAGAACCAAAAAAGTTAGAAAAGAGAGATTATTAGCTAAAACAGCGCAAGCAGACAAAAAAAGGACCACCTGTTTCCCCCACCTCACTGTTTCTGGCCTCCAATTTGGAGTACAGGACGGGTTACACTATATAGTTGCTAGCTAGAACATTCAGTTTCAAGTTGCAGAGACAAATAAATTGGGTAACAGAACAGCGTGAGCCTAACCAATACACACATATACTCATTCCTACCTACATATGCATGTAGATGCAGGTGTTTGTGTGTGTAACAGTTTCTAGTTAAGCAGTCAATTTTTTATTTGGTAGAGTAGTTCCATCATTCAGACACGGTACTATATAAACTCGCAGCTAGCATCAGGCGCCATGATCGACAGGCCAGGCTGCAACTCAACTAGTACTGCAACTGAAAGATGTTGTTGGTCGTACTAGCTAGCGGCCTGCTGTAGCTGCTGGTATTATGTACGTACTCGGTACTCCTATATATCACAGATGGTGTGGAACGCCCGCAGGCAGAGCAGGCATACAGGTCTCTTCAAAGTACCGAGAAGCCGAAAAAACTAAGAGTAGACATCTTGTGGATGCAGATGCATCTTATTTTTTTTTTTTTTTGGTTTTTCTAGCCTATGACTATGCATCAGCTGTTGCATGATAGACAATAAGAGTAGAAAAAAGCTACAAAATAGGGACCATGTCATAATTTTGGCCAGTAGTACTAAGCGCACATATAACTTGCATGCATTTTTCTTAACTCAGGATGGCCATATAGATCATTAATCACTGGGGAAACTCATACATGGGAACTAATAAACTTTGAACTATCACATTATAAACTTTATAGTGCTAGGTTCAACAATTCACACTCAGATTTAATCAAATTTGAATTATAACGTATGTACTGCTACTTTTAAAACTTTGCACTCATAATTTATAAACTTCAACTATAACATTACAAACTTTATATTGCTAGCTTAAAACCATTGTGCCGCTAGGATGAAAACATTGAACTATTACATTACAAACTTTGTACTGCTAGGTTAAAAGTTTACACTCAAAAATAATTAACTTTGTATCGCTAGCTTAAAACCTTTAGACTCAGAGTTTATAAACCTCGAACCATCATATTAAAAATTTTGTATTGCTATGTTTAAAACTATGTACATTTAACTTTGGGCCGTGAATTTAAAACCCTAAACTAGCAGTACTTGGACAAGTATCATAATATCATATCACAGAAGTTAGAAGAATGTAGTAGGAGAAAGCAAATAAACATTGAATTTAGTACCAGTTTGACAAAAGCATAAAGTTTGGCTAGCATCCTAGCAAGAGCAAGACTAGACATATTCCATATGGGTTAGAGCATTTGGAGCTCAAGTACAACCTGCTATATTGCAGAGAGCAAGGATCCGTCGCACCCGTGGCGTAGCTCTTCGCCGGCTGCTGGTGCTGATTGACTGTGAGGCCAGCAGCAGTAGCTCCGGCGCCGGCCAGAGCAGCAGGCTGGGTAGCAGCAGCCGCCACCACCGCGGACATGGCTTTCGCGGCATGGCCAGGCTGGCCTTCCACATGCTTTCTTGAACGATGGCGTCCCCGGTTCATGTGTCACTCGCAGTACTTCTGGTCGGCGACCACGTCCATGGAGCACCGCCATTTCTTGCCGTCCGTCGAACCTAGTTAATCTCAATCCGACCAATTCATCTCAATCTGAAATAAGACAATCAGATAAGCTAATTAGAACAGAGAAGTTGCAACAGACCATATAGTGAAACGACAAAAATTAACTGAATGTGCAGATAATATAAGGTGAATGTGAGTCGATAATATAAGCGTGCAACAAATGCTTTAGTTTTGCCATCGTAGCTGTCGGGCAAAGGTAAATCTGAGAAGATAATACAAATGAGACTTCTGACCTTAATACACAACAAAATATAACTCTATTAGCGAAATTAAAACTGGATTTTCCGATACAAACCTATTGACTTTGACTGACAATAGCAACAAGCAAGGTTTTCAAAGGAGGCACTACTATGCAACAAATATATAGGTGTGGTTAATCTATAAACTAAAAAGATAGTGCATAATTCATCTCATAATTATTGCCAAAAAAGGATACAGCTACAAAACAAGGATTAATTAAAAGGGCAAAAACATGTTTAATCCAAAAACACTTCTAATGTTCCCACAGCTCCAGATCCAACAAATAAAATTTTGGTACTGAACTGTACCGAATGTGCAGTCATAATCAAAATGGCCATGTGCATAAGTAACAGCACTACAGATAGTTGGTGACTAGAACTAATTACCAACACAAACCAAGTTGGATGAATGTTATAGCAGTACGACATGCTAAAAAAAAGTTATATATCTATACCACATTGCTCATAGCTTTGGTAGTGTTTAGATTTACTACATCTGAAACTTACTAGTGAAATAACCCCGATCAAGCTGCCCAAACCATTTTTCATATTGAAAATAAATAACTGCAGACTCAACTAAAAAACTAACAGACCAAAAGAAAACCTGAATATAGTTCACTTCCTAGTGAGCAAACTGAATGTTGAGAACAATAAGTTCTATGGAACAAAGTGAGGCTGAGAACAAAGCCAAAGTGAGGCCGACAGGTGTATTAGTGTGACTCTCTGTTGCCTGTGCATTTAGAAATGTGCATTTAAAAATCTGCATCAGAATGTGACATGGTTCAAATTGTATTAGTACAGCAGACAACCTGAATGCATTCAGAGAACCTAAAAAGTGCATTAAGAGAACCTAATGTACACGTAAATAGAGTGGTTATTTTTATTTCAGAGAACATGAATGCATTCAAGTGTTATTTTCTTCATGTAGTGAGAAATAGCAAAACCATTTCCTATTTTCTTCATGTTCCTTTCTATAGAAGCACTACCTGCTGTGTTGCTGAATGTTATTGAAACTTGACAATACACTGAAACTTGACTGAATGTTACTGAATGTTACACAAACTTGACTAAATGTTACACTAACTAGCAACACATGCGGATTGATGTGAATCCAATTACAATCAAACAAAGCTAAAATAAAGTTTTATTGCACCAAAAAGTATGCACTCAAATAATATTAAAGATACATTGCAACTTCTTCAGCCTGTTAGATCTCTTCTCTCTATTATTTATGTTTTATTGTTAATTTCTGGTATTTTTTTACAATTTAATTTGTAACTTTTAAGCAGTGCTTATTCTTCTATACTACATTCAGAAATGCATTCCAATCCCCAGCTTCTATCTCTGCTAAACTTTGAGATGCCTAAGCCTAAAAATAGGCGTGTCCAACAATAGGTCCCGAAATCTCGTGTAAACGCACAGAGCAAAGAGGGAAGAAAAAACCAGAGACAGAGGCATGCAGCGGCCACGCAAACCTGTAGAAGCCGATAATGTTGGAGGCGCAGGCGACGCAGATCCACGTCCTCACGGCGACGGTGCCACCCTGTGACGCAGGAAAACCAGTCCCAGATTCGTAGAAGCACCAACCTCCTAGTCCCGCAGCCGCTCAATCAGTCCCCGTCTGAAAAACTCAAATCCACCTCCACCAGAAATTAGAAAACCGCGAGGACGAATCGAGCTCGAATTGAATCGGAAAAACGCGACGTCGTAGGCGTGGGGGACCGACGTGGGGCGGCGGCGCTGCGAGGACGGCGTAGGCGTGGGGACCGACGTGGGGCGGCGGCGCACGACCGTGGCGGCTTCCGCCGGCGAGGAAGCCGTACGAATGGGGCCGCCTGACGTCGGCAGCGGTGCACGACTGCTTCGGCTTGCGCGGCGAGGAACGCGAATCGAAATGCTCGACGGCGACCTAGACCTCTGGATCCACCTCCGCTGGCAAGGGGGCCATCTGGATCCGCCACCCAAAAATCGCCGCCGGCGGGATCGACGAGGGTTCTCCGATGGACTGTTGACAGAAGGGGGAAACCAAAGCGAGGAAGGAGTTTTTGAATTTTTTTAAATCGGCTGAGAAGAGAAAAGGGAAGGAATACGAAATGACAAAATCAGAAAGGGTCAAGGGATGTAAGTAGAACCGGAAGCTAGAGAAGGAAAAGCGCCTGTGCGCCAGCACTTGAAGTAGAGCACGTGCGCCAAATAAGATTTCTGTCACGAACGAAGTGTAGGTCAATCTTCACATGTTTAATATGTTGGTGCTGTACTGAGTTGGTGGAGAGGTAAGCAGCACTGATGTTGTCACAATAAACAATGGTGGCTCGACGAAGAGAGCAGCGAAGCTCACCAAGCAACTGACGCAGCCAACAAGCCTCTACAACGCCATTAGCCACGACGTGATACTCAGCCTCAGCACTCAAACGGGACACTGTTGTTTGACGCTTGGAAGACCATGAAAGAAGATTGTCACCAAGGAACACAGCATACCCAGAGGTGGAGCGGCGAGTGTCTAGACATACTGTCCAATCAGCGTCAGAGTACACTGTAAAGTCAAGTGGTGCACTCCGAGAGAGGTGAAGGCCAAGATCATGACTGCCGCCTCAACCAGTTACTTTAACGTTTTTTGAGCTGATACCATGAGAGAGTATTAGGGTTTGGATAATACTTGGATTACCATCAATAGTGACAATCAGTGAATACATATAGGCCATTAAAGGAGCCACTATGGACAGGCCCATGGGCCGTATGTTTACATTCTAACAGACTGTAGCCATAGAAATCATAAGCTGAATGTAGTGTTAGGCAAATTTTGAAAGGAACTCATGCATATGCCACGTCATATATGACCAAAAAAAAATGTCCAATAATTAATTAACACCCGGTATGACATAAGATTCACCCATGGCCAATGATCACTTCTCAGAGGCAAATGGGGGATCTTCGTTTGTCTATATTTATTTACTTTTAATTTATGTACTCTCAGTATCCCCTTGCCTATTTACAACTTTGCATACTTATAAACCCTCTTCTTCTTCTCGGCCTACTTCTTCTAAAATGGCTCCAAATCATTAAAAAAAACTAGACCGCAAGTCTCCGCTGCTCGCCCGATCGCCAGGATGAAGTGGATGTAGTATCTACTTGCAGTTTTTTGAGTATAATATTGATAAGGATCGACGCGCGGAAGGGGATGTGGTGGTGGATAGGATAAAACTAGAATCACTCGGAGATCACTCAACAAGAACAACTTGCACCGGAGGTTACTCTACTGATTTCTCAAAGAAGAGCCATGCTCAATTCTCATATCATATCATATCATATCATATCATATCAATTCATATCCTCAAAGGATGGATTACATGGTTTTTTTATACTAGGAACATCCCTCCTAGTTGGGTGCAAGAATAAGCATAAATAAAAGTAAGTGGAATATCATCTTAGTGGAGAAACTGAAGAGTCTTCTTCACTCTCGCGCAGCCACCAGCAGCCTGTGCACCCTCCACTAAAACAGTCATAACTCCTAGCTCGGAAGTCTAAAAGATGCACGATTTGTTGCATTGGAAACTAGACTCACATATCTTTCCAATGATGTAGCATATGAATGCTGAAACCATGATTAGCAAGCCACGAAATATATGAGTAATTCTGCATGCTTCACTTGGCCTTATCATCCTCCCCCTGTTGAAAAAGAACTCGCCCTCGAGTTCAGATAGATTGGAGTCCATGTAATAGTTTTACTGTCCTTCTCTAAGGTATATGTGTTGTGCTTCCCATCATGCATAGTGTGCCGATCATACTGCCACGGCCTTCCCAAAATTAGGTGACACACATCCATGGGTATCACATCACAAAGCACCTTGTCATAGTAGATATCTCCGATAGTAAACTGCACAAGACACTGCTTGTACACATTCACTTTGTGTGAATTCTTAAGCCAAACTAAATATATGGATCAGAATGATCTATGGTCAGAAGTGCCAGCTTTTCCACCATAGCTTGAGACACCATGTTTACACTACTTCCACCATCAATGATAACATCACATATCGCACCATGGGCTGTGCAGCGTGTATGAAAAATACACTTATGTACAACACCAATCATCCTCCAATGGCGGAGAAATATTCAGAACATGGTGTGTCATGAGAAGTTCACCTTTTTCATCACTTTTGGTTATGCCTTTCTCTGATGGATCCTCATCAAAAATCGGTGCAGAATTATCATCTTCAGCAGCTTCACCATCCACAGCAAGAGAGCGTCTATTTGGACAATCTTGCATCTTATGACCCCAGCCCTGCCATCAAAAACATTGGACACCTTTGCCCACTGTGTTGCCTTTCTTCTCTGATTTGCTACTAGCACCATAATCATGATTACTTGCTGCAGTCCAGCTACCCACTTCTTTTTTATTTACTATACTTTTTCCCATAAAATATGCTAGTGAAGCCATGACATGGAGACAAGTTTCTATCTTCAAAGCAAGCTTGAACACATCATGGTAAGAGTGATATGACTGCAGCTCAACAACTTCACGAATATCCTTCCGTAATCCCTACAAATAACGAGCAATTGTTTGCTCTTCCTTCTCATAGACTTTGCAGCAAACAAGTAAGGAATCAAATCTCTTTGTATACTCCTCAACAGATAGGTCACCTTGATGGAAGGATTGTAACTTGTTGTAGTGATCTTGGAGATAACTTTCAGGTAAGAACTTAATAACTCCCTTCGCATCTTCTCCCATGTTCTAATACACCTTTTCCCAAGCTGTGCACGACGATGTTGGAGTTGTTCCCACCAAATAGAAGCATTCTTCCTAAGTTTGATACTGACCAACAACACTTTATCTTCATCAGGGGTCCTCTTATAAGCAAAAACACGCTCAATGGTGTTTATCCAATCAATAAATCCATCAGGATGAAACCTTCCCTCAAATTCAGGAAGATCAACACGTAGGTGAAAATTGTTTCGATGATTTCCAATAGAATTTTGAGAACGAATATCCTCTTCATCACTACAATTATCATGAGGATTAGTAAAAGGATTAATATCGTCATCATCTTCACTGCTAGAGTTGTTTTGGAAGCATCGATGTGCATGGCAATGAACCCCCTCATGACCAGCACCTTCTTGATGACGTGGTTCGCGGCCAGCAGCTTCAAGACGCTCTAGTCGCTCTTGAATTTCGCGAAGTTGTTCTCCCAAACCTTCGAGGATGGCATCACAGTTGTTGTTGTCGTTGCCGGAGTTCCCTCGACGACGTTGACGACCAGCCATAACCTTAAACTCTGATTACCAAATGATAAGGATCGACTCGTGGAAGGGTATGTGGTGGTGGACAGGATAAAACTAGAATCACTCGGAGATCACTCAACAAGATCAACTAGCACCGGAGATTACTCTACAAATTTCTCAAAGAAGAGCCATGCTCAATTCTCATATCATATCAATTCATCTCCTCTCAAAGGATGGATTACATGGTTTATTTATACTAGAAACATCCCTCCTAGTTGAGTGTAAACATAAGCATAAATAAAAGTAAGTGGAATATCATCTTAGTAGAGAAACTGAAGAGTCTTCTTTATTCTCGTGCAGCCACCAGCAGTTTGTACACCCTCCACTAAAATAGTCATGACTCCTAGCTGGAAGTCTAAAAGATGAACGGTTTGTTGCGTTGGAAACTAGACTCACATACCTTTCCAACTGATGTAGGATATGAATGCTGAAACCATGATTAGCAAGCCACGAAAGGTTTTGTTAAAGGATTCATTTGTAATCACTAAGAAATTTAAATACAATTAGCTCTTGAGGACAATCACCTTTTGTTCAGGTGAGAAATGTGTTGTTCATTTTCAGCATCTTTGAATTCAACTTTGTGGAAGAGTGACTGATAGTTCAGACTTCCCATCATAAATGCATGAAACAGAGAATAAATTCATTGGAATATATATAATTGCTCCTATCATAACAGTATCAAATACATGAAGAAATTGTGATGACTTTAATTTGTCATAGTAAATTATGCTTCATCTGCAAACGCCCTTCAAAAAAAAGGTTAGCTTGTACGTATTCAATTTGTTGTTGGCTTGGCTGAGTCCTGAGCCCCTAAATATAAATGGCATCACAGCAAAATGGCATCAGACCAGGCCAGCAACTGCACCATAGGCCGGGATGCATGTTTACACTCAGGCCAATGCATGCAAATGATAGCTACGATGGATGGAGGACCATTCTCGATCGAACCAAATCCAGATTGGTCAAAAAATTCGGCATATGTGAACTTCACGGTCCTCCGATGGCGGAGAAATACCAGTAGAACGTGGTGTTGTCATCATGCAGGCGATGATGCCGTTCTCCGGGAAAATTTTGGTTACTGCCATCGACCGCCTGATGGATCCTCATCAAAAATCGGTGCAGAATTATCATCTTCAGCAGCTTCACCATCCAGGATGCACTGCGTCTATTTGGACAATCTTGCATCTTATGACCCCAGCCCTGCCATCAAAAACATTGGACACCTTTGCCCACTGTGTTGCCTTTTCTTCTCTGATTTGCTACTAGCACCATAATCATGATTACTTGCTGCAGTCCAGCTACCCACTTCTTTTTATTTACTATACTTTTTCCCATAAAATATGCTAGTGAAGCCATGACATGGAGACAAGTTTCTATCTTCAAAGCAAGCTTGAACACATCATGGTAAGAGTGATATGACTGCAGCTCAACAACTTCCGGGCGAATATCCTTCCGTAATCCCTACAAATAACGAGCAATTGTTTGCTCTTCCTTCTCATAGACTTTGCAGCAAACAAGTAAGGAATCAAATCTCTTTGTATACTCCTCAACAGATAGGTCACCTTGATGGAAGGATTGTAACTTGTTGTAGTGATCTTGGAGATAACTTTCAGGTAAGAACTTAATAACTCCCTTCGCATGCTTCTCCCATGTTCTAATACACCAATTTTCCCAATACTGTGCACCCAGGAAGAATCTGGTTGTTGCTCACCAAATAGAAGCATTCTTCCTAAGTTTGATACTGGCCAACAACACTTTATCTTCATCGCTGGGTCCTCTTATAAGCAAAAACACGCCAACAGTGTTTATCCAATCAATAAATCCATCGATGAAACCTTCCCTCAAATTCAGGAAGATCAACACGTAGGTGAAAATTGTTTCGATGATTTCCAATAGAATTTTGAGAACGAATATCCTCTTCATCACTACAATTATCATGAGGATTAGTAAAAGGATTAATATCGCCATCATCTTCACTGCTAGAGTTGTTTTGAAGCATCGATGTGCATGGCAATGAACCCCCTCATGACCTTCTTGATGACTTGGTTCGCGCCCATCATGAAAGGAGAAGACGCGACTCTAGTCGCTCTTGAATTTCGGCGTTGTTCTCCCAAACCTTCGAGGATGGCATCACAGCTTGTTGTTGTCGTTGCGGAGTTCCCTCGACGACGTTGACGACCAGCCATAACCTTAAACTCTGATTACCAAATGATAAGGATCGACTCGTGGAAGGGTATGTGGTGGTGGACAGGATAAAACTAGAATCACTCGGAGATCACTCAACAAGATCAACTAGCACCGAGATTACTCTACAAATTTCTCAAAGAAGAGCCATGCTCAATTCTCATATCATATCAATTCATCTCCTCTCAAAGGATGGATTACATGGTTTATTTATACTAGAAACATCCCTCCTAGTTGAGTGTAAACATAAGCATAAATAAAAGTAAGTGGAATATCATCTTAGTAGAGAAACTGAAGAGTCTTCTTTATTCTCGTGCAGCCACCAGCAGTTTGTACACCCTCCACTAAAATAGTCATGACTCCTAGCTGGAAGTCTAAAAGATGAACGGTTTGTTGCGTTGGAAACTAGACTCACATACCTTTCCAATGATGTAGCATATGAATGTTGAAACCATGATTATTAATAGCAACAAGCCACGAAATATAGGAGTAATTTTGCATGCTTCACTTGGCCTTATCAAATATATATATGTGCGTACAGTTCACAACAGTGTGAGTTGCTTCTTTTTTCAAACACTCATTTGCAAAACAATTTTATAGGTGAAGCTGTTTTTCTCCCATCTCACAAAAATATGAGTTATGATGAAGCTGAAAAAAGTAGCTTATCATAGCTCTCCTTTATTTCTCTCTCTCATCTGTGCATTAAGCTATTGGTGAACCTATTTAAAGGGCCAAAAGGGGCACAACAATAGCTCAATCACAATTGCACCCCAGTACGGTTTTTACATTTTTAATGCTCAAGGTTATGTGGATTATGAATTGTTGTGTAATGTTTTGCTCTGGAATGTGAATCCTAATTCTCTCCATATCTAATTCCATACATCCAAACGGGCCTAGCCTTAGCAATTGCAAGAATGGTGAGGTGTGTTGTAACGTGCTGGGGTAATCATCATGATCATAACCTAGTATATTTTATTGTTGACGAGGAGCAATCGCTAACGTAAGCAGGCACATTATAAGATCTGGATTTTATTTGTTTAGAAATGAGCACTGTGTAGACTCTGAGTTAGATTATTAGTTGCCGGAATGAACGATGTGACTTATCACCTACTCGCCGGTACAAGAGTTCACACCGTTATATTAATCAATATATATATAAAATTATTTATGTCCAGTATGAATCTTGGACTTTTTTTTTTTAGGTCACTTCATGTGTGACGTGCAACAGAGCTTTTTATTTATCATCAAGATTGTTAGAAGACAAAGTTTTGTCGATGGATTTATCATTGTTTAAGATCACCTTCTAGTCTCAGTTTTGTTTTTAAAAATAATGCTAGTTTGCCGAAAGGCACCTTCTAGTTTTTTGTTAAATAATGCTAGTTTGCAACGGGGTCAAAATTTGTTTTCAAAGGCCCATTAGCTAAAACCACCAGGAGGCCCAGATTGAAGAAAAAGCCTCGTGCGGGAAAAAAAAAGAGTTCATTTTTTTTTTTTTTTAAAAAAATGGAGATCTTCATCCAACTTTTCCATCACAATGTTTATACAAATTGTTGCAAAATCCATGCGTTCCAACTTGCTTACGCTTGAAAAACCCAAGTTAGTGCATAATACCTCTATTTTCTTTTATAAACCACATTAACATGACACCGTCTCTCGAATAACACTTTAGCTATTTATTTACTTTATATTACATTATTTATATTTTTAAATTCATGATAATTAGGTTTTATGTGTGTATTATAATGTAGGTGAAAGATCTTAAAGTTCAAATTTTAATGTGCAAGTGTGTCTTATAGAAAAACTGGAGACTATGAAAGGCATAAAAGATGCGGGTCTTAGTACATTTTGGAAGTAAAATAGGGAAGCGAATTTCAGAACCGTTAAGTGCCAAGTATTTTAGAACCAGTAAAATAGACAAGAGCGTCAAGTATTTGGAAATGGAGGTTAGTTTTTTTAAAAAAAAAAACATGCATTGCCTATTGATAGTTCAGTAGTTCAATAATGCTTCTGCAAATATTCAGAGACTAGAACATGTAGGAGAAGGTTTTCTGTCCAAGTATCCATTCAGTCACAAGCATGTGCACCAAAGTAGCTAAAAGCCTAAAGGAGCCGTACCTTTTCAATATTGAGATCTTATATTCTGTCCGACATGTGACGCTGAAAATTCCGTAACCCAATGGCGCCTCTTCAGTCTTCACTTCGGACATGATGATCAGAATATTAGATGCTCTTCAATGGAAGGCTGGACACCATAGGAAAGTAGGAGGCATAGTTGAAGATCTGCCATGCAACACCCACTTCGTGTTGACAAACTCTTTCACTGGTTTTGTTTGTTGTTTCTCCGTTCCAAATTATAATTCATATTGGCCTTGACAAGTCAAACTTCTCTAAAAATCACCAAATTTATGAAATATATATATTGGCATCATAATAGCATGTTGGTAATTTATATGTTAATATAGAGGTTACTTTAGATTATGATTTCATAATGGTATAGGTGGGCAATTTAATTGCAAATTAAGGAGGTTCATGTTGTTTTTCATGATTTTAAACGGGTGTTTAGAAAAGATGTAATGACTATTATTATCAAAAGTGATTCAAATGTACTAAACTTATAGTCAGATCTTTCTAGTTTTGTGAAAATATATAGGATTTATCCTTTTTACTGAATTTTGGCAATGCATTTACTTGAATGTATATATTGGAAGAAATTGACGTTGATAACCGAAAGGAATCAATTAGAGGTTTGGTGTAGTATCATCAATAGACCAAAATGGAAAGTAATTGAAATATGAGTCTTTTGCATGTATATTGTCTGAAAAGGAGAAGAAAAAAACTACGCTAAAAGTGGCTTATTGTTGCTCTTAAAAAATCTATGATTAATTCAAGACTATGCTTTTTTTGTTTTTTTTTTGATAATGGAAAGAGTTCCGGCCTCAAACTTCTTCAAAGAAGTATGAGACCAAAAGCATTACAAAACACACACCTTAAAGTTTGACTTATTATAAGAACACCACTAGAGTCCAATAATAATAAGAGTACACGACCAGCCTTTAGCGCAAAGAGGCTCAGTGGTCTTGACTCTAGCAAAGACTAGATGGAATAGTAATTGAATATGAGGACTTAAGTAAAGTGCAATTGTACGAACCCAAACAGGCACATATGCATTATACAAGCACACATAAGCGGCTGTGCTAGTAGTGTAGTAGCACAGTGGGCAGCAGCAGCTGCTGTTTATTTCTTCTATAGAAGAACAGTGATGTGTGCAGTGTGCTTGCTGCAGCAGCAGCCTTGCAAGCTCTTACGAGCACAGCCAATACATTCTACCAACAATGACCAATGACCAACGTGTTACTAAAACAGTATACAAATGTGGATTGCTGGGCAAATCTCCTTTGGCAGAGAAAACCTGATCCAGCAAAGTAAAATTCAATCACTCTGCTCAAGGA
This sequence comes from Hyparrhenia diplandra, assembly GCA_015847255.1. Lineage (NCBI taxonomy): Eukaryota > Viridiplantae > Streptophyta > Magnoliopsida > Poales > Poaceae > Hyparrhenia > Hyparrhenia diplandra. The sequence goes on along the minus strand of JADLZK010010949.1, from coordinate 138,923 downwards.
GAAATGGCCCAGTAATCCTTGACTTGCATGCTTGCACACGGGAAACGGCAGGCACTCTTCTTATTTTATTTGGCTTACCTGATGACTGGCTTACTCTTCTTATTTTATAGGACTGTTGCTAGATTTGGCCGCGTGGCATGGAAGCTTGTATCGGCATATCCGCGTGATCTTCTCTTGTCTCTTTGCTTGACAGCTATATACTTGGCATATTTTTCAGATCAAAAGAAGCATATTTTCTAGGCATTGGCATCTTCCTTATGTTGGAAGTATGCAATTGCAATAGTGAACATATCGAGTGACTTGCAACTGTTGTAATATGTTACGCCAGTTTGTAGTACTCGCCATCTTCAGACAATAACTGTTGGTTAGAATTAATAATGAAATAGAAAAAAAATAGCAAAAACAGATGGCGATTTAGGATCCAAAGATTTGATAAAACATGAAGATCCATTTGCTTTCTATAAGTTTTGATAGATACAGAAATATGTATTACAAATTAGTCAATGATATCTCTTTGAGAGATTTGTTTTTTAAAAAAAATGTGGTCAACGATAACTGTTGGTTAGAACTTATAATTGACAAGAAAAAGAAACAACAGAAACAGATGACACATTTAGAAACCAATGATTTTATAAAATATTAACATCCAGAAAGTATGTAAACAATTATCTCAGGACAGAATCCAAGGTTTTATATATTTATAAGTGTTACGCGGCCTTTCGACCCCCGCAGCAGCTCAAACTGCAAGAGGTGCATCCTTTCTAAAAAGATCATGGAATCAAATACCTACTGGATTCTTCAACTTAGGCAGCTTTGAACAGCACCAAATGAGTAGATCCAAGGGGATGTTCCACGACAAAAGCATAGCATCAATGGGCCTTCATGGTATAAAACAAATAGAATACAATCTGTTTGTGCTTATTCAATGCATGTATATGTAATTAGGGGAGCATGTATGAATTGATTGAAGAAGATGGTGGATCAGTGCATATGTTTTCCCATTACAAGCATGCAATTTCCAAGCTTTTTTTCTAGACAGAATGAGACTAGTTCTTTGGCACAATATAAATCTTGTTACTGCAATGGTCAAAAGTAGTTATTACTGGTTAGTACCATAGGTCCATAGCACCAGTGTTCAAGCTCCAGCAATATAAATATGTCTCAGCACACTCATAGTAGCAAGTTTGGCATCCAACTGAATTTGTGAAAGATCTAGTAATAATTACTTTATAAATTTTCAATTCTAATCCACAAATAGATATATGAAGTCAATAGCTATTAGCAAGGAATTGCTACAATGAGAACTTTAGGTAACCTTTTTCTCGAACACGAGAACTTTAGGTAACTCCATCAGTAATCCAGTAACCTGATTACAAGAAAGAAACAACCTAGAAACTAAAACAAGGTAACTTGACAAGCTAATAGAGACGGTAATGTGTACAAAATAACCAGATAGATGATTTAGATTCTGGTAGTAATAGTCTAACAGATTATGGTTTGCCTCTAATGCAAAATGTATCATCTGTAGAAGTGGATTCTTTTGGCATCAATATCCTTTTCCAACAATAGTGGTAGAGAATAAAATGGCAAAAGAGCCCTATGCCTTTCAGCTTTCAGGTGAGATGGCCAGAGGCTAAGAGAACAAGGGAGAGTAAAATAAAAGGCAGGGGCAGAGGAATACCTCCTGAAAAGATTGTCCTCATTTGGAAGTATATCCAGAAGCATATCCAGATTTTTTCTTGCCGGTCTGAGCCCTATATATTTGCAATGGCAACATACAAAGCAGGGCAAGAAACAGAGTGAGCACAAAAAAAAAAAAATGAGGGGCACATTAAAGAAGAGTTAAAGGACTTTCTGGAAAAACAAAACCAGCAGAGATCAACAACGAACTATAGTGCAGTTTTCAGGGTAAGAATCACAGTGCAGTTCTCCTCTGGCATGGAGGCCAACGTTGAAGGCATTGGAGAATGAACTACAATATTGCCATCCCTGCCAAAGGAGAATTGCCCTGCCATTCGGTATAACCCTGCCTTGGTTTCGTTTTTCTTGCATCAGAGTACTATTTGCAACCATTGATGGGAATAGCTAATGCAATAAAGGTAGAGCATATGGATCCTATTCAAACACCTTTTTAAAAGACCATGTAGAGAATGCATTTACCAGTATTGTACAGTGTAAACCTAAAAATCACAATGGAAGCAGCATTTCTTAATGTTGTGCTCTAAAAAGCACATCATGTCAAACAAGTCAAGAATAAAGTGAGTGCTCAAAGGTAGTTGCTCAAATAGAAGAAATAAATGGCCCACTGACTAACAAAATGTCTACCTGTTTGTTGAAGTACCCATCCATCTTCTGAATATTACCATCGGGCGAGATGGAATTCCCCTTCGAGGGGTTGGCCGAGACGGGCGCATACCACAAGGGTCGGGCGACATGGATGCCACCCCCACCCCCCCCCCCCCCACAAGGGTCGGGCGACATGGATGCCACCCCCCCCCCCCACGCCCCCCAAAGATCGGATGATGCGGGGTCCACCTCACTAACCCTTTGTCCTTAGATACCATGATATTTATATCTGACACAAATACTAGGGCCAGAAGCAGGAGATGGACACCCTAATGGCTTTAGTGTAAGCAAAAGACAGAACATGCTTTGGTGATCCCATCACATTTTTTTTGAAAGGAAAGCAGGGGAGCACCCTACCTGTTTTTTTTTTTTTTTCATTATCAAAAGATAGATATGTACAAACAAAAAGACATAAAGAACAAAAGACACTAACAGCTAGGCTAAGGGCTAAGGAACAGCTACAGAGAGAAACTAACACTAAGAACAGGGAGGGAACAAAAACAGAAAAGAGCAAGGAGGAGCTGTACAAGGGAGAAGGAGCCGGGTACAAGGCTATAAAGCCCAAAAACAAAAAACAACCAAGGTTCAGTTGTATTGATCTAGCCATGTTGATAAATCCCATCACATTTTCCTCAAATCAGCATAACAACTACCCAACAGAGTCAGTATTCGCTAAATTTTTATCAGAACCACCTAGTTGCAGGACAAATATTATAATCCTGCATCTACACACAATATCGACATACAAGTCACAAAGATAACCTGGATAGAGAAGAAGTAAAGATCTTGTGGTAAAATAAGATGTACCTGCATACCACCAAATGTTGGTAGAAAAGTGGCAGCTACTACCATTTCCTCAACACAAACAAACACAAAAGTTACATGAAAACTACTGCACTTTTGACCAACAGAATCTAATTGTGGTATTGTGTGTCTATATATGCATCTCCTCAACTATTGAAGATTGAAACACAAGAAAATCACAAGAATTACTGTCGGTGCACATTTTAACATTGAAAATGCTCTGTCTGGTATTGCAGAGATAACAAACCTCTTGAATGAAAGCACTGTCACAAAAAAATTGGTAGGACCGATGTCACCTAGCTAGGTTGGATAGCTATCTTCATAAACTTTTTTCTTGTGCAGAATAGAACCAAGAAAGGATGGATCCTATGGGACACAACTACTGGGGATTTGGAATTGTAGTATCTGCAATCGGATCGAAGGATGAGCCACAGGTTGCTGTAACTGAGAGAACAGAACCTACCAATCTACAATTCCCACCCTACAGTGGCCAATTTTGTATACCTCCTGCGGCTCCCAAGGGGAAAAACCGTCCGTCAGCAGCCAGCGCGCAGGCTGGTGGAATCCTCACAGCCTCGGCGCTCGCCGGAGGAGAAGGCCGGACGCGGGCAAGGAAACCGCACAAACAGAAAAGTAGGGGGCCTCTCCAAGAGTTCTAGGAGTGAGAACCGAGACGGCCCACCTAAATTTAAGGGCTTGAATAGGAGCTGGAGCTTTTTTTTTTCTTTCTTTTTCTTTGTTGTTGCAAGCCCTCGAAATTTGAGTTTGAGCGCTCGTTCAGAGATTTCTATGCCGCGGTCGGACTTAGCTGTGTGGCTTGTAGCAGGAGGAAGAGGTCATGGTGATCAGGGGCTGCGTGGATCATCTCCTCAGCATGGGACCGGAGCCACTCCGATAGGCTTGCAAGTGTGAGCCTTGGTAGGTCGAGGTGCCGATGTGGTGTGGCAACCGATGCCTTAAGAGCATATCATACGTCTAAGTTTACAGATTAGTTTACAGATTTACATAGAGAGGTTAAAACTACGGTTTGCTAGAAATATATCAAACTATATATGAAAACTCATTTAGCACGAATCTTATCTTGAGGACCTGCATTAATATATCACTAATCTCTTTTAGCATGAATCTTAATCTATTTCCATATGTACTTAATTAAAAAAAATATTGTTCTTTGCTTTAGCCGATGCCTAGAGTTTAAATGTTTAAATAGAGAGATTAATTTGCACCGGATCCGTTCCCCAATAATAATAACCATGATAGAGGTGACCTGAGAGCATATCGGAGATTAGCCACATCATTTTGCAAAGCAAAAATGTTTCCAAAAGACAATGTAAATTACTTAACAAATTTAGTAGTTTTGGTTCCACCTCGTTCGCTCTCTTTTTTAGATAGCCTAAGGCTATCTCCAACAGAGTAGAGTACAGACACCCCCTATGTTTGAGTCATGTACAGTAAAAAAGCTAGAGACCTAACACATGGTCTACTCCATCAGCGCACCCATCTACCCATCTCCGTCGCTCTCCCAACCTTTCTCCTTCCTCCCGCACCAAATCCGAGCCCCGAGCCAACCCCGCGTGCGGTGCCCCCGAGCCGCCGCCGTGTGCCGCGCCACGGAATCTCACGCCGAAGCCGGAGCCCCTCCGGTGTGCCACGCCGGGCATCGAGCCCCGGCCCGACTCAGAGCGCCGCTGCCGCCATCGTTGCCGGACGAGCTCGCATTGCATGGCTCGATGGCGGGCGATGACGCAGGCTTCGGCGAATGCCACGGGCGGCGATGGCGCGCGAGCTCGAGCATGGCGGGGGAAACGCGGCGGCGTGGCCGTCCCATCGGACGAACGAACGGGCGAGGGAGGGAGAAGAGGGCGGCGGCTGGGAGCTCCGGCGAAGATCGCGGCGGCGCCTGAGCTCGGCGGCATCCACCCCGCGCGCGTCGCCCGCGCCCGCATCGTGCGCGCCTCGCCTCGCGCCCGTCCGCTCGCCCCTGCGCGTCTGCCCGGCTCGCCATGCGGCGGGAGCGGAAACGCCGGCGGAGCCTCGCCGCGCCACCCCATCTTCGACGGTGGCCTCCACTCGCGCCGGCTCCCTCCCGTCACGGCGCATGCTCGGGCTGCGGCGGCGTCCGCCGCACAACGGGGAGGAGATCCAGGGCGGCGGTGGTCACAGGCTCGCCTCGCCGTCGTTGTCCGTCGTCCGCCTCGTCGTCACCATCGTCCTCGTCGCCAAGATGGTGGAGCCACGCCCGCACTGGCAGCGTGCCCCTGCTCCGCCCCACCTACGGGCCCATCATGCCATTTGCGACAGGGATTTGGGGGTTGAGGAGAGAGAAGCCGCATATGCGCCTTCGCTCTCTCCTCCACACGCAAAATGCGGCGTCGTTTGCCTCCTTTGTTGGAGGGTGTTTTTATCCGCAAAAACACTGTTTGCTGCTCATTTTGGGCTTTTACGTCGTCTATTGGAGACAGCCTAAGACCCTATTTGATTCCTATGAGACTAGGGACTATGACTAAGTTTTAGTCTCATTTATTCCTTAAATTACCAAGTAAGAGAATTAGAGACTAATTTTTAATCCCATTTAGTACCTAGTCCAATAGACTCTTTGGAGGGGCTAGGAATTTAGTCCCTATTAGTCTCTAGTCCTTAGTCTCTCCAAGCACCCTAACTCACTAATTATCGATGTTTTGGTTTTATAGACGACTCTTGGAGTTATAGGTGGAAGTTGGATCTCCATGGATGTACAATGGATAGGCTCGGTTAAAAAAAATAAACTAGGAAGAGATGGTCTCCACCACAATTTGAATTCCTAGTTCATTTGCTAAAATCCATGGATGTCAAATTTCTGCTCTGCCTCCCACATCTACTTGGAGTCCTGTAATATTTTTTAATCAAAAACTATTTAAATTTTAACTAAAAAGATAAATTTAGCTGTTTTTTATATATTTAAATATTTGCCACCCCCGCCTCCTCTTCGGTCGCCAAACTTGGTTGCCACTGTCGGAACCTCCTAGAGATGCCCAAGTTCCCCACTTCCCCTTGTCACTACCACCTCCGGCCAGGTCGCCGCCGCCTCCATTTGCAGTGAGTAGCAACCACCGCCACGGGGCCCGAGAACGCATTCCAGCCTAGCCTTCCATGTGCGGCGGGGGCCCTGGCACCCTCGGCTGGGCCAAAGTTGCCGGGGCATTCAACTTCGCACCATCTTCGCTAATGCGGGTAGTGGTGGAGACGGCCCCGCTGCGTCGCGCTCCATCTTGACCGGTAGGGCAAAGCTTTTTGGTAAACGGGTTCATGTCACAAACCGCAAGGATTCTCGGCGTCGGTGACACGTCGGCGGCGAAGTTCAGCGGCGGCTCGGCGGCTTGGGGCGCCGGGGGCAGCGGCGCGCAGCAAAGCGTATTGACGTTTGTTAAGTGCTAAAAGAATAAAGAGATTCTCGCAGCGCCTGAGAACATCAATGTAGCTTTTCCCTAGGGGAGTATTCTAGGGTATCGTATCCACAGGGAAGCTAATGGTAAAGAATTTTTATAACTCACAATCATGTATCTGCTAACTTAGTAAACCAACTAGACTAAAAAGGGGTAAGTGATAAATGATAAATAAATCTATGAATAATAAAGCATAAAATAATAACATGCCTAAAAAGGATACTATGATAAATGAATAGCTTAGCTAATCAAGAGGACAACGGGAGAGGTAAAGGTTCATTACTACTTCTCTAATACTTTGGTTCTAGGTAACTGAAGTATGGATCGATATAGCAATCACACAATAACACTTCGGGACATCAGAACACTAGCCACAGAAAGGGATGAGAAAGGGGCTAGGAAGCTCTGACTAAAGTCCTACAAACACCAACCCGAACGTGGTGGAATACATCGGCCATCAGGGCTGTCACCACCTGGGGCTACCACAAACTATCCGTGGGATTGGGTGCAATCACAGGTAGCCTCTAGTCTAGACACCAAGTCTACACTATCAATTACTACTCTAACTACCATGGTTAACTAGAGCACTCGATGCGAGCGGAGATCCTATGCTAAAGCATAAAGACTACACTAACCATAAATGTATTAAAGGCATAAAAGTAGATAGAGAAGATAAATATATTAAAGCATGAATCTTGTAGAGAAGATACAAAGACATACCATACTCAAGAAGACTCTCGAGGCCGGAGCACAGCTCCGCTCTCCCTAACTCTCAACTAGATCTAATCTATTACATTAGAAAGTCTAACCCTAGATTTACATTGAAGAGAGAGAGTTCCTCACATTGGGATCCCTCTCTAATCAATGAGATGACATAGCTAATGAATTAGCTAATGAATTAGGGTTTCGTGGGGAGCCCCGCCCTTCTTTTATAGCCCCATAGGATGAATCTCAGCCCTTGGATCAAACCGACTTGATTGGACGGACTAGATCTACTCCATAGGTCGGTTGTAGGAAGGTTCCAGAAGCTGGACACGTGGTTCTTCCGGGCGATGCCGCTACGCACGGGGCGGCGTGCCGCCCGCCCCACTGACAACAGGTCGGCCTCGGCCTTTGCGAGCTATCTTCTCTTCTCATTTGGACCCCTGGAATTATACCAATCACCCTGATTTGATCCTTTTCTTCTGTTTCTCTATTTCTCCTCTTTTCTTCAATATTCTAGAATATTCCGGAGTTCACCTGTAAAACTGAGTGTGTACCAAAACTCATGGAAATCATTAGTATAAACCCTATCTTCTAGTGTTCTTATTCACATATGATCTATTATTTCATGGTAAAAAGTTAACAATAACTACCGTCAATAGCGTCTTGAAGTCGTGGGCAAAAAAAAGGTCCTAAATGGCTAGAGGAGGGGTGAATAGCCAAATAAAATTTCTACAAATTCACTAGACAAACTTGTTAGAATAACAAATGACGATAAAGACGTTTGCTCTAGCTCTACTTGTCGGCAAGCCTCCTATTAACAATTCTAGTTTCTATTGTCTCTAATTCACACAAGAAGCTATGTCACTACTTTACTCTTAGGTGAACAAGCTAATTACTCTAGCAACCTAAGTAAAACTACTCAATCTACACAAGCACAATATATATCAAAGTAATGCAAGGGTGTAGAGGAGATATACCACAATGTCGAGGTTAGTCAATCCAATCACCAAGGATGATACAATGAGATAACCAATATGAAGCCAATCACCAAGTGATGATAAAGACACAAGTGTGAAATCTCATGTTTGGTTTTGAAAATTGATGACACCTTGTTACGCTAATCCTTTGCTCTAAGTGTGCTTAAGAGATAGGATTACATGTGGATGACGTGGAGCAACATGACCATGGACATGGATGTTAATGATGGACGTTGCTAGATCATCGAGCTTGCGTGTTGGAATGCAAAGGACCCAAAGATCAATGCAAAGGTATAACTTGATAGGGTTTCTTTCGGTGATCAAAACACTATAGAGAGTGTGATCACATTTAGGATAGATAGTCGACTATCAAGAGGGAATGCCACGACTAATCCAATGAGAAAGTGCCTCTAGTTCATATTGACTTGCATATGCATTTAAATTCTAGAGCACTAACTTCGTCCTTGCCAAATCAATTGCGAATTGCTAACACTTGTGATATTGAGATCATCCTCGACGTGTTGGCAACCTTGGACAAGTGACGGAAGAAGCAACGGTGAAGAAACGACAACAGAACGACGACATGGGCTATTTCTTTTCTGACCGGACACTGGGAGGAGCGACCGGACGCTGGAGGTGCTTCGACCGGCGCGTCCGGTCGGCATGGTCCGGTCGATTCTAGTAAGGTCTGGAATTGGCTGATTTGCCAACCGGTGCGTCCGGTCATCGATCGGACCATGCGACCGAACGCAAGGCTCGGCTTGTCAGCTGTGGGGCTAGGGACTTTGTCGGTTGTGACCGGAAGCCTGACCGGACGCATGGCTCGAGCGTCCCGGTCACACGCTTGATATTTCTTAACGACATTACTAGAAATAGATAATAACCCATTTCCGGTAATGGCACCAGAAATGCTTGTTGGCACTTCATAGTGCAATCTCTAAGAATAAATAATATTCTCAGAGATCACGTTAAGAGATATTAGATGATAGATGGATTCATGTGTTTACTTCACCAATCCGCAGCGCCGAGATCTATCATTGTAGCATTTCACCCGGTGGTATTCGGGTATCGTGATTTATATTTTCCCAAGGGAAGGCAGGCTTGTGTGGTTAGCTAGCATAATGATGATGATGATCCACAATGCAATTATGAATAACCATTAGTCAATTGCAGGGGTAAGAAGAATAGATATTCAGAATAGTGACAAACACACATAAGCTACTACACCACTAGGGAGAGAAAAGGATAAAAGAGAATCTACAATGAGAAGGTGGTTCTAAATATTGCACATGGGTGAACTCTAGTTTAACATGTGAGGAGGCTAAATCATGATGGGATTACGATCATATGATGAGGAGATGCCCGCAGCTAGTCTCGCTAGCCGATGGACACTTTCGTAACTCCAACTCAACATCCGAACGTGGAGGAATACGATGGGCGAAACAGGACGCCACCACCTGCCCCCTACCTCACTACCGTGGGATGCCGACATTTCTAATGATTACTATAGACCTGAACACCACGTCCATGTATATAGAAAACTACCTAAATCCCCCCCGGGACTCCGACCCTACGGATCGACAAGCAAGGATAAAGGTAAACCAGAAGGTACACCAAACCATCATAATCTACATAAACCGACCACTCTCTAGCGAGTCGACACATGACGGTTAATTCTATAATTAGCCAAGTCCTATCTACTAACATGCCAACTAGATCACAGTTCACACATTAATAAGATAACATGAGGGTAACTATACTCTAGTTTGAACGCATTGCAATATGAATATAAAGACTTGAATATTGAAAGGAACTCCATAATAATATTAATATTACCAAAAGATCCTTCCAAGGAGACAAGCCCTCCTTGAAGCTCAACCTTACTCAAAACTACAACTAGGACTAAAGAAAGTGAGTGAAGTGCTCAAGGGTGTGTGTGTTGTGTTTTGGAAGGGGGTGTGGCCTCTTATTTATAGGAGAATGAAAGTGGTTTTTGGCGGGAGTTTTGGCGCCAAATCCCCAAAAAAACACCGCCATGCACCGCCTCGGCTCCTCCGAGTCGGACACGGAGACAAGGCGCGGCGGGATCGGGCACGGGCCTGCGGCGGCGCCGCACCTACGGCGCGCGGCCCGGCCCGAGCCCGCCCCACGCCCATCCTTCGCGTGTGGGCTGGTGGCCCGGTGTAGGTCGCCTTTCCGGAGGTGTTTCGGTCCGCTTTGCTTCGGTTCTCGGCTGTCACGTTCCCCTTGGTCAAAGCGCATTTCCCGGGTTTGCACTTTACTCTTTATTTGGCGTACTCTCACCGCTTTCCGTGTTTGTTCCCCAAAAACAAATATTCTCGAATACAAGTGGAACTAGGTGAGTAGTAAATGTTTATTTGACATAAGTGTGCTCCATCTCTCTTAATTAGAGCTAAGTTGGCGGTATAAGATGTATGATAGTGACCGCCAACAAACTCCCCAAGCTTAACCTTTGCTCGTCCCCGAGCAAATAGCTAAGTGTTTTGGTTGATGATCGGGGAGTTGCTTCAATGCCGATATAAATCAAAGTGTACCGTGTTTATAACCAAGTGTTCACTTATTGTTTAAATAAGTTGGCATTTTCATCTATCCTTATTACTTGAATCATATGGGTCTCATAACATTTCTCCTCATTCTTGGGTGATTGCAAGATAGAACGGTTTTGTAGAGCTACTACTTCTTTTTATTCTTTTGAGTAACTATCCATCCGGGATTTTATTTGTCATGTGTATACAAATGCATATATATATATATATTTTTGAATACTTGAGAGAGTGTGATATTCTCTCTTTCTTTTTTGGAGAGGTGGGTTCTTCTCACCCTAGACTTGTGTCTTTTATTTCCTCTCTTTTTGGAGATGTGGGCTCTACTCGCCCTCGGACACTTGTCCATTTTTCATCTCTTTTCTTTTTTTTTTTTAGATGCACGTTCCTGGATGTCAAGTTCTCTGAGAACAGAGTTATAGTAAAGTCTCTTTGTACCATATCATATCCGGCAATAACTTAGAAAAGGATCATGTTCTTGCAACCCATGCTTATCAAGTTTTTAGGACAAGATAGTATCGACCAACAAACTTAAACATCAAGGAATTCTAAGTTATAAACTAGGTGCAAGCTGATTCATAAACAGAGCAACTATTCATCATTTCATCTTAAGAGAAACCTACACCATCTTATGTCAAATAAAGGAGTGGAATATATTTTTGTTGCTTTTATCATTTTTTTTTTGAACTGAAAAGGAAAATGACTTGGGAAATTAAAGGCTTACCTGGTGGGGGTCCTCTCCCAAGCTGGCTCAATGCCTACGGGTCGGGATTATATCCCATGTGGAGCCAAAAGGCTCTCTCCTGTGCGCGGCGCTGATCCTCTCATGCACGGATGTCGGTGAACTCCTTCTGGTACTCCTGGTGGCGCTGATCTGCAGTCTGTACATAGGAGTGGAGTGTATCATGAATATTTCTAGTACTCACCTCCGCACCGTGGATGCGTGTCTTTGAGGTCCCGGATCGTCCGAGGCTCCTCCGTGTGTCGGCGTTGTGGTGATGGAGGCAGTCCTTCAGACTCAGAAGAGATCTCATAGGAGCCTGTCCATGCTGAGCCGCCTTCCTGATCTGGGTGTGGGGTGTAACCCGACCGGTAGCCCGGTATGTACCCGTGGATTCGCATAGCCGAAAAAGAAACCATGTCTTGGACCCGGCGTGAACCCGGTGGTGGAGTCGGTGTAGGGGTCTCGCACAAAGTCCGGTGGTGGTGCAGCGATCGTGAAGTTCCCGCTCCACCTCTTGCTACCCTCCCCGTTGACCTGTGAGACACAGAGCTTACAAGTGCTTCGCCGGAAAGGATCCGAACGAAGGTAAGTGAATGGGACTTATATAATGAGTATTCCGGGTTAGGAAGCGGAATCTCCATTGTATAGCCCGGAAAATAATAAATGACTTTCTCGTGGTCGTCTGCATCAAGCTTAATATGATGCCCTTGAACCAAGGATTGGATCGTGATCTCGGGCGCTGGTCAAGAATGTAAAGGACATTCTCCTTCCAAATAAGCACCAACACCATGAGCAATCCGTGTCACAAGGGAGGTGCAATAAACAATGGTGGTAAGCTTGATGGTTTCTAGCATCCAATTAATCATTTCTTTCACGAGAGCAATTTTGATTTGTTTTATCATTGCAAAAAGACATTTTAATTCAGCATCATGAATGCGACGAGCATCTTGCCTAGGAAATATAGTGCTAGACATCCATTTGTGCATAAACCTTAATGATGGATGTTGTATGTTTGCATTAACAGACCTCAAATCTAGCACTAGAGCAATCAATATCGATATTTGCATGAAGAAAGCATCACGATTATACCCGCGGGGTGCATCAAAATCAATTAAGCACTTTGCTTTATCAAACCCCAAAATTCCAGCAATTTGTTTCCATGTGCGATAGTGGTGGGTATGAAAAAAGTCGAAAAGAAATACCCTCATCATGAACATTCAAAGTGCACGTGAATTGGATAGTGAGCATTTTAGAGCCTAATTCATCAAGAGGATCTACCTTTGCCCATCCTACGGCTCTCCACATGCGAGGGAATTCGGAATCCATACCTAGTTTTTCGAGAGCTTCCTGGGAGAAGCGTGGTGCGTGAGCGAAGGGTCGATCTCTGAGCATGTGGTATGCTTGTATCTCTCGTGCATCTTGGAGGTTGAGGTACGGAGCGTCAGCTGGGTCGATCATCAAATGTGGGTGGACTTGAGGAGGAGCGTCGTCTTCGTGCATCGGGCTTCCTTCGGCTTCGGTGTGGCGAGAGCTCGAGCCTTGAGAGAGACGGGAGCTCCTTCTCAACGTCTTGCTGAATGCTCTGGTGATCTTGCTTCCTATCCTTCGGTGCTCTTTGTCTTGAAGAAAGCGGGGTTGATTTGAATATCTTCTGCTTTTACTCCCAAAATTCCTTCTAGTGTAAGCTCATTGCTTTCCTTGGCGGGTGTAGGCTTTATACGTGTTGACATCTCTAACACGATCCACATCTAGGACGGCGCTAGAAATGTATAAATGGTATCTATCTAATAAGTCAGCTTGGATGTGGAGTTAATCTCACATTCCAATAAAAGTTAGAGTGGGAAGTTAATAAAGTTAGACGTAGTTAGTTATGGTTTATGACTTTGCAACATTATCAATGGTGGAGTTAATCTCACCACGATAGGCACAAAAAGTCGTACCACACATTCTAGCATTGCCTACTTAAACTAGTCTCGTCACCCTAGCTCACAACGCTAAAGAAATGCGTGAACGGATATTCTTATAATGACACTTGAAACTCTTGCAATAATATAATTCGGTATCGACCGCAAGCGCCATACGCATAGAATTACCCTATTGTAGCATCTCACCGTGATTCTATCCGGATATCGTATTTATATTCTACCGAAAAAGAAAGGGATGGGCTATGGGTAGGTTGATGATTTAATGTTGATTCACTTGCAAAGTGGTGTAATGTAGAGTAAACCATATGCATCATACTAAACTCAAACGAGATAAGTCACATAATAAAGATAACAAGATAATAATAATAATAACATCATCCAAGTCAAAGATCATCATATGCCACTAGCTAGTATCATAAAAGGCTAAATACCATAGTATAGGTGAGGTGGATGGAATATCCCTAAGTTACTCCTACTTATATGTCAATGCATACTACAATTAGTGCAATACATCTAGTCATCATCGTATGAGAGCATTATATCTACACATGGTGAATATTACTAAGGAAGATTAGGAACAAAACCAACCTACCATAGTAACAAAGTTCAACTAGCCCTACATTCGGGGGTGGACTCCAAAGGACTCAATGGGAGTATCACATCCACGATCTACCACACATCCCGAATATAGGGTGATGTCGCAGCAAACGTTGTATAAACACCACGCTTTACACATTGTCGACCACCCACATAGTGTACATCTAAAGGGCGCTTATACGACTCCATGCTTGAATATAAAGGCAAACATACTAAACTAAATATATAATCATAATAAGCATAGAAGCATATAACTAAGAATATAATCATTAAATAGAATAAAGTCATGACAATTGTATTCTAACAAATACTTACAAATGAGATACAAGAGAGAAGCCACGTGAAGCTTCGCTCCCCGCTACTTCTTGACTATCCGGAATCCAAGACAATACTTGACTTCCTCTAGAGCTAACCTAGATAGCTATTGCTCTAATTATGGTGGAACTAGGGCTTAGGATCTTGACTTGGGGTCTTGATGATGGACTGAGTATGGAGTAGAATGAATTAGGGTTTCACCCAGGGGTCAGGGGGTCTTGTTATATAGCCCCAGAGGATGCACGACAGCCCTTAGATCAAACCGACCTTGATGGATGGACTAGATTGCTCCTCATAGGCGGTCTTGAACCGACCTTGAATGGGAGGTCGACAGGGGGCCCACGAGGGCGCCGCCACCGCTCGCCGCTGGGCCCCGGCTTCCTTCCGGTGCTCTCGGTCTCTTCCGGAATGTTCTAGTGTAGGTTCCACGTTGGGTTACGCCACGGACACGCCTTTATGTCGTAAGGCTTGCAAACTCTTGGGCATTTTCTGTTTAATCCCCTGAAAAATATATAAATCACCAAAACTAGTGGAATCATGTTAGTCAAGCCCCTATACTATGTTGATATTCATTTTAAGCCCTTATTTTCGTTTTAAAAGCCTCTATATTTTATGCTATAAGGTATATCAACAAGCTCCCCCAAGCTTACCTCTTGCTAGTCCCTAGCAAGACTATGTTGGATCAGGAGTTGCTGCAATGCTTTCACACCTCAAAAGTACACATGCTTTCAAATAAAAGTTCATCTCCGGATAAACTATTTCAACCTTTAACTTACCCATATTACCTTTAATCATGGAGCTCGTAGCTTTTTCTTGTGATCTTGGGCAATTGAAAGATAGAACAATCAAGTCAAGCACTAGATCTCAAACTATTTGTTCAACCATCATTCCGGAGTTTTTACTGATTTTCGAAATAAAACTCAAAGTTCCTTCAGTATGACCCTTTCAAGTCTCTCATATGTGGTACTGGTGGATCCTCACTAAGGCAATAAGGTTATCTTGCCTTTCTCTCATAGTATGTGGTATTTTTGGACTAGGACAGTAGGACACTATGCCTTCTTCTCTCTCACCCTATATCTAAAGCTCATATGTGGAGTTCATAGGTGGGAGAAAACTAATCTACTTACTGAGCATATCTTGTAAGTTCAAACAATGGATCCAAAGTCACGAGTCACACTGATGCATGTGCTTGATGGAATGATATGAATATGATGGTAGGTGTGAATGGAATAAATGTGATGAGAAAAAGTCTAATTCTCTTCTAGCTCTTTGAAAAATCATCTCTCTTTTGAAACTTGAAAACACTTGAGAGAACCTGGGTTGCATTTCTTTTCTTTTTCTTTATTTTTCTTTCATGGAGAGGCGGGCATCTAAGTACCCATTGTTTTCATCGGACACTTGTCCATTTTTTTTAACTCTCCTTTATTCTCTTTTTCTTTTAGGGAGGTAGGCTCTACTCGCCCGTAGGACACTTGTCCGTTTTTCATCCCCCTTTTCCTCTTTTCTCTCTCTCTCTCTCTTTTTTAACTAACAACCCAAGTCTCTTTTTGTAATAAACTTTTGTGAGATAAACAAGAGTAACAGAGCTTTATGAGATTGTTGACTGGAATGGAATATTTTTGGTTGTTCTTCTCCCAGGATAGGAGTGGAACATATTTGGTGGGTATATAATGGGTGTGTATAGTGGATGCGCACTTCCAGGACGGAAGCGGCATATATGAGTGGAGTCTAGTGGAATGAAATATTTGTGGTGGATGGATGGAGTGTACATCAGCATGACAAGTTTCTAAGGGTCGACAAAGATTGAACGGACTCAATGCAAAGCAAGCAGCCTATATATATCAAAAAAGGGTTTTCCTAATCTATGGAGCGTGTATATATGGTCGTGGTAGGATTTTCAACACTCACATGCGGAACTTATCATGTATATTTTCATAATTTTCAAAAGATAAATCTCCGTAAATCTAGTGTCACTAGGAGCAAGAGAAATAGCAGCTCAAAACTTTCATATATCATATCCGTCAATTACCTAGACTCTAGAGCAAGCATATTCAATCCACAGATTTCAGGTTTAGGGTAAATCTCAAGCCAAAGCAGTTTTACATTTAAGCTTCGAGAGAAATTAAGCTTGAAAGCTAGGTACTTGAAAGACATTACGACGGACAACTATTCATCATCTCCTTTATTCTTCTTTTTAGTTGAGCAAAAGCAAAAAGGTGTACACTCTCTCTTGATCATTTATTTATACTATAATAAGGACTCTTTAAAGATTATATAGACTCACTCTAAACAAACTAAAGCAAACTAAGCAAACCAAATATCTAATAATAATAATAATAGTAGTAGTAGAGATACTTATCGGGATAACTGGGGGTGCTCTCCCCCAAGCTAGATTGGAATGTCGGGTTGATGATATGGGAGTTGAGGTAGATGGTTGTTGATGGTATTGTCTCCTCATGTCTCTTCTCCTTCGAAATCCTGCTAAGCTCAAATAGACAACAAAGCTAGTGGAACTTGATTAAGTGTTAGAGTTTAGCCACATTGCTTTAGCCGCGGGATCTTTTAGCGTATATATTTTTTTTTTTTTTTTTGGATTTTCTTATTTTGTATGCAAAAGAAGATAAGTGATGTATTTTTATTTTATTTTTATGCCACCACAAAGAAATATCTCTCGAGGGTGTTAAGCCTTAGATTTACTCACATGGGGCTTTCAGCTTTTTAAACATGCAAAGCACTAAATATTTTTGTTTGTCTTTTCTAATGCACTTTGGAAGAAGGAAATATGTTATGCAACTGGAGAAAGTAAATATGCAATGCTGGGAAGTAAATATGGATAACTTACCAATCACCTTTCGGCGAAGGTTCGGGATTTAAAGTCCTCCGAACAAGACTTTCTTGTTTAAACTCATTACTCCCAAGGTACGTCAAATAGTCACAATTGGTGGTTCTCGATGATTTGATTGATGTTTCTCCCGATGATATGCCGGGAGTTGTCTTTTCTTTATCCACTTCTTGTTTCGGGAGGTTCTAGTGACCTGCATATCTTTTGTCTTGGGTTTATTGTTTCTTTTTCCCTCTACCTTGATTTCTGAAATTTTACAATCTTCGCTTGTTGAGGTGGGCGACTTTTTTTCTTCGCTAGGTCCTTCTACCTCTTCTTCTTCTTGAATCTTCAATTGTTTCTTCTTTTTTTTGGGTCTTGACGACTGTTCTTCTTTTCATAATTAGTATAACTATTGAAATACAGTCGTACCTTTTTTGTAGGGAATTGGAAATGAATTTCTCCTGTTCTTATGTAGATGATGGCGCGTGTAGTGTTGAGGAATGGTCTTCCCAACACTAGTGGTGGGCCCAACTCTTTTCCCATGTCCATGACTAAAAAGTCGGTGAGGACATAATGATCATTAATTTTCACGCACGTCTTTTCGCAATTCCTTCAGAAATCGGCATGATTGGTCTCGCCATCCGCAAATGCATATGTAAGATACAAGGGCATATCATCGAATAATAGTTTATATGTTACCTTGGCCATGATGTTGATGCCAGATCCTGTATCACAATATGTATTATTGAAGGTCAAACATTTTATAGTGCATGATATCGTTGGGATGCCTGGATCTTCCATCTTAGTCAGCATTGGCGATTTGAGTAGATGATCATTCTCAGAACCTATCTTGTTGATCATCATTACCTTCACAGGCTGAGCCTTCTTGTTCTTCTTTTTGTTCTTCTTGGTGATCTTGAATGTAGGTTCTGATGGCATCTCACAACTGTATGGTGTTTGCGGATGAGCAGGAGAGGTGAGTGTCTTGTTCTTGAAACTAAATACTTCTTTTCTTCCCTTGATGTTGAAACATATCTTTGCGCTCTGGGCATAGATGATTGCTCTAGCTGTGCTCAAGAAAGGTCGACCCAATATAATTGGTGCCTTCTCTCTTCCTCCTATCTCGATTACTGCGAAATCTGCTGGCACATATGATTTTCCAACTTGTACGTAAACATCTTGGAGTATGCCTTGTGGATAGCATAGTGACTGATCTGCAAGCTGCAAGCACATGGTTGTATATAACAATGGATTACCATTAACTTTCTCATAAATTACCCGAGGTAAAATGTTGATGCTTGAGCCGAAGTCACATAATGCATTCTCAAATACGTGTGGTCCAATTTGGATGGTGATGACTGGCCGCCCTGGATCTTCTTTCTTTGGTGGTAGGGAGTCATCCAGCCAGTGGCTCTCCAATTTCTCCGTAAAGTAGTGACCTGCATTAAAAATGTCTACAAGATTTGCAGATTCTAATTCTTCCGGCTGCCCGAGTTTTACCCGATGTGGTTATTTGAACGAAATTGCCACCGAGAAATTTGAGATTCTATCATTTTGTTGAAACTATGTTGGTTTTTAATCGCAGAAGAAAAACTATCCATTCTATTGTTTATTGTTTCTAGCATTTTATCATTAGTAGTTAACTTCTTAGACAAGTTTTCCATAGTTTTTCCTTGATTTAAAACAAGATCTCTTAAAGAAGGTTGGTTAAAATTATTAAAATTACCTTGATAGTTACCTGTATAATTACCTTGGTAGTTTGGTCTTTGCTGGTTCCAACCTTGATTTTGTTGAGGACGATAATTGTTATTATTGTTGATGTAGTTCATATCCTCTTCAATCTCAGGGCAATTATTGCCCGAGTGGCCATTGTTGCCACATTCTTCACATGTCATGCTTTGAGTCTAGAATTTGCATGACTTCTTTCTTCTCGTGGAGCTTTCTCCTCAAGTTTCTTTATTATTAGGTCCATCTTGGCGAGACAAAGATGTCTACCTCCTTCGATGAGTGCATTCCTTCCCGACCTCTTGCGGGGTTGTCGCTCTTCATTCCAACTCGGTTTGAAGCCATTTTCTCCACAAGTTCAGTAGCTTTTGTAAGTGTGAGTGATAGGAAAGCACCTCTGGCTGCGCAAAGATCCATTGTTTCACGAGCACTTGTAGTGAGCCCATGATAAAAGGTCTGCATAAGTAACCAATTTTCCATCCCATGGTGTGGGCATTCTGAGATATTATCTTGAAAGCGTTCCCATGCTTCTGGGACAGACTCATCTTGTTGCTGTTGAAAATTTGCAATCTTCCCCGTAAGGCATTGGTCTTGCCTATAGGAAAGAACTTTGCAAGGAAGGCGAGAACAGAGTGACCAGGTAGTATTTTTATCTTTTGTAGCGTAGAACCACCGCTTTCGCCCTTCCCAACAAAGAGAGAATAGGAAAAGACGGAGTAGGATTGCATCTCTTGGTACTCCTTTAATGATGATAGTACTGCAAATCTCCAAAAAGTGTTGGAGATGAGCGCTAGCATCCTCATGTGCCTTTCCATAGAACTGGCTAGCTTGTACCATATTAATGAGCCCAGGCTTAAGCTCAAAGTCATGATCCCCAATTGCAACATCCGGTCCAGTGCGAACATTGGCCGTAGTTGGAGCTGAAAATTCATGAAGTGTCTTGTTGGCCATGGTCTCAAAATAGGCAATAGGCTTCGCCTAATTTGATCAACGTCCAAATCAAAAAGGTGTAAAGGTTGTTCTGAGCTTGAATTCTTGCCCTCTTGATTAATAATTCTGATTTTCAATATTGCTCTTTGGACGATTACTCCAATGAATATTTTTACCCTGCATAAAATCAAAAACAAGTAGACAAACAAGGGTAAGCCTGTTTGAGTAGTTGATAATGGGTCCTCGATACATTACGTGATGCAAGTGATATCAATCTATCCATGTATATGTGTTTAGGTTTGGCTAGCACCCTTTCTTCCCGAACAAGAACGGCGCCGAGAAAATGCTTGTTGACATCTCTAACACGATCCACATCTAGGACGGCGCTAGAAATGTATAAATGGTATCTATCTAATAAGTCAGCTTGGATGTGGAGTTAATCTCACATTCCAATAAAAGTTAGAGTGGGAAGTTAATAAAGTTAGACGTAGTTAGTTATGGTTTATGACTTTGCAACATTATCAATGGTGGAGTTAATCTCACCACGATAGGCACAAAAGCTGTACCACACATTCTAGCATTGCCTACGAAACTAGTCTGTCACCCTAGCTCACAACGCTAAAGAAATGCGTGAACGGATATTCTTATAATGACACTTGAAACTCTTGCAATAATATAATTCTCGTATCGACCGCAGCGCCTGAGATAGAATTACCCTATTGTAGCATCTCACCGTGATTCTATCCGGTATCGTATTTATATTCTACCGAAAAAGAAAGGGATGGGCTATGGGTAGGTTGATGATTTAATGTTGATTCACTTGCAAAGTGGTGTAATGTAGAGTAAACCATATGCATCATACTAAACTCAAACGAGGTAAGTCACATAATAAAGATAATAAGATAATAATAATAATAACATCATCCAAGTCAAAGATCATCATATGCCACTAGCTAGTATCATAAAAGGCTAAATACCATAGTATAGGTGAGGTGGATGGAATATCCCTAAGTTACTCCTACTTATATGTCAATGCATACTACAATTAGTGCAATACATCTAGTCATCATTGTATGAGAGCATTATATCTACACATGGTGAATATTACTAAGGAAGATTAGGAACAAAACCAACCTACCATAGTAACAAAGTTCAACTAGCCCTACATTCGGGGGGTGGACTCCAAAGGACTCAATGGGAGTATCACATCCACGATCTACCACACATCCCAGAATATAGGGTGATGTCGCAGGCAAACGTTGTATAAACACCACATTTACACATTGTCGACCACCCACATAGTGTACATCTAAGGGGGCGCTATACGACTCCATGCTTGAATATAAAGGCAAACATACTAAACTAAATATATAATCATAATAAGCATAGAAGCATATAACTAAGAATATAATCATTAAGTAGAATAAAGTCATGACAATTGTATTCTAACAAATACTTACAAATGAGATACAAGAGAGAAGCCACGTGAAGCTTTGCTCCCCGCTACTTCTTGACTATCCGGAATCCAAGACAATACTTGACTTCCTCTAGAGCTAACCTGGATAGCTATTGCTCTAATTATGGTGGAACTAGGGCTTAGGATCTTGACTTGGGGTCTTGATGATGGACTGAGTATGGAGTAGAATGAATTAGGGTTTCACCCAGGGGTTAGGGGGTCTTGTTATATAGCCCCAGAGGATGCACGACAGCCCTTGGATCAAACCGACCTTGATGGATGGACCAGATTGCTCCTCATAGGCGGTGCTGAACCGACCTTGAATGGGAGGTCGACAGGGGGCCCCACAGGGCCGCCGCGCTCTCATGCGAGGTGGGCCCCGGCTTTCCTTCGGTGCTCTCTCGTCTCTTCTCGGAATGTTCTAGTGTAGGTTCCACGTTGGGTTACGTCCACGACACGCCTTTATGTCGTAAGGCTTGCAAACTCTTGGGCATTTTCTGTTTAATCCCTAAAAATATATAAATGACCAAAACTAGTGGAATCATATTAGTCAAGCCCCTTTAAAAGCCTCTATATTTTTATGCTATAAGGTATATCAACAACCTGCCAGACCTTCGTGGTGGTCTTTGATGGTGAAGGTGTTGGGGTTGGTTGTTCCTTCCTTCTCCACACTTGTTTGGTAGGAGTGGCTTTGCTTTTTCCCTCGAAACTTCTTCTGTTAGGAGCATCATCTTGCTTGGGAGCCGCCTTTTTTCTTGGCTCCGGCTTTTGTTTTCAAAGTTTTGGCTAGTTGAGGGAGGTTCATGAACTTTTGGGATCTATTACTATCTCCTTCAACTCTTGGGTGGTTGATCCGTACTTGATACGAATCATAGAACATTGCTCTTTTGGCTTTCTTGGGCTTGACTTCGGGTTTCCTTCTATCGATTGGTTTAACGGTTTTGTAACCGTTAAAATGACACTGCATCTTGTTTCATCGTGGGAGTTGGAACTTGATCCATCCCTGTTCCCACGATATGGTGGCATTCGCCGTGTTTAGGAACGGTCTTCCCAAGAGTAGTGACATGTTCTCATTTTCCCCATATCCGTGACGACAAAATCTGTGGGGATGTAACTCGTTCTTCACCCATACTAGAAGATCTTCTCGCTATTCCTTCGCTGTCCCGATGGATTGGTCCGCCATTTGGAGTTGCATTTTGATGGGGGTGAGTGGCGAACATCTTAGTGTATCACTTGTCTTTTGGACATGATGTTGACGCTTGCCCCCAAATCACAAAGAGGCTTTCTTGAAGATGTGCGAACCAATTGCACAAGTGATTGTTGGGTGCCCGTGATCCGCCTTCTTTGCGACAAATGGTGACTCTACAAAAACATCCGGGCAAATCTGACTTCGAGGGTTACCAATCCTCGTTGTCACCATGTTAATCTGTTTCGTGAAGGTTTCGCTTCCGCCAAACCTTCTTTTGATTTAGGCGAAATAGCGATGACATTTGAGAAATTTGAGTTTCAATCATTTTATTAAAGCTAGATTGATTCTCGAACAGCCAAAGAGATAAATTTTCAAGTTTTGAACTAATGGATTCTAACATTTTATCATTATAAGATATTTTCTTGTTCGTAGATTCATTAATCTTAGCTTGACCAAAGACTAAATCTTTCAAAGAAGGTTGGTTTGAGTTATAATTGGAATTGTAATTGTAATTAAAACTATTACCTCCTTGTGGACGCCCTTGATTGTTCCACCTGTTGTTATTATTATTATTATTACCATTGTTGTTACCGGATGGAACCCATTGTTGATGAAGGCAAGCTCTTCGCGAAGTTTCGGGCGCTTGCTTTGCGAATGTCCAAGCTCTCCACGGACTTCACAAGTCATCAATGCTTCGAGGTGGTAGAGTGTTGTTCATGACTTCCCTCTCGATCTTGATCTCCCAATCTTTTAAGTAACAGTCCATCTTTGCAACTAGCATCTCCTTGATCTCTTCGTTGGGGCTCTGTCTTCTCCCCATGCTTGGTTCTCGATCATCTTCTCGATGAGCGCTTCAGCTTTTTCAACAGTGAGGGACAGAAATGCCCCTCCAAAGAATGCACATCAAGATGGCCCTTACACATAGGTGTAAGACCATTGTAGAAGTTTTGAAGTACGAGCCATGTCTCCATGCCATGATGTGGGCGTGCAAGGATGTACTCTTGCAGCCTTTCCCACGCCGAATTGGTTCATTTGGATTTTGCTAGAAATTGAGATTCTTGCCCGCAGGGCATTGGTTTTGCCCATTGGGAAGAAACGTGCGAGGAATGCCGTGGAGCACTTGCTCCATGTGCCGACCCTCTTTGTCTTTGTAAAACCATCTGTTTCGCCTTCCCCACAAGGGAGAAAGGAAACAAAGCGGAGCTTGATCGCGTGCGGCGCGACGCCCTTGATCACTATAGTGTCACAAAGCTCCGTAAAGTTCAAGATGCGCATTGGCATCCTCGCTTGGCAATCCACGTAATGGATTTGCCCCGTACTTCATCGAGATGAGGCCGGTCATGATCTCAAAATTTTGTCTCCAACGTTGAGTGCTGGTCCAAGTGGGGACATTGCCCACAGTGGGGTTGAGTAGTCACGAGTGTCTTGAACATGAGTGTTGATGAAGATGGTACGGTGATGATGGGTTCAACCTCCTGGAGTAGCGACAGTCTAACGGTACGGGACCGTCTCTTTCTCGATCAACGCCCGATTGTCAACGGTTGTTCGGTAGGTTGCGACCGATCATATACTATCCCCTGTTTTCATCCACAACAGAAGAAAACAAAAGAGTTAGCCTGCAAAGACTAGGGCTATCATTCATACATGTGGTTATAATCATCATATGCTAGCTTTATGATTTTTTTTTTAGAAACCATGCCTTCCCAAGAACGGCGCCGAAATGCTTGTTGATATTTCTTAACGACATTACTAGAAATAGATAATAACCCATTTCCTAACGGCACCAGAAATGCTTGTTGGCACTTCATAGTGCAATCTCTAAGAATAAATAATATTCTCGTGAGATCACGTTAAGAGATATCGATGATAGATGGATTCATGTGTTTACTTCAAATCAATCCGCAAAGCGCACGGATCTATCATTGTAGCATTTCACCCGGTGGTATTCGGGTATCGTGATTTATATTTTCCCAAGGGAAGGCGTGCTTGTGTGGTTAGCTAGCATAATGATGATGATGATCCACAATGCATTTATGAATAACCATTAGTCAATTGCGGGGGGTAAGAAGAATAGATATTCGTGATAGTGACAAACACACATAAGCTACTACACCACTAGGGAGAGAAAAGGATAAAAGAGAATCTACAATGAGAAGGTGGTTCTAAATATTGCACATGGGTGAACTCTAGTTTAACATGTGAGGAGGCTAAATCATGATGGGATTACGATCATATGATGAGGAGATGCCCGCAGCTAGTCTGCTAGCCGATGGACACTTTTAGAACTCCAACTCAACATCCGAACGTGGAGGAATACGATGGGCGAACAGGGGCTGTCACCACCTGCCCCCTACCTTACTACCGTGGGATGCCGACATTTCTGATGATTACTATAGACCTGAACACCACATCCACGTATATAGAAAACTACCTAAATCCCCCCGGGACTCCGACCCTACGGATCGACAAGCAAGGATAAAGGTAAACCCGTAAGGTACACCAAACCATCATAATCTACATAAACCGACCACTCTCTAGCGAGTCGACACATGACGGTTAATTCTATAATTAGCCAAGTCCTATCTACTAACATGCCAACTAGATCACAGTTCACACATTAATAAGATAACATGAGGGTAACTATACTCTAGTTCGAACGCATTGCAATATGAATATAAAGACTTGAATATTGAAAGAAACTCCATAATAATATTAATATTACCAAAGATCCTTCCAAGGAGACAAGCCCTCCTTGAAGCTCAACCTTGCTCAAAACTACAACTAGGACTAAAGAAAGTGAGTGAAGTGCTCAAGGGTGTGTGTGTTGTGTTTTGGAAGGGGGTGTGGCCTCTTATTTATAGGAGAATGAAAGTGGTTTTTGGCGGGAGTTTTGGCGCTAAATCCCCCAAAAACACCGCCATGCACCGCCTCGCTCCTCCGAGTCGGACACGGAGACAAGGCGCGACGGGATCGGGCACGGGCTCTGCGGCGGCCGCCGCACCCGCGGCGGTCGGCCCAGTTTGGCCCCGCCCCGCGCCCATCCTTCAGCGTATGGGCTGGTGGCCCAAAGTGTAGGTCACCTTTCCGGAGGTGTTTCGGTCCGTTTTGCTTCGGTTCGGCCTTGTCACGTTCCCCTTGGTCAAAGCGCATTTCCTGGGTTTGCACTTTACTCTTTATTTGGCGTACTCTCACCTATTTCCGTGTTTGTTCCTGCAAAACAAATATTCTCGAATACAAGTGGAACTAGGTGAGTAGTAAATGTTTATTTGACATAAGTGTGCTCCATCTCTCTTAATTAGAGCTAAGTTGGCGGTATAAGATGCATGATAGTGACCGCCAACAGTCACCGACCGGAGCGTCCGGTCGGCATGCAGAAACTATGATTTGAACCCCAACGGCTCCATTCTTTGGTGGAGCCTATATATATGTATGTGACCGGTTCATTGAGCTTTCTTTTGCACATTTGATCATTCCTACACACTTGTGAGCCAAAGAAACTCCCCTCCACTCATCTCTCTAGCCTAACTTTGATTCTTGGGTGAGATTGAGTGTGATTCAAGTGCGCTGCATCATCGATTGCATCTAGAGGCACTTGATCCTTGGAGGAGTTGTGGGATTCTTGTTATCTTGGGAATTTGCTTGGTTCCCTAGAGGCTTGGAGTTCGTAGAGGTGTTGAGCTCGATTGGAGCTTGTTCGAGGCCACACCAGTAGACTTGTGAGGGGTTGAGCCTCACCCCGCGGGAGATTCGCGAAAGGCATCATAGTGGATTGCTCGTGGCTTGTGGATCCCCTCTTGTGAGTGTTTCATTGAGCTCCCACCGTGGGATTTGGCGCCGACCATTAAGCTCGTGGAACATCAAGTGGGTGTATCGCCACAACGAGGAGTAGCGTGTTGGCAAACACGTGAACCTCGGTAAAAAAATCATCATGTCAATTGTCTTGTGCTCGTTGGAGATTTCATATTGATCACGGTGATTGGCTTCCACCTCTACACGTCTACGTCGGTATATCGATCACACCCTCTCTAGCATTTACACTTGTTTACTTGTTTAGCTTGAGTAGTGGTAGTTGATGTTCTTGTTCTAGATTGTGTAGTGTCACCACCTAGGATTGACGTAGCTAGCTAGATTGATTGACTACTGATCATAGACTTTATTTAGTAGTTGATTGCATAGGGGGCTTGCATAGATAAACTTGTAGCACCGCTTTGTTACGCTTCGCCATTTTAAATACTAACTGGTTGCTCAAGTGTTCTTGAAGGAAATTTTAATAGGCTATTCACCCCCTTCTAGCCATTAGGACCTTTCAAGTAATATCAAAGCCGAGGCACCGTATTTGAAGGGTTTAACAACCTACGGTGAAAAAAAACGTTGAGTATGCACATCAACAACACCAAGAAGGCACCTCCTTTCGATGGCATCAACTTTGCCTATTGGAAGGTGAAGATGACCGCACACCTCAAGTCAATCAATAGAGAAGTGTGGAAGGTCACGGAGAGCAAGTTCGAGGTTGCAAACCAAGAGGCACAACCCCTACATGTGTAGCCTCCACTAGCTCTATCACTAGCATATCCATCTCTAGTGAAGATAATGATAACCCTATGCTTATTCATGAGAATGCATGTTTAAAGAGGAAAGTGAAGGAGCTCAATCACACCTTAGCTAAGGCTTATGGTGGTGAGGACCGCTTGCTTATGTGCTTGGGTAGCCAAAGGGCATCCTTATACAAGGAGGGCTTAGGTTATATCCCCAAGAAAGACAAGGCCGCCCTTGTAACTCACAAGACACATTTTGTGAAGAACAATGGTAGCTATTGCAAAGCTTGCAAGCAAGTTGGTCACTTGGAGCAAAAGTGCATGAATAAGAAAACCAATGTCTCTTCCATTAAGCTTGATCATTCATATATGCTTGTGAAGAAGGACAATGGTGTTCGTGCTAGGTACATTGGTACACCATGGATGGGCTCAAAGAAGAAAGCCATTTGGGTACCAAAGGCCTTGGTGACTAACCTTGAAGGACCCAAGCAAGTTTGGGTACCTAAGAAGAATTGATCTCTTTTTGTAGGTCAATTATCGTGCCGGAGGAGAGCATTGGATAATGGATAGTGGGTGCACTCAACACATGACCGGGGATTCTCATATGTTCAAGTCTATTAGCATCAAGGGCATTGATGAGTATGAGTCAATCACTTTTGGCAATGACAAGAAAGGTAATGTGTTGGGTCTTGGCAAGATAGCAATTACTCAAGAGAAGAGCTTGTCAAAGGTGTTGATAGTTGATCATCTTGATTACAATCTATTGTCGGTTTCTCAACTTTGTGATCTTGGCTACAAGTGCATATTCACTAGTCAAGAAGTTGAAGTGGTTAGTGGTGATGGTGCCAATATGATCTTCAAGGGATTTAGATATGGTGACCTCTATCAAGTGGACTTCAAATCCAAAGAAGCCAAGTTGACAACATGTCTACTCTCAAAGGCTAGTAAAGGGTGGTTGTGGCATAGAAGGCTTGGTCATGTTGGAATGAAGCAATTGAACAAGTTGATGAAGCATGACTTGGTTAGAGGCTTGAATGATGTGAAGTTTGAGAAGGACAAACCTTGTGGAGCATGTCAAGCCGGCAAGCAACATGGCAACTCACATCCAACCAAGAGCACATTGAGTACAAGCAAGGCATTTGAGTTGTTACACATGGACTTGTTTGGGCCAACATCATACTCTAGCATTGGTGGCAACAAGTATGGTTTTGTCATAGTTGATGACTACACTAGATACACTTGGGTGTTCTTCTTGCATGACAAGAGTGATGTACTTGAGCTTTTCAAGACATTTGTCAAGAGGGTTCAAAATGAGTTTGAGACATCCATCAAGAAGATTAGAAGTGACAATGGGAGTGAGTTCAAGAATACAAGAATTGAAGAGTTGTGTGAAGAGCTTGGAATTGGACATCAATTCTCACCAACCTACACTCCTCAATCCAATGGTGTAGTTGAGAGGAAGAATCGAACCTTGATTGAAATGGCAAGATCAATGCTTAGTGAATACAATGTTAGCCATTCCTTTTGGGCCGAAGCAATCAACACGGCTTGCTATTGTAGCAATCGTCTCTATTGCCATGGGATGCTTGGCAAGACACCATATGAGTTGTTGAATGGAAGGAAGCCCAATATTGGTTACTTTAGAGTCTTTGGATGCAAATGCTACATTCTCAAGAAAGGCACAAGATTGGGCAAGTTTGACAAGAAGTGTGATGAAGGGTTCCTAGTTGGATATTCAACCACAAGCAAGGCTTATAGAGTATGGAACTTGGGTAGTGGTCAACTTGAAGAGGTTCATGATGTTGAATTTGATGAAACCCAAGGCTCTCAAAGTGAAGTTGAAAATCATGATAATGTGAGTGGTTCCAACTTGGAGAATGCAATGAGGAACATGGATGTTGGTGACATTCGGCCAAGGCAAGTTGATGATGATGATGATGACATTCCATTGCCTACCACTACGGTTGAGATTGATGCAAATGAAGCAAGCACTAGTGGTACTCAAGATGAAGATCAAGAGCAACAAGCTAGTCCATCCACTCATCCTAGTCATCAAGTACAAGTGATGCAACCATCCAACATTGTAAGAGACCATCCACTTGATCAAATTGTCGGTGACATCAATAGTGGAGTGATTACAAGAGGAAGATTGGCATCATTTTGTGCTCACCATGCCTTTGTGTCTCAAGAAGAACCAAAGAACATTGAGAAGGCATTGAAAAAGGAGGATTGGATTAATGATATGCATGAAGAGTTGAACAACTTCAAGAGGAATGATGTTTGGGAATTGGTGGAAAGGCCAAAGGACTACAATGTGATAGGAACCAAGTGGGTCTTCAAGAACAAGCAAGATCAAGATGGAATTGTGGTTAGAAATAAGGCAAGGCTAGTAGCTCAAGGGTACTCACAAGTGAAGGTCTTGACTTTGGAGAGACCTATGCACCGGTTGCTAGACTTGAAGCAATTAGAATCTTGCTTGCTTATGCATGTGCACATGACATCAAGCTCTATCAAATGGATGTGAAGAGTGCATTCTTGAATGGATTCATCAATGAGTTGGTCTATGTTGAACAACCACCGGGCTTTGAAGATGAGAAGTATCCCAACCATGTCTACAAGTTGAAGAAGGCTTTGTACGGATTAAAACAAGCACCAAGAGCATGGTATGAGAGGTTGAGAGATTTTCTCCTCTCTAAAGGGTTCAAGATGGGCATGCAAGGTGGACACCACTCTTTTCACCAAGAAGATTGGACAAGACTTGTTTGTGTTGCAAATCTATGTTGATGACATTATCTTTGGGTCAACCAACCAAGAGTTTTGTGAAGAGTTTGCTAAGATGATGGCCAATGAGTTTGAAATGTCAATGCTTGGAGAGCTCACATTCTTTCTTAGACTTCAAATCAAGCAATTGAAGAATGGCACATTTGTTAGTCAAGGCAAGTACATCAAGGATATGATCAAGAAGTTTGATCTACAAGATGCCAAGTCAATGTCCACACCTATGGCAACCAATGGAAGCTTAGACCCCGACCCTAGTGGCAACATGGTTGAGCAAAAGATGTATAGGTCCATGATTGGGAGTTTGCTTGTTGGGATCTAACTTCGCCCCAGAAACTTTTATCCCGAACTTTGAAGTTGACTTCGTAGACAAACTTTATGCCCAAACTTTGAAGTTGACTTCGTAAACAAACTTTATGCTCAAACTTTGAAGTTGACTTCGTAGACAAACTTTATGCCCAAACTTTGAAGATTGACTTCGTAGACAAACTTTATGCCCAAACTTTGAAGTTGACTTCGTCAGCTAACTTTGAAGTTGCAGGAAGAAAACTTTCAACACGAAGAGGGAAAAGATATGATGAAAGAGAAGTTGGTGAAGACAACTTCGCTAAACAAAGAATATGAAGAATCATGATTCAAAGATTCAAGCGAAGATGGTGAAAACAACTTAGCTAGAATAGAAACCTTGAGAAGTTGTTAGAAATCTCAAATGTGAAGTTTATGTTTTTTATCAAGTACGAAGTCAGGGGGTCCCTATAAATACCCCCTGATGCACCCTGTAAAGACCATGTTGAATGGTTGCTTTGTGACCATACTTCATCAATAAAGTGTTGTGCTGATATTTCACCCAACATCTTGGCGCCCACCGTTTGTGTGTGTCTCGGTCATTCCCACGACCATCTCGGCCCATGGGGCAACCCAAGTGCAAGACGACAACCCGACAAAGTAAGACCTACAGAAGATGGAGTACCTCAAACAAGCGAAGAAAACTCAACAAGAGAAGAACTTCCTCAAGAAAATGAAGGGCCAAAAATCTAGAAGAAGAATTGAACCGTGGAGCTTTTTCCCACTGTTTGAGTGTGATCAAAGACCCACACGACCGAGCATCCATTCTAAATCGGAACAACATGAGTATCTTCGGCAAGCATAAATGCAAGCATCTTTACAAACCAAGTACATCTTCATGGTCAAATAACTAGCGAAGTCAAAGCAAGGAAGATGCAATTTGAATTCAAACATATGGAGCCGTCAACCAAAGCTGGAGGTTCCCCTTCAAGCGAAGTGTGTTGCTGCATTATTCAAGATGCATGAAGTCTCTACCCATCCCCTCAAGCGAAGTCTACTGCTATATTCAAGAAAAAAAAAAGAGACATGAGCGAAGCCATAGGGTAAATATGAACATGCAGGCGAAGTCGTGAAATAATCCTTACCTGTTATCCACTCGGAGCTAAGGTAAAAGGCCCACAACCAGCAATGGTGGCACGTTTCACTGACGAAGTTGCATGTGAAACCATGAGACCAGCCACGTGCCCATGTTGCTGGATAAAAACATCCAGACGAAGCCATCCTAAATTGTTTTCCATTCCTTTTATTAGCTAGAATAAGTCATTGCATATATAAAAAAGATAACGTAAAGTAGTGCCTCCGTCCTATTCGAACCCATCAATGATCTTGTCTCTACTCTCATACAGTACTAACCACTATGTTTATTTTGATTATTTCTTTTTCATCTTCGGGAACTTTTGGAGCTATGAGAACGACATCCATCGAAGTAGCATTTCACGGCAAACTCACGTCATTATCTTCACACCGGAGTCATCAAAGGCTCTTGGAGGGATATGCGTTTTGCACAACTACAGAGAACACTTCGCAGGAAGCTTGAAGGCCTAGAGCAAACTTATTCCGAATCAACACAGCAAACTTAATCATTTACCTAATCGCACTTCTTCTCTACTGATTACATTCATCTGTCATTTTTTATCATTATTATTTTCAGGAAAGTTTATTTTGTAACAGAATATACTAATACCTCAGAAGGCCTCGAATGTACTACTTCGGCCTCTTGCAAAGATGGAAATCAACAAGCAAGAAGGTCGACATTCAAGCGAAGTTAATAGTAGTTGGGTTAAGCTAACAAGCACTACTTCTGGCTCTCCCACGAAGACTGCGACCTGCAGGGACTTATTCTACTATGGAGTTTTGGCTCAGATTCCTTTCCGAAATGTTATTTTTAGCAAAGTTTTATTTTTAGAAACTGAAAACTTGGCAGCCATCGCCACCGCTTTACTCGCATTTCCTTGTTTAGCAGATCATGTCGCTTTGCTCGGCTCTCACACACCACATATTCGAAGATTCAATCAAGGTAAATACTAGTTGCCGGCGAAGCTACCAGGCCATATCGTCAGACTTCGTCATTTCGGAAAACACCTACAGAAAACACGTTCATACGCAAGGGGCTGCCTCTCCTCAGTGAACATATTCTAATGAAATAAGGTGTAAATAGTGAGGACAAGGTCAGCAAGCGAAGACTAATGCTATATTAAGACGAAGTCATAGTGAGGACAAGGTCAGCAAGCGAAGTCTAATGCTATATTAAGACGAAGTCTCCTGCCAAGCGAAGCCTCCTGCCATGCAAAGCCTCGGGCTAAATATAAACCCCCAACCAAGGTCCAGGACCTCGCGAAGAACAACGAGTTAGTTGGCTTCGCTGCCGGTGGCTTCGCTCAGATTCTAAAATCTCGCGAAGAACAACGAGTTAGTTGGCTTCGCTCAGATTTTCAAATCTCGCGAAGGGGTCACAGAAACTACGGAGACAACTTCACTCGTTGCCAGCGCAAATAGTTATTTCTCCAATCTCCCTGCACAGCACGCTTCACCAACAAAGTTGCATGCGAAATCATGTGACTGACCACGTGCCCACCTAGCATAGACAAAAGCATGCAGGCGAAGTCATTCTTAACTGCTTTCCATTCTTTTTATGCTGGAGCTATCTCACCAATGGACCTCAATCAACTATCTCTTGATTTTTTACGTGCCACTAAGCTCTATATTGCTTCGCATTTATTAAGCTCTGTTTGTTAAGTAACCATATTGGATAATGCATGTGCGGGTCACGAAGTACATTATTTTGAAAGGATTACGTACACCCACCGATATTATGATGATGCAATTAATCAACGGATAGCAACATTGTCAGTTTAATTTCCAAAACAATGGAATCCGCATTTTTTTTAAAAAAAAAAGTGGTTCTTTTCAATATTCAGTTTCATCTCAAATCAAACAACATTGACCCTATCACTTGTAATGTTGACCATTTTTGCAAAAATAATGTTGATCCCCCATAATACTATTTGCATGTGCTATCATGAATTAACCTTTCGACGTTGTTCCATTATTTTATTCAGTTTGCACTATGGCATGTTCTATATTATATTTCCGGCTTGCCAAACCCAATGACAGATTATGAGTAAAACAATACTACTTAGGCATGATTTCTTACTAACTATTTTATATTATCTTTCTTACATGCTTCCGGAAGCCAAAAAAGCTGTTTGGAAAATCTCTCTGGCCTTCGATCAGACATTCTCTTTTTTACATCATACTGTCTTCGCACATTCTCTTATTTATATCATGCTACACAACAGTCTAGAAAACATTACTTCGTACTAACTCTTTTCTTCCTTGGAAAGAATGCAGGAATATATTAAAAAACGACTTCGTTGTTAGAAACAAGATTTGGATGAAACAATTGACTTGGTTGGACATATTAAAGGTTCCTTTTCAAGAAATGATATATTGAAGGCCCGTTAAAAACCAAACTAGAAGACTTCGCCGCCGATAAAATAACCACCGGAGTATTTACCCAAGACAGTCCAAGCAAAGCTGTGGTGGCGGAGATACAAATTGGAGCTCAGATACTAAAAGGCTACTCATAGAGAAAATATGACTTCTCACAACTTTGGCTCCATCTCTAGAAACTACTTCCCGATCAAGAACAGCTTCGCAGTTCAAATCAAACATGACTCCATCTTTAGACGCTAGATGACTTTCAACAAAGGTCCAAGCAACATTGATGCCAAGCACATGTTCCTATCCACTTTTAGCCAAGTCCAGGAGCCATCGCAAGGCTAGAGAAGATGGAATTACTTGCACGAAGTCAAAGTACCAACCAACATGTTACAAGACTTTTTCAACCCATCATAAAGTTGGTATATCGCTAAGGGGCTTCGATCGACAATAAATAGATGATGGATCTTGGGTGACCTAAATCCCAAGCTACCAAAGTAAGTCCAACTCCTCTAGACTCTGGCTTTTTTTAGCTCAAATTTTAGCAAAGGCACACACACTCCCTAAAACTTATTAGCCAGCCCAAGGGGCTGTTGAACTAGGCTTCGCTTTGCATTTGCATGACTGGAAAAAAAAAAGAAAAAGAGAGAGAGAGACAT
This sequence comes from Hyparrhenia diplandra, assembly GCA_015847255.1. NCBI lineage: Eukaryota > Viridiplantae > Streptophyta > Magnoliopsida > Poales > Poaceae > Hyparrhenia > Hyparrhenia diplandra. The sequence continues at coordinate 104,662 of JADLZK010010949.1, read as the reverse complement.
AGAAGACAAAAATCTTGTCGTTATGACTTGTTTTGAATAACACTTGCGTGCACTCATTCCGATTACTCAGTATAACAGTAGCACGTCACTTGCCTTTTTAACCAGCATAAACAAGCGTAGGCTTGACTATAGTAGTTAACACTTAATTTATTATTAGTTTGAATGCCCAAAATAGTTCCGTAAAACTAGCATTCTAGACAGGCACCATCGCTTTTGTGCATATGAGCATTCGTCAAAAAAAAAAAAAAAAAAAAAAATCTCTTGTGAGAATTTGACCATGGAACTCGTAATAATAAAGTCATGTCAAGTCATGATCCATCGTAGTAACATATTGTTACTTTAGTTTAAACTATATTTCTATCACATACATGCCAAGATTTTTATACATCTTTTACATTGTCAGATTTAACTGTGAAGAACTTTTTAAGCTTGCAGGTCTTACTGATTTTACAAAGTTTGCCAAGGGTCTCATTTAAATAACATGCATACATATTTTCCTAAACAATGTTATCAAAAGCAATGTAATATAAATGAGAAATACATTACCCTACAAAAAATCTCTCCAAACACCATGAGCGAAAGAGTATATTTTAAGTATACTCAAATATCGGCACACAATCACATAAAAGTAAGTTAGCATTAAATTTCATACAATCAAAATAATGCTAACTTATCATTTTTGTACAATTAGAAAACAATAAAGCAAATTATATTCTAAAGAAAAATCTTTACAATTTTAAATTCGCTAAGGTGAACTTTAACTTCCAAGCGAAAGTTTTTGCGTCCACTTCTCAACAAAGAAGAAGGGACAGTGTTTCAAATTCACTAAGGTGAATTTTCACTATAAAATGTTCACTAAGGTGAACTCTTAACTTCTAAGAGAAGTTTCTGCGTCCACTTCTCTGCAAAAAAAAGAAGGGACAACGTTTTCAAAATTCACTAAGGTGAATTTTTATATAAAATGTTCACTAAGGTGAACTTTAACTTCCAAGAGAAGCTTTCATGTCCACTTCTCTCGCAAAAAGAGAAGGGACGACGTTTTCAAATTCACTAAGGTGAATTTTCGCTATAAAATGTTCACTAAGGTGAACTTTAACTTCCAAGAGAAGCTTTCATGTCCACTTCTCTCGCAAAAGAGAAGGGACGGCGTTTTCAAATTCACTAAGGTGAATTTTTCGCTATAAAATGTTCACTAAGGTGAACTTTAACTTCCAAGAGAAGCTTTCATGTCCACTTCTCTGCAAAAGAGAAGGGACGGCGTTTTCAAATTCACTAAGGTAAATTTTAAGCTATAAAATGTTCACTAAGGTGAACTTTAACTTCCAAGAGAAGCTTTCATGTCCACTTCTCTACAAAAGAGAAGGGACGATGTTTTCAAATTCACTAAGGTGAATTTTTTAAGCTATAAAATGTTCACTAAGGTGAACTTTAACTTCCAAGAGAAGCTTTCATGTCCACTTCTCTACAAAAGAGAAGGGACGATGTTTTCAAATTCACTAAGGTGAATTTTCGCTACAAAAATGTTCACAAAGGAGAACTTGAACGTCTAAGAGAAGTTCCCGCGTCCACTTCTCCACGAAAAAAGAAGGGGACGACGTTTTCAAAATTCTCTAAGGAGAAAATTCTGACTTCAAAATGAAGTTTTCGCTCCCAACTTCGCAAAAAAAAAGGGGGACGACGTTTTCAAAATTCTCCAAGGACAAAATTTTGACTTCAAAAAGAAGTTTGTTTTTCAAATTAGTGAATTTGAACTTCGAAAAGAAGTTTGTTTTTTCAGATTTCAACTTCGAAAAGAAGTTCATTTTTTAAATTCACTAAGGGAATTTTGTCTTCAAAAAGAAGTTTGCTTTTCAAATTAGTGAATTTGAACTTTTGAAAAAGAAGTTTGGTTCAAATTTTGACTTCAAAGAGAAGTTCATTTTCAAATTCAATAAGGTAAATTTTGACTTCAAAAAGAAGTTTTGTTTTTCAAACTAGTAAATTTTGACTTCGAAAAAAGAAGTTTCTTTTAAAATTAGTGATTTTGAACTTGAAAAGAAGTTTGTTTTTTCAAATTTCGGCTTCGAAAAGAAGTTCGTTTTTCAAGCTGAATTTTGCCTTCAAACGAAGTTTGTTTTTCAAATTAATGAATTTGAACTTCGAAAAAGAGCTTTTTTTTTTTTCTTCAAATTTTGAGTTCGAAAGGAAGTTCATTTTTTTGAATTCACTAAGGCGAATTTTAACTTCGAAAAGAAGTTTTCTTTTTTACAAAGGTGAATTTCAACTTCGAAAAAGAAGTTTGTTTTTTCAATTTTACTAAGGTAAATTTTGACTTTGAAAAAGGAGTTTGTTTTTTCAAAAAGGTCAATTTTAACGTTGAAAAGAAGTTTGTTTTCAAATTCACTATGGAGAATGTTGACTTTGAAAAGCAATTTGTTTTTTTCAAATTCACTAAGGTGAATTCTCCCTATAAAATGTTCACTAAGGTAAACTTCAATTTCTAAGAGAAGTTTCCGCATCAACTTCTCTTCAAAAAAGAAGGGATCGGCGTTTTCAAATTCACCAAGGTGAATTTTCACGCAAAAATTTTCACTAAGGTGAACTTGTGAATTTTAACTATCAAGCGAAGTTTCCGCGTCAACTTCGCAAAAAGAGAAGGGGACGATGTTTTCAAAATTTGCTAACAAATTTTGACTTCGAAAAAAGTTTTCGCCTCCAACCGCGCAAAAGGAGAAGGGGGGCGTTTTCAAAATTTGCTAAGAAATTTTGACTTCAAAAATAAGTTTTCGCTCCAACCCGCAAAAAGAGAAGGGGACGACGTTTTCAAAATTTGCTAAGAAATTTTGACTTCGAAAAAAGTTTTCGCTCCAACTTCGCAAAAAAAGAGAAGGGGACGACGTTTTCAAAATTTGCTAACAAATTTTGACTTAAAAAAAAAAGTTTTCGCTCCAACTTCGCATAAAGAGAAGGGGCGGCGTTTTTCAAATTTACTAAGGTGAATTTTAACTTCGAAAAAAAAAAGTTTGTTTGTGAAATTCAGAAAGGTAAATTTTAACTTTGAAAGAAGTTCACTTTTTAGATTCACTAAGGTGAATTTTAACTTCGAAAATATGTTTGTTTTCAAATTCACTAAGGTGAATTTTAACTTTGAAAAAAAAAGTCATTTTTTAAATTCACTAAGGTGAAGTTTAAGTTCGAAAGGCCGAAGAGCAACTTGCTCTTGCATCGGCCCCAATTAAAACCATAAGTAGGTGCAATTTTTAACAAAATAAAATTGCTACCTACAAGTTTTTTTCTCAAATTCTCTAAGGAGAAAATTGTAATTTCGAACGAAGTTTTCGCTCCCACTTCGCAAAAAAAAAAAAAAAAGAAGGGGACGACGTTTTCAAATTCTCTAAAAGAGAAATTTGAAACTTCAAAATGAAGTTTCGCTCAAATTCTTTAAGGAGAAACTTAATTTTTGAAACGAAGTTTTCGCTCCCACTTCGCAAGAAAAGAGAAGAACGACGTTTTCAAATTCTCTAAAGAGAAATTTGAAACTTCAAAATGAAATTTTTATTCAAATTCTCTAAGAAGAAACTTAAATTTTGAAACGAAGTTTCGCGTCCACTTCTCTCGCAAAAAGAAGGGACGACGCTTTCAAATTCACTAAGGTTAATTTTCGCTATAAAATGTTCACTAAGGTGAACTTTAAGTTCCAAGAGAAGTTTCCGCGCCCTCTAAAAAAAAAAAAAAAAGAAGGGATGACGTTTTAAAATTCAATACCGTGAATTTTAAGCTATAAAATGTTCACTAAGGTGAACTTTAACCTTCAATTCTTTAATTTGACTTCGCTTTGAATTAGGAAAAAAAAACGAAAAAAGGTTTCCCCTCTTCAAAAAGATAAAAAACAGGGGTATGTTTTGCTATTTATAACTCGAGGAGTCGACAAGTCAAACTAGCCGTTACAAAAAGTCCAACTTCAAAGGTCGACGACGTTTACGGACCTCGCTTTTTTTCATAAAGACTTTCGTGGGTTTCATGCCTTTGAAGTCGGCCTTCGCCCACGAGGGGTCAGCTGTTGGGATCTAACTTCGCCCCAGAAACTTTTATCCCGAACTTTGAAGTTGACTTCGTAGACAAACTTTGAAGTTGACTTCGTGAGACAAACTTTATGCCCAAACTTTGAAGTTGACTTCGTAGACAAACTTTATGCCCAAACTTTGAAGATTGACTTCATAGACAAACTTTATGCCCAAACTTTGAAGTTGACTTCGTCGCCTAACTTTGAAGTTGCGGAAGAAAACTTTCAACACGAAGAGGGAAAAGATATGATGAAAGAGAAGTTGGTGAAGACAACTTCATTGAACAAAGAATATGAAGAATCATGATTCAAAGATTCAAGCGAAGATGGTGAAAACAACTTAGCTAGAATAGAAACCTTGAGAAGTTGTTAGAAATCTCAAATGTGAAGTTTATGTTTTTTATCAAGTACGAAGTCAGGGGGTCCCTATAAATACCCCCGATGCACCCCTGTAAAGACCATGTTGAATGGTTGCTTTGTGACCATACTTCATCAATAAAGTGTTGTGCTGATATTTCATCCAACATTGCTCTATGCAACCGCATCAAGACCGGACATTGCATTTAGTGTGGGCATGTGTGCTAGATATCAATCCGATCCAAGAGAAAGTCACCTCAAGGCAACCAAGAGAATTTTGAGATACTTGAAGGGCACACAAGATGTTGGACTATGGTATCCAAAGGGATCCAAGTTTAAGCTAATTGGATATTCAGATTCCGATTATGGAGGATGCAAGATAAATAGAATGAGCACAAGTGGCACATGTCAATTCCTTGGAAGATCACTAGTGTCATGGTCTTCAAAGAAGCAAAATAGTGTTGCTCTTTCAACCGCCGAAGCCGAATACATAAGTGCGGGAAGTTGTTGCACTCAATTGCTTTGGATGAGGTCAACATTGAAGGATTTTGGATTCAAATTTGACAAGGTTCCATTGTTTTGTGACAATGAAAGTGCTAGAAAGATGACTCAAAATCTGGTTCAACATCCAAGAACAAAGCACATTGACATAAGGCACCACTTCATAAGAGATCATCAACAAAAGGGTGACATTTGTATCATGGGCATTGGCACCGAAGATCAACTAGCCGACATATTCACCAAGCCACTTGATGAGAAAAGATTTTGCATGCTAAAGGGAGAATTGAACATTATTGACTTCTCCAACTTGAGTTGATGCACCCCACTTATATGACATGCCTCTCCTTCGATAAACACAAGGTAAAAGTTGTTTGACATGGCATTCATATATAGCTAAGGACTTGTTAGTGCATCTAGCACTAGTAGAAATGTGTACATCAATGACCATTCTCTCATGACGCTGGCAATTTTGGTCACGTAACGTCTCGCTCGCTTACGTGACGACATTTTTTAGGTTGGTCACAAGTCACAAGTGACGGAGCCCAGGCACGATGAATAGTGACTAAATGCTGAGCATCGTCATTAATGAACAACACAAATTCGTCATCGATAATGTTGCTTGTTTGGAACACCAGAATGACGAACCAACTTGGTTAGAGCGGGCCGACCTAACGTCTCCTTTTTTTTTTGAAGCCACGTTGTGGATAGTTGACGTTGTTTGCCCAGGTCGAAGAAGTGCTGCTGCGGGCCGACGTGAGGACCTATTTATTTGATGATTGTTTTTTGCAAAAAAATTTGCTCCAATGGAGCTTCGAACACGCGACCAGGAGACACACAAATAGTAGCGTTACCACTACACCAAACAATGTTTCTTGACAAGTGCATGTACGTTTTTAATTTGTATACATTCAACATGCTAATGGAATGATGGATGACTTAGATGATTTGACTAGAGGTATTGGGCCCTAAACCGATCATCGTCCTTATCGTGCGTGCCTGGCGGCGCTCCTGGACTGCACATCGCACGGGCGCGGCCAGACGACGTGGGTGATCGGCCGCGTCCCGGCGGGTGATCGACGGCGTCCCGGCGTTTGATCGGCGGCAGCAGACTTCTCCTCAGGTGCGGCAGAGTATCCCTCAAGCAGATCAGTAGTGCCGGCGCACGTGTCAACTACTTGTATGGTGATTTTCTTTTGGCATTGAATCCCTGAATTTTGATTGCTCTCCAAAACAAATCCTGCATTGGTTTACCTTTCCGGCCAGTTCCTAGTAGATTTTGATGTCAGCACACAAGCTGCAAACATACGCATGATTTAGCTCAGGTCTGAATTATATATTCAACAATTTTTATTGTATGTTATTATGTATATATATGTGTCTGATAAGGGCCACCACATAACTAATTCACTAACAGCTAGTGAGCTGCATTACTGAAACCACAAATTGACATGAATTTTTTATATCATATTTATAGCATCACCAAAGTAAGTTGAGAACGAGATTACTGTATGTCATATGAATGAAATATTTTTGAAAAAAATGCAGAGCAGGATTGTGCATGCCTGCGCGTGGAGCTGGCAGATCAACGCTTGGTGTGATCAGATTACAAGGTTTGATTGTTTTTTGAATCACAGTTACATATATGCTTGTGTCTGAATTGTGCTTTGAAGAGTTACATTTTTTTTGTCAAACCAGATGGATAGAAGTTGGATTTATGGGACTCAATTCACAACTGCATATAAGAAAGGAGTTGAACAGTTCATGGCATTCGTTAGTGAAAGATACCCCAAAGATAGTGACATACTTTGTCCGTGCAGGAAATGTCTTAATCATATTTCAAAGCCTCAGCATGAAGTAGAAGACCACATACACATTTTTGGAATGTCAGCTACATACACCAGGTGGATTCATCATGGGGAGACGGCAGATGTTGAAGTAGTCAAAAATTTGGAGCATGTGGGGCAAGGAAGTGATCATGACTTTGGGATACATGTGGATGTGGCCGATGACGATTATGATGAGGATTACGGAGTACCAGAGTTGATAGGAGATCTGCATGCTGCGGCAGAGGCTGATGGAGAAGAGCCAAGGTTTGCAAGAGTGCTTGAAGATGCGAAGAAGTCACTTAGCCCTGGTTCTAGTCATTCTAAATTCTCTTTTTTGGTGAGGTTGTTGTATGTGAAGTCTCGTTACCGAATCAGCAATGTAGGATTCACCACAATGATGGGGATTTTGTCAAAAGGATTCCCTGAGAGTCAGTTGCCAAAATCATATGACGAGTCTAAGAAATATCTTCAAGAATTGGGGCTTGGCTATGAAAACATACATGTGTGCAAGAACAATTGTGTGTTGTTTCGGGATTCGCAGACAACCAAGTATGCTAAGTTGAATGTGTGCCCAGTATGCAAGGCGTCTAGATGGGAAGATGAAACAGGTTCCAAGCGGGTTCCACATAAGGTTTTGAGGCATTTTCCACTTGTGCCGAGGCTGAAAAGAATTTTTGCTTGTAAACAAACTTCTGAGGAAGCACAATGGCAAAGAAAAAGAGGACTCCGATCGCCAATGTAATGAGTCATCCAAATGATGGGGAAGCATGGAAGGAGTTCGACAGAGGGAACCACCAGCATTTGCAAATGATCCGAGGAACCTCGGGCTTGCCTTAGCTACAGATGGATTCAATCCCTTTGGCAACATGAGTACCCAGTATAGTATGTGGCCTGTGCTTCTAACACCACTCAATCTCCCACCATGGGAATGCGTGAATCCAGCAAACTGTTTTATGTCTTTACTCATTCTAGGTCCGACATTTCCAGGAAAGGATTTTGATTTGTTCCTTGAACCCCTAATTGAAGAACTTCTAGAGCTATGGAAGGGTGTCAGTACCTATGATGCATGTACTGGTAAGAAGTTCGACCTTCGTGCTGCCGTTCTTTGGTGTATACATGATTATCCAGCGTTGAGCACGTTGTCCGGGAGAACCACAAAAGGGTATTACGCATGTATTCACTGCGACAAGGATCCATTGTCTAGGTCAATAAGGGGGAAGATATGTTACATTGGTCATCGTCGCTACCTTAAAAGGACACATGCCTGGCGAAAAAGTTTGGCTTTCGATGGTAAGCCTGAAAAAAGAGATGCACCACGCAAGTTCACCTTGCAGGAGGTCCTAGCGGAGCTAGAGAAGGTGAAAGATGTCAGGCCAGGGAAGCATCCAGATATTACTGGAAATAAAAGGAAGCGCAATGATGGTCCAAAGATTTATAGCCGCAAAGCTGCTTTGTGGAGATTGCCATATTGGAAACATTTGTTGCTTCCACATAATCTCGATGTGATGCACATAGAGAAGAATATTTGTGAAGCCTTGCTTGGCACATTACTTTGAATGTACTGAAAGTCCAAGGACACAAATAATGCTAGGCTAGATTTGTATGATATGAAAATAAGACCTGAACTCCATTTACAAAGAGGTTGGCAACTCGGTCGATGCTCCACCGGCTCCTTATGTCTTGGGGAAGGATAAAAAATTGCGTTTTGCAAGTTTCTCAAAGGTATCAAGTTTCCCCGATGGATATGCGGCTAATTTATCAAGTTATGTAAGTGCGAGATGGTTCGAGGGTGGTTGGGAAGCTGAAAACACATTCATGCCACATACTCCTACAAAGAATCATACCTGCTGGCCTTAGAGGACTAGTGAGGAAGGATGTACATGAAGCAGTTGCAGAGCTGGGGGCCTTCTTTAGGAATCTCTGCAGTAGAAACCTAAGGATAGATGTTGTGAAACAGCTGAAAGATGACATTCCATTGATCCTATGCAAGCTTGAGAAAATCTTTCCTCCTGCCTTCTTTGATGTCATGGTGCACTTGGCTGTTCATCTTCCTGATGAGGCACTTCTTAGAGGTCCTGTTCAGTACGGATGGATGTACCCAATAGAAAGGCGTCTAGGGACTTTGAAGAATTTTGTAAGGAACAGGGCCAAGCCAGAAGGATCAATTGCTGAGGCATATGTGGCAAGTGACACCTTGACCTTTTGTTCTAGGTACATGGAGGATATTGATAGTAGATTCCACCAGCCACATGCTGGCAGGGGTGGGGATATGGACTTGCCTGGTGACATCTCTATTTTTAATGATGATGTTACTCTTGTTGGATCTGATCGGTGTCAGTTCATTGATGATGCTGTCATGAATAAGTTAATTTGGTATGTGCTGAATAATTGTGATGAAGTCGAGAAATATAAAGAGTAAGTATAGTTTATTTCAGATTTATTTTTTAACTTCTATTTTTTTTTGGACTTGTAAATAATTGTTTTGAATAAAATTTGCCTTGCAGCTTGTACAGGGAGGAAATAGTGCAGCAAGGCGTTGAGGAAGAGGATGTTGATAAAAGGGTTGAACAAGGTTTTGCAAATTGGTTTAAGTGCCATGTAAGTCAATAAATATTGTGTTCTTAGGTTTCGTAAATACATTAGTATACCCATATGTAAAGGGAGAACTGAGCACTTTTGTTGCAACAGATTGAGAAGAAACTTGAGGACGATCCAAATGCTGTTAGCGAAGGAATATGGGCACTCTCATGTAAACCAGATCTGCGAGTAAGGAGTTGTGCAGCTTGCATAGTTAATGGAGTGCGGTATAGCACTGTGGATCGTGAGAAGTACCTGCGGACACAAAATAATGGTATAATGACTGCAGGTGAACATGATAAGAAAGACATTGATTTTTATGGAGTCCTTAAAGAGGTAATTGAGTTGAAATATAACTCAAATCTTCAAAAGGTTCGGACGGTGGTTCTATTTTGATGTGATTGGTACAACCAAGTAGGCAAGACGAGAGGCCTTCGAGATGATGGATATTTCAAATCCATAAATGTGCAGTCATTATGGTACAAGAACGATCCTTTCATCTTAGCAAGTCAGGCAACAAAGATATTTTATCTGGAAGACACATCTTTAAGTAAAGATTGGCGAGTTGTGCAGAAATTTGAACACAGAAATATGTACGCCGTGTGCTCGAAAAAGATGACGCCCGACCATGACGTGCATCAAGATGATTACTGCTTACGATCATCGAGCATGTAGTGCAGCAAGGTGATGATATTGAGCACACATACGCTTTTCAAGGTGGAGAGGCGACTATAACGAAAGGGAATTTAGAAGACCTAATAAGAAGCAAGAAGCAACCAATTATTATCGAAGATAGTGAGGATGAGGAGGAAGATTTTAGACAATGCTGCAAAGATCTGCAGTTGATGGTGCCAATGACAACAACGATGACATGTCCTTAGACGATGAAGATGATGATTTTTAGTATAGATAGTTCAGTTTTATATTTTTTGGTTCTGAAATTTGCTTAAACATTACAGGTAGTTCAGTTGAGATTATTGTAACGTACATTATTTTTGTGGTTTGCTATTTTTGGTTCTCGGATTTGCTTAAGCATTTGAGATTATTGTAACATACATTATGCCAGACCAAGATGAACATGGCACATATATATTACTAGAGCTACTGGAGCTCTGAGGATCACAAACCATCCAGGTGGCACATATATACAACTAAACTTGAGCTACTAGGGCTCCTGGGTTCACAAACCATCCAAAAGACATCCAGGTGGCATCACTAGGTGTTCTAGATGTCATCAGATCATACTACATGTTCTTCAAGATTACATTTACAACTATAGATAGGCTAGACAACATGCAGTCTTGGAAGTGCTTAATTCTTCTTCGCTTCCTTCAGCTGCTTGTTCAGATCAGCAATGTTATCGCCGTGACACTGGATATCATATTCAGCTATCCAGAGTCTAAGTCCATTCTTCTCGACGAGGTCCCGCATCTTGTCCATCGCATCCTTCATCTTGTCCATCGCATCCCGCATCTTGTTCTCGGCCTTCCAAAGCCTCCGCCACCTTGTTCTCAAGACCTTCCACTTTCTGTTGCAGCTCAAAGAACGACGACACCGTTCATCTTGCAGCAGTTGGCACTCTAAAACATGACAAAAATAAACATGTCAATTGCATGTACTGGACAGTTCATAATCAGTAACCCAATACAAGGAAGCCGACGACTTTGGCTACTAGAGCATTCAAATATGCTGCTGTATGAGACAATAATTTTTCAAATATGATATGGAACAACATGTCCCATCATTGGAACGAATAAAAAAATACTGAACAATAAGCTCACACTACTAGAACAATACAAAATTTTTCACACGGAAGAATATATTTTGACTACTAAAACAATGCAAAATATATTAAAGAACAATAAACTTTTACTACAATTGTGAGATTCAGTGATCTCCAGCTAGCATGTGGATGAAAGTATTTCGATTATGATGCTCCTATGGTATCCAGATATGTCATTTCAGTGACCTCCCTGCCTGCCTGGGGATCTATTTCAATGCAAATTTTGTTTTTAACTTCAGAAATGTAGAAGAGCGTTTGTCTGGCAAAGATGCTCAATATGGCACTGTGCTCCATTTGTTTTAGCTAACAGGAAACTAAGGGAACAAGGTAAAGTTTTGGCAGGCAAATCAAACAAGGAAACGAAGTTTTGGCAGGCAAAAACATAGTGTCTGTTTTAATAAAGGTTAAAGGATTTTTTTTGTTCAAACAAGAAAGTCCTAGGCAAAGTGGTTCTCAAGCGAGTCCCTTTGCTAGCAGAACATAATAAACCTTTGCCCATCTGCATACAACTCATGGGTTCTCAAGCTACTACCAGTAGGTACCTATATGAATGAAACCTTGATATCGGACTAACAGAAAGGCTGTGGGACACATACATAGGTCACTTGATCATAGATTTATCATTTCTGTTTAAGAACATAGATCAAAACACTCAATAGTTTGAGATATAACAATAACTGTGCTTACTCCACTAGCACTACTGTATGTACTACTGTATGTCTCTATGTGCAACTACAACTACATTGAACTAGAGAAGATTGTTGTTTGCCTCCTGCTTATTTACTATCATGTAAAAATCAATGTACCACATTACTCTAGCCTGGTCTTACAATCTGTATGACCCCTAAATTACTTGAATCCCAAATTACTCCATCGACTTGTGTATGACTCCATCGACTGAGCTGCAATCCCAAATTACTTGAAACCTAAACATAATGTCACCTGAACAGGCGACGCCGGGCGGCGGGCGAGCGGGCGGCGAGCCAGTGTAGCTTTCTTCTTGATGGCGGGCGACCCGCGACGCCGGGCGGCGGGCGAGCGGCTGCGAGCCTGTGCAGCCTTCTTCTTGATGGCGGATCGACCCACGACTCGGTATCCCTGCCTTCCCCATCAGGGCTATGCGGCGGCGATGGACCCAAAGTGGCGGCGGATGAGGGATGTGGGGAGCGATGTGGGCAATAGCCTTTAAAGGTCTTTAGTTTATCGTATAAATAAAATCAGGGTACAAAGTTATCAAACGCACATGTATGGTTCAGTGGTCAAACCTGCCAGCTTGCTCCCCTGTCCCCAGCTCTCGGGTTCGAACCCTCCGGGTTCATTTTTTTAATTTGTCTATTTTTTTTTTTCTGCCAGTTTTTTTCCTGCTTTAAGTAATTTTTTTGCCATATTTATTTTTTTGCTTCTCTACAAATATGTCTATCCAAATGGGTTCAAATTTTTTTTGGGATGTTTATGAACCCAAAGTATGATGTTGTGCGAGGTTATGCAATTTTCGGACCAAGTTGAGCATTTTTATATTTATTTCATGCATTATGACATATTAATCCTAGAAAATGCCTGAGCTAGCTAAAAAATGTATAAAGTTGCATGGCCCCCACATTTTGGTGCACAATCATGACAAAAAAGTTTCAATGCGTTCTGACAAAGACTTGATGTCTATAATCTAAGAAGGCTCACAACTCTCTTATACACACCAAAGACTAAGCGAGAGATGTTCATGATCATGTGAGGTTTGCACTACCACTCTCTCTCCAAATGGGTTCAAATTTTTTTGGGATGTTTATGGACCCAAAATATGATATTGTGCGAGCTTATGCAATTTTCGGACCAAGCTGAGCATTTTTTATATTTATTTCATGCATTATGACATATTAATCCTAGAAAATGCCTAAGCTAGCTAAAAAAATGTATAAACTTGCATGGCCCCCACATTTTGGTGCACAAACATGACAAAAAAGTTTCAATGCGTTCTGACAAAGACTTGATGTGTATACTCTAAGAAGGCTCACAACTCTCTTATACACACCGTAGACTAAGCGAGAGATGTTCATGAACATGTGAGGTTTGCACTACCAATCTCTCCAAATGGGTTCAAATTTTTTTGGGATATTGATGGACCCAAAGTATAATGTTGTGCGAGGTTATGCAATTTTCGGACCAAGTTGAGCATTTTTTATATTTATTTCATGCATTATGACATATTAATCCTAGAAAATGCCCGAGCTAGCTAAAAAATGTATAAAGTTGCATGGCCCCCACATTTTGGTGCACAATTATGACAAAAAGTTTCAATGCGTTTCGACAAAGACTTGATGTCTATAATCTAAGAAGGCTCACAACTCTCTTATACACACCAGAGACTAAGCGAGAGATGTTCATGAACATGTGAGGTTTGCACTACCAATCTCTCCAAATGGGTTCAAATTTTTTTGGGAAGTTTATGGACCCAAAATATGATATTGTGCGAGGTTATGCAATTTTCGGACCAAGTTGAGCATTTTTTATATTTATTTCATGCATTATGACATATTAATTCTAGAAAATGCCTAAGCTAGCTAAAAAATCTATAAACTTGCACTCTCTCCAAATGGGTTCGGTTGTTTATTTGGATGATCATAAACCAAAATAATGTGTCCATTAACACAAATGAAAATTAAAACATATAGAGGGAAGAAAAAAAAAAAAAATCAACGAAGCTTAATTCTATTTAACGCTTTTTTTAGATAATGATTCTATTTAACAGATTAGAGCCCGCGTTGACAAAACAAATTAGGCCGCCAAAACAATATTTCGCCGCATCCCCTAAAAAAAAAAAATGCCGCCAAAATCACAGATATTTCCCCCGCTCCCGGTCTCCTCCTCCCCTGCGGTCTCCCCCTCCCCGGATCCACTCCTCCCACCTCCCCCATTTCTCCAAACCTATTCGCCGCCGCCGCCACACAACCGCCATCGACGACCTGCTACCTCATCGATGACGAGGTCGTCCCACACCTCCTTCCCGACGGGACACGAGACAAAGGCCGGCGGAGGAGTCGCCGCCGCCGCCACACAAACCGCACGGGAGCCGGGCGAGGAGCAGCGTCGCCGCCACCATCATTCGCCGCCACCGTATTTGGTTCGTCGCCGCACTTTCTCTCTCTCTCTCTCTCTCTAATCCATCTCTCTCTCTCCAATACACCTAGCTCTCGCCCAAACCTAAGCCGAACCACCGCTGGATTTGGTTGATGGCAATAGTTCATGTAGTGTCTAGTTCTTCTGCAGAAACGGAAACTGGGAAATTGTCATCTTGTGCAGCACAAAAAATCAGTTTACATACAAAGAATATTTGCCATGATTCTGTGTTGAACTTATGTTCTCCTCTTTATGGATTATGGCTTGGCCGTGTGGTACCTATGTATCTCAGACTTCATAAGTGAATTGACCTGCAAGGGTATTAAGACCTGATTTGGGTACTGTATTTGTGAAGCTGCTCCATTCAAGAGTTAGCTAGTTCGATGCTGTGACTTTTAAATTGCTTCAATTCAATATCTCCATAACATACGATGAATACGTATGATGTGGGAGGCATTGTGATATAATTGGATAAACAATCCAGCCGCAGATGACTGTATTGACTCTGCAAAGTTATAGTTCTGTTGCTTACAAAATATTCTTGTTCTTTTGAGAGCTTTTGGTTAACAGGAGAATTGAATTATCCTCGGTACGTATAGGTCGAGGCAATATGCTATACATACAGTAAGAAATTCTAGTGATCTGATGAGTGACAAAAGAGTGAAATATACCACATACAATATATTTTTGACAAAATGACCTCAGGTTAAATTATCTACAGAAGCGGACACCACACAATTGATCTGGTGGCTGCTTAGATCTAAGACACATTCCTGTTTCTGTTCGGGCAGCTATCTCTTGTATGCCATCTCAGATGTCAAATGCGATGTTCTTCCACTTTTCTGACTTGGACCTTTGTCTCTCATCGTACTCAATGTGGCCTTCACCTTCGATTTTACAGACCCCTTAGGCAGACTCTTTGACCGCAATGGTGGCAACAAGGGGGCAACGTAGCAACAGGGCTGCACAAGAAGAACAAGGTAACCATAACACCTCTGTATTTTTCTATTGATGCATTCTGTTGTCTGTTTAACTAGTAGTTCAATTAGTAATATATTTTTCCAACTGTAATTATCTGAGATAGAAGAAGCAGCGATGATTTGTCAAACCAATTGCATGGTCTGTACAACAAGCATGCCTGTTTAATTGATCCGGATCTGTATATAGAATTTTTTGTGCGGTCGGTTAGATCATTATATTGACTGGGCTTAGTCCCCTAAACTGTTCAAGATAGGCTTCATTTGGTATGTTCGTAGAATTTTTAGTCGCCAACTATTAACTGCCTATAACCTATCACCACTTACTTCTTAGCTCTTCATCCGTCAATATTACCTCTTATCTCTTATCTATCATGCAAGTAGTATTAATTAGTACCCATTTGCTCCTAGTTCCCTCCTATGTATTTTCTAATACACATAATTTGCTTCTTCCCCGTAAGAACCGCCAAAAACGGATTATGAGAGAAGCCGGGATAGACGCGTGGCGGCCAATTTAAAGAGGATGGAAGAACTAGGACTGAAAAACTATCTTCCGATTTTAATAAATCTATACCTGAATCTCAACGGAAGAAGGGGGGAAATCAGCAAACAAGAAAACAAATAGTGAAGATTCGATTCATCGGAGTATCTCCTTGACGATGAAGATCAAGGAGATAGTGATGATGATGACATCGAATCTGAAGAGCAGGCACAACCTTTGACAAATAAGGTGCTCCTTCTATCTTGAATGTAGTCGATGCGAAATTTTGCATTGCATGTAATTTTAGTAATCTGCTCTCGTAATATATGCTCTTGTTTTACATGCAGCTTCTTTCTTTTTTTGCCTATTGTTGAATATGTGGTCCTCCATATTAATGAACATTAGTTACATGTTTCTTTTTAACAACAGACTTCCTAGAGGACTTACTAAGAAAATCCTCGCTTCAAAGAAGAAGAAAACAAGTCCCAACATGGCGCCGGAGGTAGGGTCGAAAGAGAGTGAGTATGTCCGACCCGAAGCAACCGTGATACCTCCCGGACCGAATACAAGATCATCAAAAAGGCATCAACCATCGGTGACACATGGGCACAATGCACATGAACAACTACCACGAGCTCTTATTCAAATGAAGAGCAAGATAATGGATCCGAAGTAATCATGACACTACAGTGCCGATGCACATGCTTTGAAGCTAGAGAGGAAGACACTCAAGGCAAGTTGTAGTTTATTTTTGAATCAAATATGAAATCTCTTTTGCTTATTCTATTTTTGTAAAATTCTCATATGCAAATCATATTTGTGTAGCTCTTGCACATCGAGCCCCAAGGAGACCCGTGCCACCAACAAAGGGAACACACACTGGATAGGATGACAAAAGCTATGGGAGGGAGAATGCCCATAGCTGTTGATGAAGGCAAAAATAGGCCTAATAATCCAGTTCAAGCCGCCAAGTTTGCATCGAAGTCCGGTGTCATCGTTCGGACTAAAGTTCCTGTCCCTACCTCATTGGAAAGACTACAAGAGGGACGAAAAATTAAAGGAAAGCTTCGTGCAAGGCCTATCTGTAAGTGCATTACTATTTCTATTGTTAGTAACTTGTATACGAGTACTTGTATATAGTTTTAAATTATTTTTGAAATGTGGTATGCTGAACTGGAAGGAGAGAGATTTGTATTCAGTCCATGTTTTCAGCTTCATACCCCCGCTTGTACTCAGTCCATGTCTAACAATGTGCAATCACCGATTGAGTGTGCACTCCATCGTCTCACTTATACCCCCGCTCATACTCTGCTTGTTGATCGCTAGCTGCATGGACAAGATTCCTTTTGCTAATTGATCTGCTAGTTACTTTCTAAGTATTTCCATTTGTGAATTTTGTCTCGCATGGATGAGTTTATGTTGATTGCTAGCTGCATGGAGGAGATTCCTTTAGCTAATTGATCTGCTAGTTACTTTTGGTAATTGACTCGCACGAACATGTGAGTCTCAGTCACTTTAAGTATTTCCATTTGTGAATTTTGTCTAGTGGTACCTTTCTCATTTGCTTTACTTCAATTTCTTTTTGCATAGTCCCCCTATAGATTTACTTATTATCAGGTTAAATATTTTTCATTATAGCAATATTCAATTTTCGAAGATAGAAATATAGAATACTTTGAAGATAATCTAACAAACCTTTGTATTGCAACTTGTCTCACCACAATATAGAGTATATATCTCGAAATGCATTACGTACCGTGAGGAATCATTTTGTCTCAACTTTGTATGTTTCCAACCTCTTGTATATCTCGCTTAACTGATTTGAGTAACTAAATATGTTATTGTGATATGAACAGGGACGCTTGCTCATTAACACACGGCAGACACCAATAGATGAAGCTTGCACCGATATCTTTGCGCTCTCATTGTAAAACAAATAAGTTATCGGCTCAAGCGAGAGATACTTCAATGGCGTCCGCAAAGAAATGAAATTCGACAACTTCTCCCCTGCTTTCTAGCATGACCGATGAACAATGGAGGGCACTAGTGGCAAAGTGGTCTAATCCAAAGAACATGGTAAGGATATCTTATCATTTATTCTACTTGCAAGTTCTCAAGGCCAAATGATCGTGATTCTCGGGCCAATGATCCGATCTCACTTGTTCATTCTCATGTAGGAAACTTGTGAAAAGAACAAGCGTAATCGCAATCGAGTCAAGTATCATCAAGCTACGGGTTCTCGCAGCTATGTGGCACACTTGCATGCATATGTAAGTAAATAGTACAATAGTACCTACACATTTGCACTCAATAACTTGATTTGCATTTGATCCGATACAACATTGCTGAAATTGATTAACTACCAAACGTAAAAAATAAGAAAAATGCGGAACCTAGCAATGAACAAACCGAAGAATTAGATGTGGTGGAGGCGTTTGTGACCCGCCATACCAGCTCCAAAAATGGTCTTAGTGAACCAAAGAAGAGAAGCAGTTGTAAGTCCTCACTTTTGATATGTTTGTGCCATGTTCTACATTATTAGGATACTATGTCATCTATATTAAACATTTTGGATTCTCGTCTTTTCCTCCAAACTGCTTCATAACTCAATATGGTCTTCTCGCTCCAAACACTAATCCAAACATTTAGTATTCTGACTTTAGTCGTGGCATGTTACACATATGTGCTATTGTCCGACTTCCTAATGATGGCTCATTGTTGCTTGCTGTTTCAGCTACTATGGAGACTTTGATGGCACAACCTTGTTGATGAAGGTGAGACACCGTCTCCGGAAGCGTGTTGTGTCCAAGGCGCCGCCCCAAAGCGATTCACAACTATTCCCTCGAAGAGTATTGGCATCAAACAAGTTGGGTCCTCCAAATCATCATCACTAAATGAAAGTGAGATTCGGGAAGAACTAGCGGCTCAAGCTAAGGTCAGCCACAAGATGAATTCGACACTCTGCAGCCAAATAACCGAGGAAGCCGAGGAAAAGGTGGCAAGGACACAACGGGAGTTGGAGGAGTACAAGCTCCTGACAGAGAAAAAAACACCAAGACCATTGAAGAGACCAATCGGTTGGTGAAGGCCCTCTTGACCATCAATGCTATGCCTTCTACTTTGAAATGAGGGCTGCAGCTAGGTCCCGGGGCTTTCATGGAGATTTTTTGGTATGCAAAAATTAAATTTGCCGTGATGGCAGCCGGCTGTGCTATTGGCACCTTTATGTTACTTGTCATTATGGTTCATGTGATTTGTGATCAAACTAGTAGTTGGTGTGTGAGTTATATGGGAACTAAGATCAGCCAGTATTTATTAAGTTGTCTTGTCGGTGGAATATTGGATCTGCTTTAATTATGTAAGCTTTTGGGTTATTTCGGATTATCTATAAAATATAATTAAATTGGCATGTATGCCCGTCTTGAATTGTATGACAATTGACATGTATGCTATTAACATCTCGTGATCTGTTAGATCGTCATACTATCTACAAATTATAATTAAATTGGCATCTATATTGTTAACATCTGTGACCCAATTTGATACTATTATTCTCGGACGATATGAGGACAAATCACAACAAGCCACGTGTACCTATAGGATCCGATGGAAGCCTAGAGGGGGGTGAATAGGTCGACCCCCAAAAAATCGACTGTTAAAACTTAGTGCACCGTCAAGATGGATATGCGCAAAGATCGCCGCAGATATAGGCGCGGCACTGCCGCGTGAAAATAACTGACAGAGACAGAGAAGTGAACCGAGGCCTGTCGGGAAGGTCTAGCGCGGCACTGCCGCGTCCACGCGCGGGCATCGCCAGCGAGTCACTTCACGTAAGTGACTTCGAGGTGAATCGAGAGCTATGAACTTGAAGTTCGTGATTCACACTCCTTCCTGCACACAAATACTTCACAAAGGACAAAGCTGATATGGCAGAAACCTTGCAACAAAGTAGATCGGGTCGAAGCCCTATCTCACAAGACAATATATGCAAGAAAGTAAAGAACACAAGTGACACAAGGATTTATCCCGTGGTTCACCGTCGCCACACAGGCTGGGTTACCTTCACGTTGTTGAGGTTGCCACACAAGGCTTAGCTTGCCCACCGGCTTGCTTTTTCCCTCGTTCACAAGTCTAGGGAGTTAACCCTAGAGATGTGGGGTAATGTATTGCTTTGTTTGTGTGAGGTTACAAACATCCCAAGGCTGCCACACGAAGGGGGGGCAAGCTCAAGGGCGACGCCTTAGCCGCCTAGGAGCAAGCTCCAAGAGAAAAGAACCCTAGGGTTCCGCCAAAACGTGAACCAAATGCTATTTTGAGTGGGGAAGTAGTAGATCCGGTCTCCAATCGAAGTTTGCTGCCTTTTCCCTCAAAAATCCCTGGTGGGAAGTGAGAGATTGAGTGAGGAGCTCAAGGTGCTTCAATGGAGGTGAGAGAGAGAGCAAGAGGTGCTCCCGGGCGTTTCGGGTCGGGAGGAAGAAGAAGAAGAGTGAGCCAGTGACCGTTGTGGGAGGGGTAGAATAGGTATTTATACCCCACAGTCCCAACGGTCGAACTTAAGTGTGGCACTGTCGCAGATCGACACGCGGCACTCGCCCCGCAAGCCCCGACAAAGAAAAGGTGTGAAACATGTAGAAGAGCCGGGCCGGTCGCTTGGAGTGATGTTTTGTGTCCGATTTGAGGTTTAGAGCACTTGGTCCACGTGATACCCGAGAATCCTAGGATCCCTCTTGATAGTACGGCATTTCCTAAACTCAAGATTCAAAATACAAAATAATTTAAACGCCTTGATCCGAAAAACACCACCATCTAGCTCAATGGATGCCTTTGGACCTGTACATCAACTCCTTATTTTAATTCCTGCATGTCATCTTCGTAAATCTCATTAGTCCCCTAATTCGGTGGTCATCAACGCCAAAACCCACTTAGAGCTTGATTGCACTTACAGTACCGTCCACGACATCAGCCATGTAAGCTGACACGTGGCAAGCCACGTGGGTAGTCCAGGTGGCAACGGCGTCACATGGTCAATAATGACCAAAAAGTGGCTTCATCTGTGACCAAATGCAGTCGTCATCGCGCACAAACGCCGTTATGTCCACATCATGACGGCCGTTTGACGCCACCAAGACGGGAGATTATGACGACTTCCACGAGGTATCAGTGACTAAAACATATGGTCATAGCTTGGTCCCACATCCATGACTAAACCATTTTGGTCACCGAATGACTCGCACATCTATGACCAAAACATGTCTTTCGTCACTGAATACATAATGTGACGCCGATAGATGACGATACCATATTGGTCATAAACTCGTCACAAAATAGAAGCTGTGAAGATTTTGGCGTCTTCTGTGACCATAGCATGTGGTCATTGCTGTGCACATCCCTACTAGTGTAGTCATCATGCATGTTTATTAGACTCATTCATGGAAAATAAAATGTTTTCAATGTATGTGTGGCACCACTATTGCTTTGAATGGTTTTATGAACTAGTGGTGGCATATGACATGTTTATGTGCTTGTGATCCTAGTGTTGACTCTAGAAAATGAGCTAATGATGTGTATTCTAACATGGTGCAAGATAACCCTTATGCATATGAGGTGTGAAAAAGCTTGTCCTTGGTTCAAACTTGAATACATGTTAAGGCAAGTGATCTAGATGAGACCACATGTGATACTTTGATTGACTTGATTTCTCTCATTTACACCTTTTTGGTGATTGTTGACAAAGGGGGAGAAATAAGTCACAAAGATGTTGGAAAGGATCACACAAAATTAGGGGAGCAAGCTCATAGACTATTTGTGCATTTGTTTGATTCATGATCATAATGAATTGTTGCATTGGCAATTTAAATTCAATATACATGATTGCTTGGTGTATGCTAGTTTTTGAAAATTGATTGGTGTATTGATCAACTAGCATGCATAAGATGTATCTAGACAAAGCTCACATTTATGGCCTATAATGTTGATCTCATGGGGTATATGTTGAGTTTTGATGATTGTCTAGTTACATTGATGCTAAGGACTCCGATCGGTTTCACGCTTCAAACGTCCGAATTCTAGAACCTTAGCATCTCTTTTGGTGTTAATATCTCTCCCCAAGTTTTTTATCCATACATATGTGCCAAATTGATCCAAACACATGGAAGCACATATGTAGGGGAGCTACTACTACCAAAACCAAACCTTAAAATGTTTGTCCAAACTATGATTCATGATCAAAATGCTATGGACAAGCAATTCAAGTTTTATTGAATTTTATTTCATTTCTTTGTGATTTTGGTTGTCATCAATTACCAAAAAAAGGGGAGATTGAAATCTCTATGTTTGGTTTTGGAAATTGATGACACATTTTGTGGTACTAATCCTTTGCTCTAAGTGTGACTTATGAGATAGGATTAGATGGATGATATGGAGCATGATGATCATGAACATGGACGACATTGGTGGACATGGTGGATCGTCAAGCTCGGTGATCGGCTTGAGAGGAACCCGGGAGATCAAGGGAAAGGTATCTTGATAGGGTTTTCCTTTCGGTGATCAAGACACGATAGAGCGTGTGATCACATTATAGGATAGATAGCCGACTATCAAGAGGGGATGCCGCGACAATCCTTTGGTGAAGTGCTTCTAGGTCCAATTGACTTGCATATTGCATTTAGGACATGAGAGCACTAACTTTGTTCTTGCCTAACCGCTCGTGACATGCTAACATATGAGACATCGTGGTCATCTTCGACGTGTTGGCAACATATGGCAAGAGGCGAAGCAAAGGCGACAACAAAATTGAAGAACACGCTGTTCAGGGCGACCGGACGCACGCTGGAGGCTGACCGGATGCACTGACCGGACGGTCCGGTCGGTGCGTCCGCGCGCAGAGCTTGTTTCGCCGTTTTTGGCGAAGTCGCGACGGACCCTCGACCGGATGCTTCCGGTGCTGACCGGACGCATGGACCGGACCCACGAAGAACGTTGTCACCGGTGGGGCCAAGGCGCGTGTCGGTAGTGACCGGACGCACGAAATGGTGCGACCGGACTCACGACCGGACTCATTGGTGAGTCCGGTCAGTGCGTCCGGTCGATGCGCAGAATACCCATTTCAAAGCCCAACGGCTCCATTTCGAGAGGAGCTCTATATATACTTGGATGGCCGGTTCTTTGAGCTCTCTCTTGCACATTTGAACACTCTAACTTGCTTGTGAGCATTTGAGACTCCTCTTCACTCATCTCTCCATCCATAACTCGAATTCTTGGTGAGATTGAGAGTGATAGAAGTGCATTGCATTGGTGATTGCATCTAGAGGCACTTCATCCTTGGAGAAGCCGCGGGATTTCGTTTCTCTTGGGAATTTGCTTGGTTCCCTAGCGGCTTGGAGCAAGAGGCGGTGTTGAGCTCGATTGGAGCTTGTTCGAGGCCACACCGGTGGTTTGTGAGGGGTCATTCCTTACCCCGCGGGAGATTCGCGAAAGGAGCACTACTGGATTGCTCGTGGCTTGTTGTACCCCCTCTTGTGATTGGTGTGCTTGAGCTCCCACCGGGGATTTGGCACCGGCCATTAAGCTTAGCAACCATCAAGTGGGTGTGTCGCCACAACGGGGACTAGCGTGCCGGCAAGCACGTGAACCTCGGTGAAAAATCATCGTGTCACTTGTTCTTGCTCGTTGGAGATTTCTCGGTGATCATGGAGATTGGATTCCACCTCTACACTCCGCGGTGGTATTGTATTCTAGCTCTCCTTTGCATTACTTGTTTAGTATATCTTGTTAGGGAGCTTTGCTAGTATCCTTGTTACCTTGTGTAGCTTGTTAGTTTGCTTAGTCTTGCTAGTTCATAGTGTTTGAATTAGTTAGCATTTATTGTTCACCTAGGAGTAATCTAGCAACCTAGCCTTTGAGTGTATTTAGAGATTATAGAATTGCTAGAATTGCTAGGAGGCTTGCATAGCTAGTTGAAGCATTGCTCATTTGCTACGCCATCTTATTTACTAACCTCCTTGCTTAGTGTTGTTCGTAGAATTTTTAATAGGCTATTCACCCCACCCCCCCTCTAGCCATTAGGACCTTTCAACTGGGCAAGTTTGACAAGAAATGTGATGAAGGATTCCTAGTTGGATATTCAACCACAAGCAAAGCCTATAGAGTGTGGAACTTGGGTAGTGGTCAACTTGAAGAGGTTCATGATGTTGAATTTGATGAAACCCAAGGCTCTCAAAGTGAAGTTAAAAATCATGATGATGTGAGTGGCACCAACTTGGAGAATGCTATGAAGAACATGGACCTTGGGGACATTAGACCAAGACAAGTTGATGATGATGATGATGCTCCATTGCCCAACACTACGGTTGAGATAGATACAAATGAAGCAAGCACTAGTGGTTCTCAAGATGAAGATCAACAAGCTAGTACACCATCTCATCCTAGTCATCAACTACAAGTGATGCAACCTTCTACCATAGCAAGAGATCATCCACTAGATCAAATTGTTGGTGACATCAATAGTGGAGTGATAACTAGAGGAAGATTGGCTTCATTTTGTGCTCACCATGCCTTTGTGTGTCAAGAAGAACCAAAGAATATTGAGAATGCATTGGAGAAGGAAGATTGGATCAATGCAATGCATGAAAAGGTAAAAAACTTCAAGAGGAATGAGGTGTGGGAGTTAGTGGAAAGACCAAAAGACTATAATGTGATTGGAACCAAGTGGGTCTTCAATAACAAGCAAGATCAAGATGGAATTGTTGTTAGAAACAAAGCAAGACTTGTGGCTCAAGGGTACACTCAAGTTGAGGGTCTTGACTTTGGTGAAACATATGCTCCGGTTGCTAGATTGGAGGCAATTAGGATCTTGCTAGCTTATGCATGTGCTCATGATATCAAGTTATATCAAATGGATGTGAAGAGTGCATTCATGAATGGTTTCATCAATGAGTTGGTCTATGTTGAATAACCACTGTTGACGGTCACTAACGACGTATTTTTAACGTCAACATTCTACCAGTAAGGGGGGTGAAACTATACCTTACTACACACATGCATTTATTATTGACATAATTCCACTTGTAGTGCAGAAATAATGTTTTGCAGGATTTATATAAAAACCAAGTGGAAAATGTACCAAAAGGCGCCATCTGGGAAAGCGCATTCTTGAAGGATATCAAGCCCAATGGAGAAACGGACCAAACACGCGAGAAATGGGCCGAGCCAACGCCGCCCTACAACTTTTCAGGCCCGACACGGCCCACCGCCAAAGCTCGGGCCCGGCCCAGGGCGGACGGTGCGGCCGCACCCTAAGGTGCGCCCGCACCCACTTTGGCGCCGATCCGGCCCAAACTTGACGAGGCGGCATTAAGTGTCGAAACCGACGGTGCGGGGTGGATTGGTCGATGCAGTGAACCTAGACGCCTGAGAGATGGTCGGTTTGGTGTAGTTTTGCACTTAGCCCCCTCTCTCACTTGTATAAAATAGGCCTCCACTCTCCCCCCTCCACACACACCTCACAAGAAGAGCTACACTCTCCCTCCTATCTTCTTCTTCCTCCTCCTAGTAGGATTAGTAGTTTAGGATGTGGAGCTAGGCAACAAAGTTACCAAGGAGGGCTTGGCTCCTTGGAAGATGGATTCAAGGAATAAATCTACATATGGTATTCTTCCAAAGCCTTGCCCTTTATCTTATCTTGGTTGTGCATTAGAATTAGAGTCCTCATGTTATTTCTATACCTCATGATTTATCTTATGATCTTGTAACACCCTAGGTGTTAAGCATCTTGAAAGCATGATCATTGCATAGCATCATCATCATTTCATGCATGAGCAAGTTCATAATAGCATTTAATTTGAGTTGCTCTCATTTCATGCTTGTTTAATCTAGCTACTATAAGATCTTAGCTATAATGATGTTTTGGACCTAGATTGTGCCTAGATATATTTTTTTGACATAATTTAGAACCATGTTTGAGCTTGTGTTTCCATTTAGAAAATTTTTATAAAATATCCCTAGAGTGTCAAACCTCCTTGACCCATTTTGAAACTCTTTTCAAAAGTGCTTGATAGAAGTGTTTTTAGCAAAAAGTTTCTATAGATGAAATGAAGTACTTTTTATATAGAGCAAATGATCTGTTGTAAGTTTCTTGTAAAAGGTTTGGAAAGGGTTCAAATAGTGCCCAACAGTTTGGGTCAAATTTGAGTCAAATTCAAACTATGTTTTGACTAGTTTAGTTTGACCTTGCTGTTTTTAATTTTTTATCTCCAAATCTAGGCCGAATTAGAAAAGTTCATATTGAGTGTTTTGTAGCTTATGAAATTCTCTACAAAGTTGATGTTTTGACTTTTTCCAAATTCTGCACGGATCTCGAGGCACAGGCCAAAAAACAAATATTGGTTTCGGTTTTGAAGCAGTAGGGGGGTATCGGCCAGCTCGCCGGCCGGCGGCGCCATGGCAACGTGGCCGCTTGCCCGCCGCCGATGTACGGCCCGGACCCACGCGCCCATGCCTTAAAACCAGCGTCCGCGCGCCCGCCCTAAACCCTAGACACACTCCCACCCCGCGCCCAGCCGCTCCGCGTGGCGAGAGAACGGCGCCGCCACGCTCACGCCGTCATCCGCGAGCTCAGCCGCGGTTCGTCGTCGTCGTCGCACAAACCGCCCCAAATCACAGCCCTAGCCTCATCCCGTCGTGTGCTACGCGAATCCGTCGTTGAATCGGGTAAAGGCCCCGGTGAGCGCCCCATTTCTCCCATCCCGAAGCGCCGCCGGGCGAGCCGCCATGGCCGCCGTTGGGGCAAGTCGCCACGCAAGCTTGTAGATCGAGCTTTCTTCTTTCTTCTTCGTGTTTTTAGCTTCGCCTAGATGTGCTTGAGCTTCGAGGTAGCTGGATGAGTAGATCGAGCCGCCATTTCGCCGAGACGCGTCGTGTGCCGCCGACGCCCCGTGCCCGCGGAGCGCGCCGCCGCCCGTCCGTCCGTCGTTCGCCGTCGTTGCTCCGTTAGGCCTAGAACCACCTTGCATGTCGCTTTGGAGTTCACAGGGGTCGAGAACGTAGGTTAGGTGGCTCGGTTGAGCACCGGAGTGGCGGGACCGCCGTCCGCCGCCGCCCGCCGCCGCCGTCTGCCCGTCGTCGCCGCCGTTGTAGTCGGTTTTAGTGCGAACCAAGTGCACCAACGCGTCCCGCCCTCGTCCGAGTAGTGTCGATTAGAGTACTCGGTTGCCCGCTTTGGTCACCGCCGGCGAAAATCCGCCGCCGACCCCCGCCGCGCCCCTTTTTTGGGTCATCGACACGCGGGCCCCGCCCGATTTCCTTTTCCTTTTTCTTTTTTGTTTTTC
This sequence comes from Hyparrhenia diplandra, assembly GCA_015847255.1. Classification (NCBI taxonomy): domain Eukaryota; kingdom Viridiplantae; phylum Streptophyta; class Magnoliopsida; order Poales; family Poaceae; genus Hyparrhenia; species Hyparrhenia diplandra. The sequence goes on along the minus strand of JADLZK010010949.1, from coordinate 77,683 downwards.
CGCATTTAAATGAAATGCTTTAGAAATTCATATCTTGATCATTTTGAGTCCAAATTGAGTGAAACAAATTTTGCCTTGTTAGAAGATAGGCTACTGCATAAAAATATGAAATCCTATTTTCTGAGAACTTTTATATATAGTTTTATTTATGGCTAGAAATGCATGTAAATTGAGGAAAATCATATCTTTTAATTGGTACAAGATAAAAATATGCTTTCTATATGAAAAGTGCTTGTTTTTGTGAGTAGAGTCTAGGAAAAATACCATGCATGGTATGTTCTGTAGAAGAAATGTGATTTTCTATTTATGTGCTATTTGCTATGTGATCTTTAGAAATTCATAGAAAAATGAATATTAGGGTTTTGAGTGTGAAACTTGGTGTGGTGGTTCTTGATAGGTTTCAGTAGCTTTACATACTCAGAAATCTGTTGTCCCGACACTTTTCATAGTACAAAGTATTTTCATGCTTAGGTTTGGCATAAACTTGTCATTTTTGTGTAGGGCTGTATAAGCATGACCTTGCCATGAGATTTTTATGGTAGTTGTTATATTCCAGTAGTATGCTCTGGTAATTTTGGTAGAATTTTCTGAAGTAGTTATGTATTTATCATATTTGTGATGCATGGAAAATAGGCTAGAAATATATGTTTATATGAAGGTAATGTGTATTAGTATATTTTATTATGTGTTTCTAGCATGATTATGATCTGTTAGTAAGTTTGGTTTGATCAGCTTAGAAGTTTTGATATTTTCTTGTTCTAGCATTTTATTTGATTATAGTGTGCAAGTGTAGTGTTTGCTAGGACATATTATTTTATGTGCTTTAGATTATCTTTTGACCTGTCCAGTAAGTTTATTTGGTAGATAATTACTTGGTTTACTTGCTGGTTAAGTTTGAGATAAGTTGCATGAGTAGTTTGTGAGTTATGGAGGTTGTATGTGATGTTTGGGCTGAAAACAGAGCCTCTGTTTTTCCCAATTTCGAGGCTGATAGGTTCAGATTCAGCTCTGGGAAATGTGGAATGTTTTGTAGGAAATTTTGTTAGCTTTCCATAGAGTCCTAGTTCACTGAATTTGGAGTTGTAGAACTCCCCTGTGTGATCGTTTTTAGTGACAAAGATGTCTAGCTGCCATTTCTTGTCAAGAAAGAGATAAGGTGTTGCTTGATGTAGCTTGTTAGTGTTTCTTGTGTAGATTAAGTTATGTTTCTGCAGAAGAGATAGGCACTTACTAATAGCTTGCATCATGAAGCATCCATCCATCATACATATTGTTACTCATTGCAAGTTGATATTCATGTTATAGTAATTATATCTTTTCTCCATCATATGCATCATCTCAGGATCGGGGGAAGTTCTGGAGGAGCTGATCGAGGAGCCAGGGGAGCTGTTCCAGCTGGGAGTGCAGTCCGGAGGAGTCACAGGAGACGAAGGGTCGACCGACGAGCTGACTGAGTGTCCGGAGCACGTTCCGGCCACGTTCCTGCGAGGCAAGCCCCGGAGCATTCTGCCCTTTCCTAAGTCTTCCAATTAATTTGACTTGAGTCTTTTATATGTTTCCTGCATTAAGTTTAGGAAAATGGTTGAAACCGTTGATGCATTATGATCCTTGTTGAAAGTTGCCTATCCTATATAGAGGTCTAAGTTAATGCTCAGTATCATGATTGCAGTAGGTAGTGATTCCGGTCACTTGAGGAAATGTTGTGAACAATCACATGGGTGATTGTCAAGCTGCTGCTGAGAACCTGTTAAATTAAAACATGTTAGATTGGGTGGAACTTGTGGACTTTTCCACCTGGTCGTTTAAGGACTCATACTTTGTCGGGCTGTGGTCGGAAGTTGAACGTACCTGGCATTTAGTAGGCTCCGCGGGGTCGTGAGCCACGAAGCTCGCAAGAATGTTAAGGGCCGGCCATGCTCGCTTTATCGCTCCTCCTTTGGCGTTGGTGGATGGGGGAATGTTATTGGATGCAAGAAGATGCGCACGATGGCGTCGACCTCGTTGTACGCTCACTTGGCACCCGAGAAGGAGGGGGGGTAGCCGGCAAGATCGAGACTTTTACATCCCGTAACGCCTTGAGAGTAATCGGTCCCGCCTTTGCAAAGTAGACTTGGTGTGTGTCGGGGTATTCGCCACCGGTTTGCAAATCGATTCGAATCGCCATCTCTCCCGGTTAGTGAGAACCGGGTTGCTTCAACGGCAATGTAGTCTTAATCACTACACTATATGTTATTTATCATGTTACAAATTTATATAATTCTCGATCAAGTTACTTATCTTTGTTATTTATTCTATTGAGCAATGATTAATCTTGACTATACAAGATCTATGTTATGTAATTAATTAAGTAACCTTTTAACTTGGAAAAGTACAAGTAGTATGAGTAGGCTCACTAAACAACTTTATTTGCGAAATTAATGTGAGTCACCAAACCCCGAGATAAAGCCTAGCATAATCCTTGGAGTCTTTTATTTTATTTTGGACGGGTAAGTCTAGCCGAGTATTTTGTACTCGGGGTTTTATTCCCCGTTGTTGCGGTGAGCATGTTTACCATGGTTACCGTAAGACTTGTCTGTTTTCCTCGTTGATGAAGAGTAAGGCCGGGGCAAGGCAAATCTATATCCCCTGTCTCATGCTTTTCTACGAGGGATGACTATCTAATGGCACTACCTTATATTTGTTTTCGGTAAAAGACTATTTGGTTTTCAAAACTATCGCTTCCGCACTTGAACCTGAGTTTGTAATAAATTATACTCGCACTCGATGTTTAATATATCGAATTTGGTTTGAAATACCATGGATTTTACTACCAAGCTCAACGATCCTGTTGTATGTTGTTGATGAGTTTGAAATCACTCGAGATTTCCGGAATACCGGGTTTATATGGACTCAAGTGTAGACTGCGATTGCTTCGGTGATTGCGAAATATACTTGATTTCTTATAAATTGGTCGGCTTTGTCACAGATCTAACATGTTGTTCTCTTGACATGATCATGACATATGAACTAGTCTATAGTTTCCATGTTATGATATCGTCATCGAACTTTATGCTTAAACCATTCATGCAATATAATTGAGTAGTGTCGGGATTGTGCTGAGTGGCGGTTCGTTGTGTCCTTCGGGCTTGCTCGTGTCCTATTCCGTCCATTCGTAGGGTGGAGACCATGGGGGACATGAGTAGTGTCCTTGTATGCGGGCGTGGTGTCCGGATGCCAGGTATCCTTCGAATATGACGGCATGCCACGGTCGAGGGGGTAGGCGGCAGGGTCGTGACAGCCCTGTCCGTCCTTTGTAATCCCCCCCATGTTCGTATGTTGTGTAGGAGTCTAAAGTGCCTTTTCATTGGGCGGTATGCACCGGAAGGTCTCCCCGTCCATCTCACTCTCGGCTCGACCTCCTACTCATGCGTGTTACATGACTATCAACTGGTTCTATGCACAGCCATGACTAGAATCTGTATGCTCCACTTAGGACTTTCTTTATTCCTTATTTATCTTTATCCCTGAGTTTGGCTTGAGTGAGTGTGTCAAGTTATCCTCTTACCATTCCCTTATACCCCTGTTATAAACATTGGTCCATTGCACAGTCATGTTATCTTATTCATGTCTCTCTTAGATCCTTTTCCACCATGTCTTCCTTTGGGAAAATATAAATAACGATACCCTGAATATCTCCGGGTGAAATGCTACAATGATAGATCCGTGCACTTGCGGATGAATATCTATTTTGGCAAGGTCTATCACCGTTGATGTTCCCAGTCTAATCACCGACATGGTGGTTTCACTTAGGAATGTCAACGACACATTTCTGGCGCCGTTATTAGAGATGGGTTCTAAACCTGTTTCTAGTGATTGCGCTAAGAAATGCCAACAACCACCAGGCTTTGAAGATGAGAAGTATCCCAACCATGTGTACAAGATGAAGAAGGCTTTGTATGGATTGAAACAAGCACCTAGACCATGGTATGAGAGGTTGATAGATTTTCTCCTCTCTAAAGGGTTCAAGATGGGAAAGGTTGACACCACTCTCTTCACCAAGAAGCTTGGAGATGACTTGTTTGTATTGCAAATATATGTTGATGATTATCTTTGGGTTAACCAATCAAGAGTTTTGTGAAGAGATTGCAAAGATGATGGCCAAAGAGTTTGAAATGTCAATGCTTGGAGAGCTCACATTCTTCCTTGGACTTCAAATCAAGCAATTGAAGAATGGCACATTTGTTAGTCAAGGCAAATACATCAAGGATATGATCAATAAGTTTGGCTTGGAAGATGCAAAACCAATGTCAACACCAATGGATACAAATGGAAGTATAGATCTTGATCCAAGTGGCAACATGGTTGATCAAAAGCAATATTGATCCATGATTGGAAGCTTACTCTATGCAATCGCTTCTAGACCGGATATAGCATTTAGTGTGGGCATGTGTGCAAGATATCAATCCTCTTCTAGAGAGAGTCACCTCAAGGCAACTAAGAAAATTTTGAGGTACGTACTTGAAGGGCACACAAAATGTTGGACTTTGGTATCCAAAGGGATCCAAGTTTGAGCTTATTGGATATTCGGATTCTGATTATGGAGGATGCAAAATCAATAGAATGAGCACAAGTGGCACATGTCAATTCCTTGGAAGATCACTAGTTTCATGGTCTTCAAAGAAGCAAAATAGTGTTGCTCTCTCAATCACCGAAGCTGAATATATTAGTGTGGAAAGTTGTTGCACTCAATTGCTTTGGATGAGGTCTACCTTGAGGGACTTTGGATTCAAATTTGACAAAGTACCGTTGTTTTGTGACAATGAAAGTGCAAGAAAGATGACAAAAAATCCGGTTCAACATCCAAGAACAAAGCACATTGATATAAGGCACCACTTCATTAGAGATCATCAACAAAAGGGTGACATTTGCATCATGGGCATTGGCACTGAAGATCAACTAGCTGACATATTCACCAAGCCACTTGATGAGAAGAGGTTTTGCATGCTCAAGTGAGAATTGAACATTATTGACTTCTCCAACTTGAGTTGATGCACCCCCCACATACCTCTCCTTCGACTAAAACAAGGTAAAAGTTGTTTGACATTGCATTCATACTATGCTAAGGACTTGTTTAGTCCATCTAGACATAACTCATGCTATAGGCTCATTCATAGAAAATCAAATGATTTCAATGTATGTGTGGCACCACTATTGCTTTGAATGTTTACATGATCTAGTGGTGGCATATGACATGTTTGTGGGCTTGCAATCCTAGTGTTGAATCTAGAAAATGAGTTCATGATGTGTATTTTAACATGGTACAAGATAACCCTTATTCATTTGAGGTGTGACAAAGCTTGTCCTTGGTTCAAACCTAAATACATGTCAAGGCAAGTGATCTAGATTAGACCACTTTTGATCCTTTGATTAACTTGATTTCTCTCTTTTACACCTTTTTGATGTTGGTTACAAAGGGGGAGAAATAAGTCATAAAGATGTTGACAAGGGATCACACAAATAGGGGGAGCAAGCTCATAGACTATTTGTGCATTTGTTTGTGCATGATCATGATGAAATGTCGCATTGTGCAATCTAAATTCAATATACATGATTGCTTGGTGTATGCTAGAAATTCAAATTTTGAATGGTGTATTGACCTACTAGCATGCATAGGATGTATCTAGACATTTCTCACATTTATGCCTATAATGTTGATCTCACGGGGTATGTTGAGTTTTTGAAATGTCTAGTTACAAAGATGCTAAGGACTCCGATTGGTATCATGCTTCAAAGGTCCGATTTTATATACCTTAGCATCCTTTTGGTAATATTATTTCTCCCCAAATTTTTATCCATACATATTTGCAAAATTGATCCAAACACAAGGAAGCACATATGTGCGGGGAGCTACTATTACCAAAACCAAACCTTGAAATGTTTGTCCAACTTTGATTCATGACCAAAATGCTATGGACAAGCAATTCAAGTTCAAATTGAATTTATTTCATATCTTTGTGTTGGTTGTCATCAATTACCAAAAAAGGGGAGATTGAAATCTCATGTTTGGTTTTGGAAATTGATGACATCTTGTTACGCTAATCCTTTCCTCTAAGTGTGCTTAAGAGATTGGATTACATGGATGATGTGGAGCAACATGATTCATCTAGTCCTCCACCCCCACCTCTAGTCCTCATCTTGACCCTACACCTGGTATCAGAGCCGTGGTCTCTCATTTAGTGGTCTTAACCGACCCGAGAGGATGGTGACTAGTGGGATAGATGACGCTTGCTTGTGTGACACACATATTTTTGATGGCACACACTTTGCACGGTGGAAACACCATATGCTTGATCATTTTCGTGCCATGGGACCTAAGGTTTGGTGGGTTGTCACTAGTGGTCTCACCGTTGTCTTGGATCATAAAACTCTAACCAAAGCTCAAAAGCCTTTATTTGAACTTGATTCAAGTGCTTTATTTTATCTAATCAAATCCTTGAGCTTTTGATGTATTTGAGAAGGTGAACACTAGGGTGTCCGCACATATGTTGTGGGAGGACATCAAGCACACCTATGGTGATGCCTCCACTTGGGATGATGGAAAGTTTGAGGATGAGGCGTCAAAGGTGGTGGTTCATGAGGATGATGAGCAAGATTGCTCCACCTCATGGTCAAGTGAAGATAATGAAAGATCTACCTCAAGTTCACTTGACAAGGTTGATGATGGAGCTTCAAGTGTTGCAAGTGATGACTCTACCTCAAGCACACTTGAAGGCAATGATGATGGTTCATGCTCGGTTGATGATGCTACTACAAGTCCATCCACTATATCAACATATTGTCTCATGTCACAAGGTGACACGAAGGTATCAAAATGACAATGTGGTTGATCATGTTGATTCTTATGATGAGCTTGTGAGTAGACTTGCTAGCATGACCATGACTTTAGGCGTCTCTCCCGAGTGCTCCTTCGTGGCCGACCGCTGCCCCTACCAACTGTCACGCCATCCCTGCGGTGTCGTGCAACCCGGGTGACTCGTCCTCGCTCGGGCGGTGCACCTCCCGCCACAATGCCGCCGACCACCGGACCCGAGAAGATGTTCGGAGAGAGGAAAAAAATGTTGTCAACATTTTTTCAAAAAATAATGTTAGGATAACATTTACTTAAAAATGTTGAAAAATGGTGATCCAACATTTTCTGAAAAATGTTGGTTGACGAAAAAAATGTTAGTAACATTCCCGAAAGTTGTTAAAAAATGTTGACATAAAATATCAGCAACATTTTTGAAAAATATTGACGAAAAAATGTTGGATACATTTTGTTGACGAAAAAGTTGGCAACTGTCATGAGAATTGGGCCAACCATGGGTGGGCTAAGAAGGCCCAACCGGCCGCGGCCCGGCCAGGGGGGCGGGCCAAGCGCTGCGGCAGGGAGGCCGGCGCCCCCGCCGCCGCCCCCGTCCACCTTCCTCTCTCTGTCTCGCTTCGTCATAGGATTATCTTGGGACTTTTGATGTATAAAAGGGGATATTCCAATCATATATGGAAGACTCTTATTAGGAAATAAATAAATATTGCTTGTAAAAGGTATTCCAATCATATAAGGAAACCTTATAGAGATTGCTTTAGATTACAAGTTCCACTAACCGGGCTATATAAGCAAGAGTATGTAATCTCTTTGAGAGACAAGCAATAAAGAAATAGTTCGTGTCTCCTCTCTCCCTGCCCCAACCGTCGCCGCCGACCTCACCCCCTCAGCGCCACCACACGCCACGCCACCCGCCGCCGCCACGCCGCCAAATGCCGCCGCCCGCCGGCGCGCCGCCGCCCTACCTCCCCCCTACCGCCCACGCCTCCAACCGACCGCCCGCCCAGTGCCGCTGCCCCCACCGCCGCCTACGCCGCCATCATCGTCTCGGAGTTCATTGGTGACGTGTCACAGCCGGCCCAATCTAACCGGTTTGTGACAGCAACACTTTTAAAAAACGTTGACAAAAAATGTTGACAACACTTTCAAAAAATGTTGACGGAAAAATGTTGGCAATGTTGATAAAAAAATTGTAAAAAGTAAAATGTGCGTGCGGGAATATATTTTTTTTTAGCACAAGCTCGTGCGGGATTGAGGGAATTGAATCAGCTAGGCTATAGTGGAGTTTTGTGGGCTTATAGTTTCACATCTATACCATCTTTCCGGAAGCCAGGAGCCACTGCGATCTCATCCATCCAAATTCATCCAACGGCCTGAGATTTAGGGTTTCCTTCCTCCACTCAGCTGCCCACCCTCCCGTCCTCGGCCCCGCCTACATCGCCGTCCCCATCCACACCCCGTGCGTCGTGCTGCTCCCTCTCTTCGTCGGCCCCGGGGCCTCGCAGAGCGGCCGGCGTCCCTTGGCCCAGTCAAGTTTCCCGTCGTCTCGCCTTCACCCAAGCCGGCTCGCCGCGCCGCGGCGTTCGTTCGTCACCAAGGGTCAAGCTGTCCTCGCCCCAGGACGACTGCATCGCCCGCCATGTCCGCCTCCGCGCAGCTGCCGTCGTGGCTGGGGCGCGTGGTGGACACGGAGGAGGCCCACGCGCAGCTGCGGTTCGCGGTGCCGATGGTGGTGATGAGCATGGCCTACAGCGGCATCCCGCTGGTGTCGGTGTTGTTCTCAGGCCACCTCGGTGACGTCCACCTCGCCAGCGCCACGCTCGGCGTCTCTTGGGCCAACGTCACTGGCTACGCCTTCCTGGTACGTATATGCACACCACAGTAATAGTAAGGCAGTGTGATATGTACTACTTTCAAAGGATGATGCATACCTTTGTCAAAAAAAAAAAAAAAAAGGATGATGCATGCATGGTGTTTTTCTCCAGGTCGGCCTGAGCGGTGCCCTGGAGACGCTGTGCGGGCAGGCGTACGGCGCGCGGCGGTACAAGATGTTGGGCTTGTACCTGCAGGCGTCGCTCCTCATGTCAGCCGTCGTCTGTGTGCTCGTCTCCGTGCTGTGGTGCTTCACGGAGCCCGTGCTGGTGTTCCTGCGGCAGGACCCCGAGGTGTCCCGCGGCGCCGCGTTGTTCGTCCGGTGGCAGGTCCCTGGCCTCTTCGCCTTCTCCTCCCTGCAGTGCCTGCTCCGGTACGTGCAGACGCAGTCCGTGGTGGGCCCCCTCGTCATCTGCTCCGTGGCACCCTTCGCGCTCCATGTCGCGCTGGCGCACCTGCTGGTGAACGTGCTCGATCTCGGCCTCGCAGGGGCTGCCGCCGCCGTGTCGGTCACCTTCTGGGTGTCCTGCCTCATGCTGCTCGCCTACGTGCTGCGGTCCCAGGCCTTCAGCGAGACGTGGAAGGGGTTCTCTGCTGAAGCGTTCAAGTACGAGCTGCTCACCATGAAGCTCGCCACGCCGTCCGCCGTTATGGTCTGGTGAGTAGGGTGGTATTAGTGTCAGCAGTGGCGGAGTCAGAAATTATATATAAGGAGGATCAATTACAAAAGTCTAACTTCTAAAAATGAACACAACTCAACTTGATCAAGTTTCTATGATGGCCACGGGTGCCCGTATTTTATTTTATATGTATTCTCTACGATGTAAGATGTTATTTTTTCAGTGCTAGGTAGCATGCTCGTTAACAACAAAGATCTACGATGATTTCATAAATCTCGTTTGCTGTGTTTATATAAGTTATTTTATTTTAATATAGTTACGCTTAGTATGATTTTATAATCTATAGGATATTAATATGTATATATATATGATAACAATTCGTTATATTCACTCTCTTAATAGAAATTTTTGATGTCACGTGTGTGTGTGGTGGGGGGGGGCATGGCCCTACCGGTCCCCCCTGGCTCCGCCACTGGGTGTTAGAGTTACTGGTTATACATATAGTAGCTAGACTAGGCGCTTTCTCCTTGTTCAGCCAATGTATGTGTATATAATGCGAGTTTCTCTCATTTTGGCTGCAGCTTGGAGTACTGGGTGTTCGAGATCCTGGTCTTGATCGCCGGCTTGCTCCCCAATTCCATCGTGAGCACGTCGCTGACCGCTATGTGGTATGTACCACGGCCTTGTCTCGATGTATGCAGTTCCATAGTTCAGATTCAGATGCATTGTGTGTGTCATCCTGCAACAAAACTGATCATTTGGTCGCTGAAATGTGCGTGCAGCGCCACCACGGAGACGATCGCATTCATGATCACGTTCGGGTTCAGCGCTGCCGTAAGGTGCATGACTTGCTCTGTCAAGTTTCTTCTGACGAATGCCCCACATGCTACTGGATTCTATCATTGCCTGAACAAACATTATATATAATATGTAAATGTGTTGCATTGCAGCACGCGAGTGTCAAACGAGATCGGTGCCGGGAACGTGGAGCGGGCGAAGAACGCCGTGTCGGTGGCGTTGAAGCTCTCGGTGTTCCTGGCCCTCACCTTCGTGTTGCTGCTGGCGTCCAGGCACACCCTGTGGGCGCGGCTCTACAGTGGGAGCGCCGTCATCGTGTCGGAGTTCGCGGCCATCACGCCGCTGCTGTTGGCGTCCATCATGCTGGACTCAGTGCAGGGGGTGCTGTCAGGGGTGGCCAGGGGATGCGGCTGGCAGCACCTTGCCGCGGTCACCAACCTAGTGGCGTTCTACTTGGTGGGCATGCCGCTGGCCCTCATCCTCGCCTTCAAGCTGGACCTTGGCACCCGGGGCCTCTGGGCGGGGCTCATCTGCGGGCTCATGTGCCAGGCCTGCTCCCTATTCGTTATCACCACCCGCACCAGGTGGTCTGAGCTCGCCGAGGAGAAGGCCAACTATTTGTCATGCTTAAGGACAGGTCTGATTTGTAGGGATTGAGTATAATATTTGTCATGCGTAAGCAATGGCGAGCCGGGGGCCTGGTAGGGAGCCATTCCCCCCCACCCCACCCCACCCCACCCCTAACATTACAATAAATTCTTTTATGGAACATATAATTTAATAATCTATACTTTTGTCATATATTTTTATGACTTCTCTAAAACAAAATCACACAAATCCATATTTCATCTTTGGCTGGTCCTTTACGATTAATTCCGGTTACGCTGCCACGATCGTTTACCATGAAAAGAATAGCGTGCATGGTTAAATCAGTGCAAAAATCCAAGCAGATAATATACAATCTAACGCCAGGTCTGATTTGTAGGGATTGAGTAATTCTCTGATTTGTAGTGTATGATCCCATTATTTGGGACGTGTTGGTGGAGTCGTGGCCTCGCCTCGTCGGCACATAGCTAAAGTTGTGTCTAGCGGCCTCATTGGTACTCTCGTATTGTATAAAAAGTATCGCAATTGCAGTCTTAGATAAATGCATCATTCAGCTTATGTGACTACAGTTTGATCCATGCAGCCATCGTTGATAAATTTGATGATGCATGTCTAATTGTCTCTCTCTTCCAGACCTTGAAGTTTGCTGCTCTGTACAGGTCTCCTTGAAAATCATTCAGAAATCAGAGAGCTACTTGAATTCAGGTAGTTCTCAAAAAAAAATCAGGAAGTCCACAGCCGAGTAGCAATTAACATTTGAGCAAAGAACCTAACGAATCACAGACAGAGATGCAGTTATCTCAATGATCAGGCACGATGTACTACACTACTAGCCCACACAGTAGCGCCCAAGACCAATGGCCATCATGAAAACAAATTAAGCTACTCGCCCCACCCATGGACAGAAGGAGAGCTTCCACTTAATTAAAGAGGATCTTATGAGGAATTTCCGGTAAAGATTTTGGAGACAGCTGAACAAGTCACTAGAAGTCTGACTATCAAAATGTGCAGGGGTTTAGTGGAATCGTTATTCAGAGCTAGAGGCTACTTGGGAAAGAGAAGATGAGTTGAGGAAGTCCTATCCACAGCTTTTGGAGTAAGAACCATCTGAATCTCGGGATGAGATTCTCTTTAAGGGGGTAGAATTGTAACACTCAAATTTTTGTATGGATTTAAAATAGTTAAATTTATTTATTTATGCAATATTTGTGATGCATTGAATATAGGATTATAAAGTTTTATGAAATAAAATCCAATATAAGGCTAGATACATGTTGTTGCATGTATGCTGGTGCATATTTTTCATTGTGATGACTGTTTTTGGTTTGAATCGAAAAGCTATTTAAATCCTCTTGAAAAGCTCATCTTAAAATGATTCAAATAAAAGAAAAAATATTTCTTTTCCACTCTATTTCTTTCTTCTTTCTGGCCCACGTGGCCTGTGTCCTTGGTTCTGGCCCGAGTGGCCATTCCTCATCTTGGGCCGTCAACACCAGCGATCTGGCCCGGTCCAGCTTGAGGCTGCAGAGCGGCGCCTGCCTTTTTTTTTTTTTTTTTTGAGATTACACAGTACAACGCAGACGCTCAACACGCACGCACACACTCACCCCTATGAACACACGTGCACGCAAAACCCTACCCCTATGAGCACCTTCAAGGACTGAGCCGGCAAATCTTGAAGTTCGAAGTCACCACTTGGCGCCTCGCTATCGACGGGGGGCGTCGCCTACCACTTAATGCATAGCGCCGGAAAATTCTGAAATAAATCCATGATAAAGTGTCGCACCCCGGATTTAAACCCTGGGTGGGAGCCCCCTAACCAATGGCCTTTACCATTGAGCCATGAGCCCCTTGACACAGAGCGGCGCCTGCCTACTACCACCTTGCCTTGGCTCGCTGGCCTATTCCCGTTTTGGGCTGTCACACCTTGGCCTAATTGGGCACTGCAGAGCAGCACAACGCGCTGAGCGCCGTCGTCTTCCATCCCAATTTGAAAACACCGGTGACGACGCCCACGCCCGCTACCGTAATCACCGCCACTCCTTCCTTCTATGTGTCGCTCCTTTCCTTCTATCTGCACGCCCGCCTTTATAAGCCGTGCAGCAGCTGTGCGTCGCCCCTTTTCCATCTCCCGCACTCGAATCACAGCAAGTAGCAGCAGCAGCCGGAACCCTAGGTCGGCCGCTGTCGGAGTTCGTTCTCGCCTCCCCCCTCAAAGGACTCGACGTCCTCGTCGAGCGCCAACTTAACTAGAACCTCCCCTCGCTCTGGGTTGGTATTAGAAGTCGTTTAGGACAGCGACACGGTCTCCAAAACACGCAACCGTGCGCCCAGTGAGACCCCCTTGATCCCCTCTTTCGTTTGGTCCAGGTCCCATGTATTTTGGTGGCCGTAATCGCCTGTTCATGTCCACCACCGCGGTCGACATCTGCTCCGGCCGGGCGCCGCCCGCCCTGGCCAGGTTAAATCCGGACCGTTAGATCCCGATTGAGCGGCTGATAATCGCTGATACCCCTTCGGGTGGCAATTTCATTTAAGAGTCCTTCATATCTATGGTTAATTACTCATAGGTCCCTGGATCCAATTTATAAAAGAAATTTCATTTGTTTTAATTCTGAAATGAATTTCAGTCTATTTACAGATCTGTCAATGATTTCAAAAGTTCATAACTTTGTCGTTTTGAATCCGTTTAGCCCGTTCAACTTGCGTTGATTTCGTAATCTCGTCACCTACATGTTTATCTTACTGTTTTTCAACTTTTAAATTTCAAGTTTATATTTAATTTATTATTTTATTAATGCTAATCTTGTTTAATGCGTATCTTCTCCGTTTTAGCTCCAATTTCTGTGAAATTCACGTCTATGTGATCATAGTGATGCGTACTTTTGTTTTATAACCTTTTTAATTTATTTCCTTGCTGTTGGTGTTTTGTTCTCATGATATCTCTTTTGTTTGCATCGTGTATGACTGCGTGGATGCTTGTATGTTGCTGCGTGATGATTGCTATTGCTATAGATGGTGAGCGGTACGTGGTGACCAGGAGTTCTTTGAGGACCTGGACCAGCTTCAACACCCCTTTGACCAAGGCAAGTATAGCATGGGTTACACCTTGTTGTCCTATTCAGCATAATCACTAAATTTCATTATGCATGTGTCCACCTTGTTACCCTTACTAAGGACATCCTATAGCTTTGTTAACTTGTACCTGACAACCTTTGGGATCAATTCATTGGGTATTTCTAGCATCAATTCATTGGGTATTTCTATGCTAGCGCTGAACCAATATTTATTTATCTTGTAATTTGATTAATTGTATATGCAATAAATGATAAAAAGGTGACCTTTGTAGCAACATGATTTATAGGGTGAGAGGACTCATGTTTTTGCATAATGTCCTTAGCTCTCTGTAAGGACTTAATTGTAAGTGATCATCCGGGATTAACAGTACAACTGTGAGGGTCACATGGTTCTGGCTTTAGCCGATCGAAGGACCTCTTCTAATTTGTTGGAGGTTACCGAAAGGTGCAAAAGGGGGAGTTTCAGGTTGGGTGTAGTGTAGTTCCTGTCCATATAAGTATAACCATTAGGGCATTGTGCCATTTTTGGAAGGGGAGCTCTACATCCGCAGGGATTTGAAACCTAGCGGCCCCAACCCATTAGAGGAACCTTTGATAGGCTTCATGTGGTTTCCGGTGTTTAGGCCTAATTAACCTACTCATTTGGAAAACACGACACAGTGAAAGCGTACACCTTTGCCCAGAGTTTAAAACTAATATATTAGCCATGTTCGTGGTTATGAATGGCCTTGAAATCCATATAAATTAGATGATCTCTGTATATTACTTGTTTATGATATTCATGTTAATCATACTTGTTTAATCATATTAATATGGGAAATTGGGATATCTTGATGCTAATGCTTAAAATTGAATTCTACCAATAGCTATCTACAGTTCAACCGGTGTCTATCCTTTTGAGCCTCATTTATACCCATGTTATATTTGTGGAGTACGACATGTACTTACGCTTGCTTTATATTTCAATTTTGGGAAAATCCTGGATGGGTACAGAGTACAATGTGTTCGATGAGTACCAGGACGACTTCTAGGCTTGATGTCACCCAGTTGGCATCCCTGTGGATTGATGGCCTAGCACAGAGTGCTTTATTTATCTTTTTCCACTTTGCCAGACTTTGATATATTAGTGTAATGGAATATTAAATGTGATGTAATAAAGCTTTGAGCTTGGTACTTCCTTTTAATTTGTCTTATATATGTGTGATGTTCTCTGAGCACATATGTAATCTTATATCCATTTTTGTTCTTTAAAAATGGATATGACAAAGAGTGTTGGATTGAAAACACCGACATCCTCCAAGTCAACAACATCAAATGAAACCGAGCTTCGAGAACAACTTGCAGCTAAAGCGGCAATAGCTGTTCAAGGTCAACTCGACGAGCTCAAGAAGAAAATTGAAGAAGCTGAGGAAGATCGAGCGAAGACACAGAAGGAGCTGGAGGAGTACAAGAAGATTACATAGAAGAACACCAAGGAGATGGAGGAGACCAATATCCTCATCAAGAAGCTCATATCCTTCCATGGAAATGCTTTTTCGTCGACTTGAGGGCTCCTGGTACTTTGTAACTTGAGTTGCTTGTGTGTGCAACTTTCTTTTACTAGTATAGTGCCCGTGCGTTGTCACGGTTTCATTTAAGAGATGCACTTAAAAACAACCCGACGATGATTTTTTTAGTTTGTCTCAAACAATTGTACATGATCAAAAATATAATCTAGAATACATTCATGCTTAACAAGACATAATAAAGTCATGTCTCGCATACTACAAATAAGTTCACGCAATTGTATACAACAAGGGCGAAGCACCCATCTCTTGATCTCTACCAAAAAAAGATACTTTCGTACTTAACAGTCACGGTATAACACATTGGCAACTGGACTGTACATACTAATAACTAATACCCGTTGCTCATTTCAGACTAATTAGGCACCATGGTTGCAAGACATTTGTACGATCGATGTACTTGAAAATTGCACAAACAGTAAACAGGCTCGAGTAGACAATTTCTGGTAGCATATATAACACCAATACATGGATTAATTAAGGCTAGGTAGCGCTTGGCAAGGAAGAGGTGCTCGTCAATGGGTTGGTCCCACTACTCACCATAGAGGCACCTTGGCATCAGCACCGTCAGTCATGGCGAAAGAGAAGCTGGAGGGCAGCCATGCAGTTTTGACGAAGATGGTGCCATCATCCAACGCCACCGCCTTGGCGCCATCCATGGGTACCAAGAGCTTTAGCGCGCATCTACCTCACCGCTGCCACAAAAGAGAATGCTGCCATGGTCATCATTGCCGATGTCAAGCCCACTGAGGTAATGAGACATGTTTTGGGAAAATAAATAGAATCTGAAGATTTCAGAAGCTTAAGTACCCTTTGCTACAGAATATAATTTGATTTTTTATGAGGACTCAAACCACATATCATTCTGCTCTTCTGTTGCATTTAAGCTGAATAATTTCTAGGAAGCAAGTTGGAAAGTCTTGACAAATTGGAAGTTAGCCAAAGTAAAATATCTATAGCTGCTACGAAAAGAAACTTGCTATTTTCGACTACATTAATGCCCATTCAATAGTATCTTCAGGTTCAGTTCACAGTAACAAATGGATGCACGAAACTGGAAGCTTAACAGAAATGTAAAACAGAACCTACAACTTGTGAATCTTTTATTATGACTTGGTCTTTGTAGAAACTAAATGAACCTACGTGGAAATCAAGCTGCAGTTCAAATCAGGTCATTGTGTCTGCCCTGCTATTGCACAACTATATTCAATAAATTATTCAATTGCTGTAACTCAAAAAAGAACAACAAAAAAATATGATAAAATCATAAACTCCTACACTTACTGCTCCCTATGATAGCATTGGCCAAA
This sequence comes from Hyparrhenia diplandra, assembly GCA_015847255.1. Lineage (NCBI taxonomy): Eukaryota > Viridiplantae > Streptophyta > Magnoliopsida > Poales > Poaceae > Hyparrhenia > Hyparrhenia diplandra. The sequence continues at coordinate 60,991 of JADLZK010010949.1, read as the reverse complement.
CATGACTGCTATTTATATGCTACAGAATTTAAACAACTTCTATTTCTTCACTTCAGTAGTAGGAAAGTAAAGTTCACAAAAAGTTTATGGATGGTTCAGCTAACCTGGGCATGGCAACACCGTTGATGACCGCAGATTAGGACCCGTGACATGCTTTCAGCGCACATGCTCCAATGGTATAATCTGAGTTCAGTAAGGTAGAGCCCAAAGATCATTATCGAAAATTTCAGGAACCAAGTTGCAGCTGTAAAAGCTAAGTGACGATTTAGATTCCACAAACTTCCACAAGTTCCTAACAATCCATAAGGGGTGCCAAAATCAACTAATGGGACAATGTGTTCCTGAGAATCCCTTTAAAATTAAATACCTAAGTTAGTCTACTTCTCAGTTATATACCAACATGTGCATGCCTATGTTGATGTCAAGATTGACAGCACACCAATAGCTTGAAGCACACTAACCCCAGCTTTTGTACTGAGAACAATGCTCTTTTATATGTACTACTGTTTGTGTAAACTGTTAAGTGAATTGCAATGTCAAATGGTGATGTTGTGAACAAAGTTTAGTGTTGGCCACTCAGTTGTATGCCAACTGAAATACTAGTTTTAATCATCTATGGAATTGTGTGCCCATTCTAGTATCATTTGCAAATTCCAATTATATTATTATCAGCAATTCTGTAACCAAAGTGATGATAAATCTATGACCAAAGCGATATTGTATCTTGTGATCAATTATTAGAGAAATTTCGATCATAATATATTTCTTCTATTATTTATATAAAATAAATAAATTAGATGAATAGTCAAACAAGAATTGTAGAAGTCAAAGATGTCTATTTATCTGTGGGGGAGGGTGTATTTAAATATTTGCCTGCCTCCTTCAGTTGCCACCGTCTGAACCTGCTAGTTTCCCCTTGTCGCTACCACCTCCGGCCAGGTCTCCGCCGCCTATTCATAGTGGGTATCAACCGCCGCCGCGTTGCAGTCCAGCCTTCCATGTGCGGCAGGGCCCGGTGCACCCTCAGCCCGGCCCAGGTTGCCAGGGCCTTCGGCTTCCCCACCATCCCCGCCAATGCGGGCGGCGGTGGTGACGGCCCCGCTGTGCCGACACTCCATCTTGACCGGTAGGACAAACCTTTTGCGTACACGGGTTCATGTTCTTGTGCGTTCAGCTTTCGCTGCTCTTGGGCCGCAGGTTCCGGCCGTCGTACAACGTGTCGCCTGGGGCGTACTTGCCTGTGGGCGTCGTGCGGGCACAACCAGGCGGCGACGGAGGATGCGGTGCGGATGGGGAGGGCCCGGTGATCCAGTGCATGAAGTGGGGGCTGGTGCCCAGCTTCACCAGCAAGACCGAGAAACCCGACCATTTCAGGATGGTTTGTGGATTGGCTGCTACGTTTTCTATATTTGTAGCATCTGTTCTTGTTCTTGTTCGTACACCTGAGCATTATTTTATCAAAGCTAGGCGCATAAATAGCAAACTGTAGACCATAAATCGCTTGCAGTGAGATTATTTTACCCGAACAATTCTAGCTTGGCATTCTAATGTAATTTTTTTCTTCTTGATTTTAATATTAGTGTTGAGCTGCTAGCCTGCTAGCTAGTAATTGGTTGGCTAGGTTCTGTAGTTTTGAAAGAGCATTGCAACCTTGAATCTACTTAACATTGTGAATTGCCATGCCCCCTTTTAGTTTCCTCTGCTCTAATGAATATTTTAAGCTCACTCTTTTTCCAAATGTTCACTTGATTCAAGACAGGCCTCTTGGCTATTGACTGCAGGCAAGTAAATGCTGGGAAACACTGTGATATGGTACTATTTGACCTACGCTGATCAGTCTTCTTTGCATAGGTGACCCCATCGCCTTTGCAGCTGCAATGTTGCAGTTGTGTAAGCAATGAAGTGATTTTAACGGCTGGGATGTAGAATTCTGGTGATGGTGGTAGATTTGGAATGAAGAAGGCTAGGAAAAAGTATCCCTGCAAGTTGGGTTAGAACTTAGGAAGCAAAAGAGAACAATATGGCCAAAATTAAGAAAAAAAAACGGAAGTGGCAAATAGGTCAATTGTTGGTTGCAGTATGTAGACATAAAAAATTAAAACTGACAAACAAAATGTAGAAGCCATGATTCATCTCAAGTTACATGTCCAGATTTATAATATTTGTGTGACTGAGATGTCTTATGATGCTTTATTTATATTTCATTATTTCATGAATCTATTTTTTTAATTCAGGAATTGGTCCTTTCCTTTCTTTTTTTTGGCATTAGTTGAGTTAATGGTTTTCTTTTTCATGCAGTTCAATGCCAGATCAGAGTCTGTAAAAGAAAAGGTTTCATTCCGTCGACTAATTCAAAAGAATAGGTGCCTTGTTGCAGTAGAAGGGTATGGAATTATGGTTGATTTTGAGTTTTTAACTTCTATTTATGCCATGCCAGATCTTCAATCTTCTTTGTCTAGATAAAATACTGTGTACACACTGCAAGGATAGGACCTTGGAAGGCTATAGACTTCGATTGGGATAACTTCATAGTTCATACAGTTAGCTATTCTTGCTGACCCCAAAGCAGTACAAGGTCTAGAATAGCAAGGGATACTGACTTAATTTGACTCTAACATGTTATGAATGTCCTAAACCATGATGCCACCATATGTATGTTCAATCGTAACAAGACATGGATATCTTTCAAAGCAACACGCTAACATTGTAACACGTCCGACTGATATTGCCGTCTCGGGTGTTTCTGATATTTTTTGGAATAGCCGGCAAATTTGTACTACTGTCCAACAACTAATGGAGTATAAATAATTTATGTTAATCTGGTCAGCTTCAGTATGATTTTTTTTAAAGGCTTCAATCTTGTATCCTGGGACCTAAAAGTTACATTTCAAAAGTTTGGGATCTAGATCTAGATGACACACCAATACAAGTTCAAGGACCTAAAAATGTGTTTTAAGGGTTTGGGGACCTGATATCCCAGGACAAGTTTGGGGACCCCTTGTGCATTTTAGTCTTTCAATAATATAACACCCATTTTATTTTTTCATATCCCTCTTGCCTACATGGAAAATATAATGCTGGTTCACTCATATGATGTGCTATTGTTGATACATTATACTTTGAACCCACAATTGTAAATGCATAACAGTTTACTTTGCCCCATGTATGATTTTGTTTGCAGTTTGCAATTGGATATTCAGTAACTTTCTAGGAAGAAGAAATAGTCTGTTGAGTACATTTCTTTAACTGATCAGGAGTTGGATTTTGTTATGGATTTAGGTTTTATGAGTGGAAAAAGAATGGATCAAAAAACAGCCATACTACATACATTTTCAAGACCATAGGCCTCTTGTCTTTGCAGCCTTGTATGATACGTGGACAAATTCAGAAGGTAGGATGCTTACTTATTGCAATTATTATATTCTTACTTTTTTACAAATAATATTTATTTACTAATTTATACATCCAACTTTTGTGGGGAATTTAAAGGCTGAGTGTTTTGGGTGATTTAGTCAATATGCTCTTTTTATTCTGCACGTATGTCACCTGTCAAGGATGGATTTGATGCTACCATTTTTTAATATCAAGTTTATTTTCTTCGACAGAGCAGATCATGCTATACCCATCCTATTTTATTCAGTTATTGCTGTGCCTTGAATCATAGAAGTTGTGATTCTCGAACATGAGGAATTGTGGCTCTCAATATCTTGTTATGTTCTTTATACCTTTTACCTTTTTTAACCTACTTAGGTTTGATATTTTCTTGTAGTTCTCTTATCTGTCTTTATACCTGTAACTGCTTAATCATTTACAGAGGGCAATCATGATGTTGTGCTGTTTCAGAAATAGTGAAGCTTTGGACATGTAGTGCATGTGAAATTGTGCACACTTTTTCTTGAACAAAGCAGTTCACACACAGATTTTTATGCTTGAGTTTAACTCAGCATATGATGGTCTACATGCTAGCATACACTTGCCTAACTCTTTTATCTGACCATACTTTTCAAAGAAGGTTCTTTCATGCCAAGTTTGAAACAATCAAATTATGTCACTTTTCCTGATACTGATAATGCTGCATTACCCACTGTTTGCCTCAGGAGAGACGATCCATACATTCACTATTTTGACTACACGTGCCTCAACTTCTCTAAATTGGCTTCATGGTTAGTGATCTGCTCTTATCTCATTGTTCCTGAACATCTTCAACATTAATGACTGCTTGTAATTTGTCCATATTCAACTCGATGCACCTGTTTTCTTTTTCTTTTTCATTTTATTAAGTTCTTCTCTTGTATGCAGTTCTTCACTCCATTTTCAACTCGATGCACCTGTTTTCTTTTTCATTTTCATTTTATTAAGTTCTTCTCTTGTATGCAGTCCTTCACTGCACCATTTAGCGGGATTAGTGGATTATATTTGTAAATGCTTTAATCCTGCTAGTTTCATGTTCCTTTTGAAAATATTGTTTGGCGCATGGAAAAGAGCCTTCAGCTTTCAGTTAAATCTCATGACAGTAGCATGTTTCCTGATTAGTGGTGTTGCTTCTTTTGTTGCTGTACAAATTGCATTGTTTATGGCAAGTCAAGCACTCATGCGTACTCTTCAAGATAACAGGAACATGGGTAGGTACTTTATCAATAACAAGCACACTGAATGTAACTGCTCTTATGCATTAAGAAGCCTAATTTCTCTTGTTCACCAATATTTATTTATACTATATTAGCTGTTGTACTGTGTGTGTCATGAATGTATTATCCTCTTTTCTTTTTAGTGAGCATTTTTGCAGCATGGGTTGTAGTACAATATTAGCTGTTTTGATAACTTGAATTTACTTGAATTTGTATTGGAAATACAATTGTCTATGGCTTGTCGTAAGTTGGTATAATAATATATTTTTACAGATGAAGCTTTTGTGCAACTGGCTGATGTAGCAAGTCTACCTTCATGCTTATATTTTGATTGGGCAGCAAGTAACTGAGTGTGATATTTCTGGCAGATAGAATGCCTGTTATCTTAGGCAGTAAGGACTCTGTTAATGCTTGGTTGAATGATGCTTCTGTAAAACTTGAAGAAATTACTGCACCCTATGAAGGAGCTGATCTGGTAAGTGAGTAAGTCCATGCTATGCATAGCATCATCCATACTTTTTTTTTTTTTTGAAAAAGATGGCAGGAGCTCTGCCTTTCAATTAAGAGGGAAAAAATTGTTTACACACAGATTGGGCCAGAGGGCAGCTTGGCCCTAGGCCGCTTGGATTGAATTGAAATGCAATACTTGGATACAAGATGTCTATGACACTGCTTTTATAGAGCAGATGGCCACTCTCCTTACCTGCTCCAGCATATTCCTAACCACTAAAGTGTATGTTGAGCATATTCCTAATACTAGGATATTTGCAGTCGAAAAGTAGATGACAGGAAATAGTAAGGTACATAAGTACTAGGTTTTAACTATCAGTCCCCCCCTAAGCCTTGTGCTATGTCTTGGCGGTGATCTGCTTCAGCCCAATACTCTCCCTCATCTCTTGAAACTTGGACTTGCCCAGCGACTTGGTGAGGATATCAACCAGCTGATCAGTAGTGGCAATGTAGTTGTCCTTGATATTTCCTTCTTCCAACCAATCCTTGATAAAGTGGTAATTGATTTGAATGTGCTTGCTTTTCTCATGGAAGACAGGATTCTTGGCCAGAGCTACTGTGGACTTGCTGTCCACGTTCAGCTCAACCACATTGACCTTCCTCCAAGGAGCTCTTCTAGCATCCTTGACAGCCATAGCGCTTGAGTTGCTGCAGTGGCAGTGAGGCGCGAAGTGGGGTTACCTGGCCGCACCATGGTTGGAAAGAGGGGAGGGAAACTGTTGTCATCGAGGTGCGGCGGTGGAGGTTTGGCTGTCCAAGATTTGCCTTCCCAGGAGCACTGTTAGGATATAAATCCCGAGTGCCCACAATAGAAGCATTTGACATGGTCCCTGCAATCAATGGCACAATGTCCTTGAGCGAGGCAATACCTTTAGCTCTCATGCTTACCTGCTCGCTGTTGGTCGTGGTGCATGAGGGGGTAAAGCTTGGTAGGTGTCTGACTTGAAGAAGGGGGCATTGACATCATGTCATGGTTTGGCCACCAGTATCCCCCCCCCCCCCACACACACACACACACACCATTGTCCAAACCGAGGTCTCATCAACTCATGGTGCTGCGGTGTTGTCGACTCCTTGCTAGGCCACCACTATAGGTGCCGGACCAGGCATCTCCAACAAGTGGCTAAGGATGTGGTGTCAGTTTTAGGAAGCGAGCAATTAGGGTGGATGTTTAGGAGATGGCTTAACAGATTGTTAGGGAGTGCACCTAGTCTATAAAAAAAGGGCACTTAAGGAATGTAATCAGATCCATCGAAGAAGAATAAACCTCCTGAGTGGATGGATTTCTCTTCGCCGGTGGCTGCACGCGGTTCAGCCACTCCCGCCGGCGATTGCCACACCATGCCATTGCCTCGCTATCCCTTGGGTTCCAATTCCAATTCCCACTCCGGTTACTCCTCCACTCTCCTCTCCGTTCCCCTCACCACCCACACTGTAACGTGCAGGAAGCCAGGAATGCTGTGACAGCTGGTCAGCCAGGGATTGGGTGTCACAGCAGCTTTCCTAGGGGCAATGAAGGTTCCCCAAGCACTGAGAGGGGGACGAGAGGTGACAGGGTCGAGAGGGGTGTCGGTAAATGCAGATCTGAGGCAAGATTTGCTAGGCTGAAGTTCTTGATGTTGGGGGATAGAGTAGAGTGTGGTTGTTGAGGGCAGAGTAAAGGTAAACTAGATTTGTTTAGGAATGGGTGCACGCAATCCAGTGAGGGAGGCAGAGAGTCGAGTAGCTAACCTACGCTCACGCTTAGTGGATGCAGCTTGTTGGAAGCTGACCACGATGGATCTAAGATGCTGTTTTGCGGGGGTTCGAGTTCTGTGCTGGCTGCACCAGCCCAGGGCCATGGACGTGGGGCGTGAGCAGATCAGCGACAGTGGAGGGCAGGGTGCCAATCGACAGTGGGGGAGGGGCTTGTCGGCGCATTGAGGTTCATCCGCCATGGGGGCAGAGCTCAAAGGACAGGGAAGGCATAATGATCACTTAAAGGAACAGTTGTCATTGATCATATGTACATTCATAATCTCCTTTACAACGCTAGTTTTCGCTAAAGCATAATATCTTCTGATCGAATGCTCATTCAATAATTTGACAAGTTGTTCTAGTACCCTGAGAAAACTACACTTTCAAGCATTGTGTAAACTTATCTTTCTTTATATCTGTTCGCGATATATCATGCTAGTAGCACATTTATGTTTATGTTAAAAATTCTAGTATTATAATATTATTGATTATTGATTCATCTTTTTGTAGGTTTGGTATCCAGTGACAATCGCAATGGGTAAAACATCATTTGATGGACCTGAGTGCATCAAAGAGGTAAAATTACTCTGCCATAATATGATAATAGGCGTTTTATGGAGGCTACTGTCATCCAGTAATTTGGATATGATGTCAGCCTGGAGGATCCTTCCCCTTGCTGCCGCTCCCTTGCTTGCGCTGCCCACTCCTCCGTGAGCAGGAGCCTCCTGTCTGGGACTCTGGGATCACCAGTGCTGGCACTGCTCGGTCTTCCGCCGCCTTTAGTCGCCAGCTCCCGTCCTCGATTGTGAGCATGTCCAGATAGAGCAAAGTCTTGGTAGACAAAGTGATCTACGCGAACTTGTGCAGGACTACACACAGATACTTGGTGACAACCTCCTCATCCTTGATGGTGTCGCGAGGGCAGCGAGTTGACTCACCAGCAACTACAACCACAACGCGAAGTCCTAAACTGCTTCATCATTGTGGAATGCAATGGACTCGTACTCCTGCCGAAGCTGCTGTGCCTTCGCCTTGCGTGCGCCGTCAGAGCCGACACGCATGGTCTTCAGGCTATCCCAAGCCTGCTTTGCGGTTTCCTTGCTCCATCAGCTGGAGGATAGCCTCCATCGCCAGGCGGTCCTCGACCTCGTTTGTGGTGCCAATTTCCACCGCTTGCCACAATCTTCAAGCTTGGAACTCGACCTTCATCAACACCATGCACTCACCATAGTTTGTGCAGGTGAGCATTGGGTAGGATGTGTTCCCAAACTCTCCCACCTGTCCTCTCGACCAAGAACAGTTGTCGCTGGTAACTAAAATGGTCGGTGTCCTCGCCAGTCCACGGAGTAGGAATGTCCTCCTGCACCCGACATTGTTGTTGATCTCCCTAACAGTGGCTCTGGTACCAATTGTTAGCATGCCAAAAAGAACGCCCGGCGCCTGCATTGCTGGAAATCACCCAGGCGTCCAAACAGACAAAAGTTGCATTATCTAAGTCTGGGCAAGGAGTAAGGCACCCTACCAAACACTCTCCAAGTGACCAGCATCACCACAGTTATAGCATATCACTGGCACTAAATTGTCAATGTTCACTAAATTTTCTGAAATATTTGGTTTATCAGCTTCCTTCTCCGTTTCCTTCCCTTTTCCTTGGACAGCCCTTTCTGTACCTGGCATGTTGCTGCAATCTGAGTCTGTCTGTTCCCCTGATGCTGTTCGTCTTGCTTCCTTCCAAACTGATACTGTCGAAACTCCTGGTTGTGTTTTGTAACTATATTTAACGCCTGAAAATAGAACTGCAACGTATTCTTATATTTTGAATATTTAAGTTGAGATTATGCTGTTGTATATAAAGTTTTTTGTACTTAATCTGCAGTCCTGCTATTATTGGTACAGTGTACATTCCCCCTCAGCTGTTAGGCTCTGAGGACTTCTCTCGGGAGCTTCAATTTTATAAACCAGTGGTACATGCTATTACCTGCTTTTGACATCCTGACAAATTTCAGGTACACATCGGACCTACTGATAAGCCTATTTCAAAATTCTTCACCAAGAAATCGACTGCCTATGGCCAATCAGGGGAGCATGAGAAGATGTCACGGGAGCTTGCAGGAACGATTGCTTACAAAGCCACAAAAGTGGAATGTGATGAATCAGTAGAAAATCAACCAGATGACATCAACCAACAACAGTCCCGAGAGAAGCAAACTACTAATACTACTGTAAAGGATGAACCTGTCACCTTGGAACCACAAGTTCTCGAGAAACCGTGGAGCATCAAGCATGAAGATACTATGACTGATGCTACTACGAAAAAACAAGGTGATTTGGGATTCAAGAGAAAGATCAAGGATATTGAAGTTGAAGCTGACATGAAGCCCTCTCAGTCTAGCAAGAAGGAAAAGGCTGTAAAAGCAGCTTCGGATGGGCAGGCATCGTTGCTTTCATATTTCGCAAGGAAGTAGGGCCGCACGATAAATAGTTTGCTGTAGCTAACTTTACCAGTCGGCCTGTACATGTGTAAACTTACCAGTACCTGCCCGGCTCCGTATCCGGGATGAACTTTATGGTTTCGTTTTTAATTTTGTTTTGGCTAATGTAGAAACAAAGTGTTAGCTGTACCGTGTTCTTGCTCGGAAGTTTTGGTATCACAGTATCAGCATCTTTTAGTGTTAATCATGTGCGATGTGTACTTTCGAGACGGCACTCGCTCTTTTGCACCATGGCCATACAAGCTACCAACGATTTCTGGCTTTAAATAATCTCTTTCATACCGGATTTTTTTTTAATAAACATGTATCAATTTAAGAAAATTTACACATAGGAGATCTAAGGAACATCCTGTTTACAGTTTACATGCCGAAGAATTATCCAGAAAAGGACAGGTCTATGTGAGATGGGTTTGAGCATATAAGACGAGTAGACACGGAAGCTCTAGCCTGAGTAGCGAGAGTGCGCTGTCTAGTTTTGAGCTCTTTGGACCTTGAAAATCCTGCGTTGCACATCTTTGGGAGGGATGAGAAATCCACCAAGGGGCTTGAGTCTCCAATCCTGTGTGGTAGCAAAAGATTGGCGACAGAGACATTGACTACCACACAACGTCGTGCATCTATCTTGCGTTAAGATTAAAACAGGCCAAAAGGAGACCCACCTTACCTAATAGTATCATGGGGTGCGCTCAAAACGATTTCCATGCTCGTGGTGCGTTCAGTAGTCCCACTGCAAGAAAAATAGTCACAGGAGATAAGCATCATGCCTTCAAAATCCACCACCAATTATAAATGGTGTCAATCCGATTGATTTCTACATATGGTATTCCTAAACCAATATCATTATGTTGATTCTAATTTGGTACTTATATGTTTTCTCCATGCATTATATAGAATTAAGCTTCCTTGTGTACTAATTTGCCAATTATATATATGCTTTTTCATCCACCATATGTATGCATAAAATTTAGCAGGTGCTTAGTCTATGTAACGTGGGACTTTAGTCTCTGGTGTATATAAAGAGATAGCCTCGGATTTCTCCAGAATTTTCAACACATGTACAGAAGTGAAATTACAAATCCACTCAATCTAGTACTGAATCTTCGAGAATTTAGAATTTGGTAAGCATGAAGCACCTTTCTATTTTGACCATTTCATAAGTTTGAACATGGTAGCAGTGGATTCACAGCAAAAACAATACCATGCCTCGGATACACAAATACAATAATAGAAAGATCTAAACTGATCTAACCTTCAGTTTTTCCAGTCTGACAATAAACTCTCTAGGTAACATAGAAGCTGCTAAGGCCACTACCAATTCTCAGTCGCTGGAAACACCATAACATAAGCTACATCACACAACTCCCAAAAAAAATACAGCAAGGCAGCTCAGCTAGAGCAGCAGCCACCCTTCTTCACCGCCGAAACATCATCCTTTATGTTGATCTTCTCGCCCTTGCCAGGCCCAGATGCTGCATCTTCACCTGCTTCAACTGCTCTCTTACTCACAATGCGGTAGATCTGAGTTAAGACCTCTGCAAATGCATTCTCAACGTTTGTGGACTCAAGTGCAGAGGTCTCCATGAAATACAATGATTCTCTCTCTGCGAAAGCCTTTCCTTCATCAGTTTGAACTGCTACAAGATGGCGGAGATCAGATTTGTTGCCAACCAGCATAACAACAATATTGGGATCTGTGTGGTCCCTCAACTCCTTCAGCCAGCGCTCAACATTCTCAAAGGTTGAGTGACGAGTGACATCATATACAAGCAATGCCCCAACAGCACCTCGGTAATACGCACTAGTAATAGCACGATATCTGCAGTAATATTGAATCAGAAATGCAGTGAGATAAGTAAACCAAAAGGATAGCAGATTCTTTTTTCTAGATAAAGAAAGGATAGCAGATTCTGAATTGCAAGAAAAATCAGTTCCATGAACACCAAATAGAACATCAACACAACTGAAAAGCAAGTCAACAAAAAATATGTGCAATCTTCCAGATTATCCAAAACTTGCTCATCTGCAACATTCTTTCTCCCACAGTGATGATTCAACTACATTTTAGTCATCTTTTGTCTGTTCAGAGGGTGTTGGCGTGCAACAAACAATATGTTCACAGGATATCTTTTGGCAGGTGGACAGGAGATCCAAAGCCCTGTGTGTAGATCATACGCTGACAAAAATAACTGAAAAGAGCTTAGGTTAATTTGCAAATGATATATTAAATAATCAAGCACCAACTAAGTTATTGATAGTGATCTAAGGATATCCTGGAGTCAATTTTATACAGAATGAAATGGTAACAAAAAAACCATTAAGGACAACTTTTTAACAGAAAATCAATAGTGATGGATATAACACTAAACAATTGTTGACTCTGACTGGTCATTGTTTTTTGAATAGACCCTTTGTTTCGGTTGCTACATGCAAAGATGCAGACTTTCTGTGTGCACCTGTTAGATCCTGTAACATTCCGCTCAGATTCCAGTGCTTCAATATGAAAAAAGTCATATGCAGCAGTGCACAATGTTAAGCAGAGCTACTGACAAACCCATGCAATCCCCAGCCTTTAACATCCCCCCTCATAGTATCCAATAGAAAATTCTCTTCCTCACATAAAGAAACAACACTACACTTCTGAATTATATGGATAACTTCCAATCAGTTCAATCCACTTCGATGTACTTTGCGTGGACTCCTCGTTTGTCCTAATTAGTTTTAGGTGCATTAATAAATACCACCGAATTGCTCTACAAAGTTGTCTAGACTGCTTGGCAGCAGTGCAGATTGCAAACAACACACAACCCATCTGCCCCTTAGAATCCACATAAAACCCAAGGACGAAAAATTTTGTTACATGGCGCATAATAAATAGTACAAACACCTAGAAAGGTGGCCATACATTACTGTGCAGTCCATTAGTTTAAGCTATTGGATATAACTGTGTTTTGTCTTAATCAATTCAGTCATTCTTCGAAAACTAGGTGTTATTTTGGCAGCCTTTTGTATTGAATTTTTGTCTTAAACTAATTGTGTCACTAATAAACACTAGTCAATATAAACTGTGGCAGGTCGTTTCCTAACACTCTATTAGAAGAAGAAATTGATATCTATAATACAAGTTGCATTACATACTGAAGCATCAATTTATGTAAACAATTTAGATAATAAAATAGATGACTAAGCAAATGACAAAAGTTCCGATCATGGGGACTGATTCCAATCATAGACATGTCCATCTAAATAACTAGCAGAACAAGGTAACAAGAAATTTAAAAAGTAGTGGAATGGAGAAAAGAAAAGAAAAATGAAGTCAAAATTCTTCACTTCTCAGAAATGTTGTGCTATATGGAACACATGAATAGCCAAAATTTTTGTGCTAAGCACGTGCAAAAATATTTTGATGGGCAGTTTCAATTTCATAAAAATTTCATAAAATGGATCGAAGTTTTTAATCTATGTTGTTCCAAAAGTAAGCATCGGTTGTAATTTGAGGTGACCATGTTCAGCAAACCTGTTTATGACATATAGTGCCAACTGTAGCAAGTCCCAAGACGACTGAATTTTATTTTAGGGGAAAACAATGTACAGAATATACCTATTTATGGCATTGCGTGTGTGTTTTACTGTTATGTTGACTAAGTTAACTGAATTGACCTGGCATGCTGCATGCATATTGCATACTACAATAGAAAGGAAAAATGGCGGGCCGATCTGTGCGCCCAGGTCAAATGATCATCTCCCGTCCACGCCACCTACCTGCTGCGTACGAGAAAACCAGACTCGAGACATGTCTGATAAATTCATTCGTCTGGGCAATAAAAACAACATCCTACAACTCCAAGTCCGCAATCGGATGCCTGCCTGCTGATTCGTCGCGTGTAAGTGTGATTCCATTCCAGGATCGGATCCAGAAATGGAAAAAAGCACCAAACCCTACACTAGAAATGGGTTGTCCACAACAGCACGCGACGCAATTCGGCAGCGAGATCCAAAGCCGCGGAGCCCCCACGCTTGCACGGTCGGAACACGCTAGCAGCAGCAGCCAGCAGGCGAGTCTAGACGCAGATCAGATCTACCACGCACGCACCACCAGCTGCCGCGTAGGAGGAGGGAGAGGAGCTGGAACGGAACGGGACGAGAGGAAACGAAGCGTACCGTTCCTGGCCGGCGGTGTCCCAAATCTGTGCCTTGACGACCTTGCCGTCGACCTGGAGGGAGCGTGTGGCGAACTCGACGCCGATGGTGGACTTGGACTCGAGGCTGAACTCGTTGCGCGTGAAGCGGGAGAGCAGGTTGGACTTGCCGACGCCGGAGTCGCCGATCAGGACCACCTTGAAGAGGTAGTCGTAGTCGTCCTCCGCCCGGTAGCCCGCCGCCATTGCTCCGCCCTCTGCTCTCGCGTCGCGCGCGCCGATCTGGTTTTGGGGCGAGCGAGAGAGTGGTGGTGGTGGTAGGGGCGTGGGCGTGAGAGGGGAAAGAAAGAGGAGAGGGAGGGGGTGGAACGGGAAAGGGAGGTGGGCACGGGCACGGCAACGAGCGAGCGCGGCGGAGCGGTGCGGGCGCGTGGACTGCGGCGGGTGGGGGATTTTGGTCGGGTGGGTTTCCGTTTTCTCACGCCACACCACTGATAGCGGGCGGCGGTAAACCCTGCCGACGCCACGGCTGAAAAAATGGAAAACGCGTCCGTATTTTGGTTTGGTAGGGGAAAATCGTCGAAAACGCGTCCCTGCCCCAGGTAAAACTTCGATTTTCCTGAATTCAGACGCCAGTCCATGTTGTCAAGTTTGTCGCGGCATTTCTAAGGTTGAACACACGAATCTCACACAAATCGCATATCGAATAGCTTAATGAACATTAGCGAAAATTTAGTCCACTAGTCGTTTCAATTACAAAAACCAACCACTAAGCTTTCACAAGGTCTATATGCCTCTTCGAAATAGCCTTTGGTATCGTCTCTCATGACAAAACTGGAATTTAGAATGAAGAATCAGCTAGAACATTGGAAGAACGTATAGGCAGTTAGGCACGGCGGGATCCCATGAAAAAAGTTCGGTAACAAACAAGTTTTAGGTTATAGAGTTTGCTACGGTGATATATGAGTTTTCGTTACCTCCTCATGCCCTACCAGCTGGATCTTATACTCCAACACTGACTAATTCCTAGGCCATAGCACGCACGCTATCTAACATCAACGACTCCTAATCGTCTTGTTCTTTAAAAGTCATGCCTCCGTACATGCTTGCTTTTATCATGAATTATAATATGTTTTAGATTGCTAAATTTCATCCAAACATGCTTGCTTTTAAAAATTTTAGACCCATCTATGCATATCATTTTCGGAAATCTTTTTATCGCCTAAATTTTACTAATATAATTGGTAGCTGAAATCATTGACATTCATACATGCCTTTTCTAAACTATGCATCACTAGAAAATTAATCAAATTAACAACCAAACTAGGGGTAACTTAGTCTTTTGCAAGACTCTTTATTTAGTTCTAAAATTGCTTGTATTTCAGGACAAAGGGAGTAATAAAAAGAAAACTATATTTCAAATTAGCTTCACCTCAAAGAGCCTTAATCGATAGCTGTCGCTCTCGCGAGTAGTATCTGCTCATAGTAGTACACGTATCCAACTTTTCTTTTCCTTCCTCCTATCGATCTTCTCCCGATCTCGCCACCACCACCAAATCTCTTCGTCACAGGCCCCTTCCCTCCTAGCTCGGGCGTTCTCGCCGCAAAATGGTATGGAAAGGCCCCCCTCCCTCCCGCATAGTAGCCTATAGGAGTCATGAGACGAGTACTCCACTAGTTGCCGCCTACGCCATCGCCATCGCTGCTGCGGCAGCTCTCGTCGCTGTCGATGAGGCTCCAGCCAAGATATGTCTAAATAAAATAAATCATCTCCATTGCTGCACGGATCTCCCCTCCTCTACCTCTTCCCCACCTTCCTTGTGACGCCTCCGAGATCCACGCTTCTCCGACCCGCCACCACTGTAGCCTTGACCTCTACCATGCAGCCATTGATCCTGCTGATCTAGGCTCCAACCAGGCACCTCCTCATCCGGCGTTGGCTCGACAATTTCTTGTTCACTTAGAATTTGACTTCGAGCTTTATCTTCTACCTCTGACAACAGCAAAAAAAACTTGTCCTTTGGTCGTTCAGCATGTGCTTCCTCACCAGCTCCATCAACCCACCCACAACTGTCGCTTCGCGCGGTCTTTTCATCTGGGTGTATGCGCCATCAACGTCTCTACCGCCCCTCACCGACGAGCTTGTCGCCGTCAACGTCTCCAATGTAGATGTTGTCCTTATCCGATTCCAAGACCTAGTTGTAATTAGGTCTTCTTTAGACTGGTTGCTTAATATATAATATTGATAATATATAATATCTGCAGTTGCCAAATAAAAAAAAAGAGCTTTAATCTAGTACCCATTAGTGCACCCGCACCTTTCGGTGTGCTCCAAGAAAAGGACGCAGGTGCCGGGAACCCGTGAAGCACAACACCCCCAAAATTCTAGGCAATACGTGGAAGTGTAATTCAAATGGCGTTATGTGCATAGGAGGAAGAGAAATGGAAGAAAAAGAAATTTAAGGTGAAGGGTTTTAATAATCCGTTGGAGCAGCAAAAAGTACACATTACTACTAATATTAGGAGACTGTCTTTTATACAGTTCATGGAATGAACGATTGATAATCTGTTGGAGAGACTCCAAAACCAAAGATCCAAGGGTCTGGATGAGCATCACGTACGTTCAGGTACGGCAGAGCTTTTTTGTCGCTGTTTAATATCTGGTTGTATCATACTATACCA
The DNA here is from genome assembly GCA_015847255.1 of Hyparrhenia diplandra. Lineage (NCBI taxonomy): Eukaryota > Viridiplantae > Streptophyta > Magnoliopsida > Poales > Poaceae > Hyparrhenia > Hyparrhenia diplandra. The sequence continues at coordinate 44,806 of JADLZK010010949.1, read as the reverse complement.
GTGACTACATGCCATGCTGGATTCGTAGTATAAGCTCCTCATGAAGATTAATTGCAATAATGCTGGTTTTCCACACTTAGAACTTTGTGGCTCTACTTGTCTACTACAGCTTGCTCTGTAGTAAATTTGTTCTAAATCATAGTTCGTTTGACTATTTTAACCGTAAGTTTGGTCACTCGTGTTATTTAAAATTTTGCAGAAAATATCACTTCTTTTTGTTGTGGCATGCTTTATTAACTCAATATCCTTAAGAATGACTTAAATTTGATCATATATACACAAATTTTTAAGACAAATGGTCAAACTTGAGATAATAAAAGTCAAACAAACTATATAATTTAGATCCGACAGAGTACTTACCTGTGTAGTAGGAAGTGGAGCCAAATGACGACTAGCTTGGACGTACGACAAGGCATCGTCCCGGCACCCTTTTGCCAAAAGTGTCATTTAATTTTGTGCATTCATGATTTTTAACTCAAAAAAGTGAGCAAACCTAACGTGATTTCTCACGATCGAGCCACAACAACTGTGCCTGTGTTCACAAGCTACTATGAGCCTATCACAGTAGCTTTTTTTTAACAGCGACATTAGTTAATAACTTAACACCTCCGCAAGTCGCAAGAAGCTAGAAGGTGAGTCGATCAAGCCTGCATACAGATTTTGCCTAGTAGCCGGCCGATACAAGCTGAGCATACAGATCAGCTTGACATGCGTGTCAAGCTAAGGCTTGTCCTTGAAGCCGACGGCGTATGTACAGTGGCCTATCACAGTAGTTAGGTGGTACCATAAGAACAGTTCGTTCGCTATAACATTACACCGCACCAACGAGTTTTCCCCTGTTCATCCGATTCGGGCTATTTTTTTTAATAATTTTTTAAGCCCTGTCGTTCATCCGATTGAATCTCTGATCTAACGAGTCCCATCACATCAGCACATTATTCTCCATCCCGATCTGTTGATCGACCGGAAAACGACGTGAGATCACCTTCGATTAGCCTGTCCGCTCCAATTCCAGACACGGTGGCTCAGTCTCACCATCGTGCCGTCCCTACCGGCCGGCTTGTCGCCCACATAGCTAGGCCGGGCCACGCAGTAGTTGGTCGATACCACCACACCACACCAATGCAGAAAGGCTCGGCTTGACTGTTGCTGCCTATACGTGAACGCCTGCCGGCCTGGATCGAGATCCGCTCTGAAACTGAAAGCGGCATCTCATAATTGCCAAGGAAGGAATTTCATTCAGTGCAAGAACATGGCGACGTGAAGGAGTACGTAGTTTGGCCAGCTAGGGATCGGATGAACTGCTCATACAATTGATTACTCCTATATGCGTTGTCATCAACGTGGCTGCCCTGCCATTAAGCTGCTATAGTACCCTATATATATCCATCGGAGAGGAGCATCGACGACATCGTTCAGGGTTGTCCTCGAATCACTGCACTCGATCTCCTGCTAGTTATAGCTAGTACTCCTACTCGATCGTAGATGTGATGGAGGCTTCATCATCACCTCCCCGCCCTATCGCCATCGGCGGCAGTCTTTAGAGGCCTCACATGACGCGGAGGTGGTGGATGATGGTTGGTTGGTCCGTCGACGGAGAGAGAAGGATCGGCCGCCGCACGAGGTGAGAGAGGAGGACACTGGAACGTGAGATCGACAGCAATAAAGAAAGCAAGAGGTGAGCGAGTGGCCCCGCCCCATGAGCGACACAGTTCAATCATGCATTGCACAGATGCAGCAGCCAGCAGGCTTCCCCCACAGCTAGCTGCTTCCTTGCAGGCCGGAGCAGGGAGAGAGAGGGATCGAATCGAATCGAGCCTCAGCCTGCCGGTCCTTTTCCCTTCAACCACCGCGCGATATCCTCCATGGTAGCTTTCCTTTCCCCCGCGGAAAACGAGAGAGAGAGAGACATATATTACCCTGCTGCTACCGCAACAGCTAGCTAGCCCACCCTGCGTGATTCAATTTCCTTGCTGATCAGCACAACGAAGTTACCAATGCCGGCGTCGTCGTCGCCTGAGATCGTGAGCTGCTCCGCTGATCTGGAGGATCCGTGGTCGGCGATGACGATCGGCGGCGACGACGACGACTTGTTGCTGGTGCAGGTGGTGCCGAGGGACGTCTCGGACGGTCTCCTCGGCAAGTTCGCGGACACCAGCGCCTTCGACTTCGACTACGACCGCAGCGGGCTCTGGTCGCCGCTCGTGCTGCGCCCCGAGGTCATGCTGCTCGCGCAGTCGTCCCCGGCGGCCGCCGGGCGCCGCGGGCGGCGACCACGACGGCGGTGGCGCCGGAAGCGGAGGAAGGTGCGTACCGTGCGCTCAAATTAATCTCTTGCTCTCTCGGCGTGCCATGCATGCGTTGCACTGCAACGGGGCAGGGGCACCTGCAGGGATTTTGTTCACCATGGTCTTGTGCTTGCAGTCGTCGTTGCTCTGCGGCTGCTGGCGATGGTGGGGACGCGCAATGCTGCCTACGGACGAAACATCGTCTGAATAATGCTGCAAAATGTTTGCTGCTGAATCTTGATTGCTGCTTCTGCAATACATACATACGTACAAAAGAGTCAATACTATTGTACGTATCTCTCTATGAACGATGAGAAGCTAGCTGACGACTGTATGTAATGCAAGGTCCAAATGCAAGACGACATGATTGTTGTTGTATAATGTAGTCACAATACAAAGTACATTGCTTTTTTGATATGCCAATTGGACACCAATCATTGTATCGTCGTTCTTGGAGGCATCTCCAATATGGATAAACTCCTGTAATTAAAGCGTGTTTTTTTTTTCTAGAAAGTATTTTTTGGAATTTTGGTCCACGTGGTCTTAACCCCTGTTTTTTAGAAAGTACTTTTTGGTCAAGATAGTATTATTTACTAATGGAAGCTTAGAACATTTTCAAGAGTTTATTTTTAAAAAATATAAAATCAATAAATATATCACATTCACAAAATGATTAGCAAGCTAGGTTTTTATCATTTTTAATTTTTTTTTAGAGGATTTATCATTTTTTTAGTTAGTTTGCACGAGATTCTTACGTGCCAACCTAAACCAGTCGTTTGCCTCGGGCCACAACCCTAGTTTTTCGAACCGGACCGGTGATCGAACCGGTGAGGCCGTCGGTTCATTGGTCCAACCGTTTTGAACCGTTTGAACCGCTGGTCCGATAATAATGGACCGTTTCATCGAACCGGCCACAATTTTTTTGAACCGTATATATATATATATATATGATTTAAATTGACAATCAAGCAATATATATATACATAGAAAGTACATGATGGCAAACACATAAACACGATGCACTCCCCTGGTTCAAGAAAAAGCATAGTTTTTTTTTTTTTTTTTTTTTGACAACAAGCAATATATTATATTATGCAGCCATCTTACATAAAAGTCCTCCGAAGAGGACTGAAATACAACTCGGTCCCTTGACCGGATAAGAACAGCATCTACTACACCATGAACGCCGACGACCTCGCCGGCGGGAAGCTGTAGAGGCTACAGCGAGATGGAAAGCCGTGCAAAGCATCGGTTGTAGTTGGATCGACGGAGCCTTGTAGAACGCGCACACCGGGCGACCGAAAGATAGACGGATTGCCATCGCCGGAGATGGATGAGAAGACTCCAAGTCGGGATCCAGGGGGAAGACGAGGGCGTCGAGGCACCATCGGAGGCAGAGCTGCTTGGTAGAAGCCTTGGTCAACCGAATCTGAGGCTGCAACATAAGGGTGGAGGGTGGAGGAAGCGGCGGCCGTGGTGGCAAGTGAATCTCTGGGTCGAGGGCGGAGGGCGGCGGAGGTGGAGAGAAGACGAGATCCACCGGGCGGAGGAGCGGGGATAGTTTATTTAAACACACCCGGTCGGCGACGGCGACGGCGACGAGGTGGCCAAGGAGAACGGCGACGACGACGGCGGCGGCGCAACACACAGGAGGTACATACCACCTAGGGACAGAGCCATATAGGCAAAGGGAATAAAAACGATGTACTAATATCTACTGGAGGCGGAGCCCCGCTCCCGGCGCTCTCCGGCAAGCTCGCCGGAGGCGGACGGGAGGGGGCCCGAAGGGAGGCGGCAGGGAGTCGGGTCTCCTTTCTCTTCCTTCGGAAGGAAGGAAACGAGGAGTTGTCACTTCAAGTAAAAAGCATAGTTGATCCTAGATAAATAAAGTAGTGCAGATAGCTTCGTCAGAAGGATTAGGCGTAATTAAGAGCGGTAAAGATAACTGAACACCATCTTCAGGTTCATTTATATTGTGTATTGGAAGGGGAGTGGCAGAATTAGTCCATACCTGTCTTGGAAGCTCACATAGAAAAAACAAATGATTGTCGTCTTCAAGAGTACCACAATGACTACAATTCTTACTAATGTGTGCTGAATATCTTCCTGCCCTCTCTCCGGTTGCTATTGCTCTTCTAATGACTCTCCAAGCAAAGGTTTTAAGAATGGGGGGAAGGGAACTCATATGTGCCATGTGTTAGTTTTGACTCTAGAACAAGCACAAGTAGAACATGACATGGACAACCAACAAACGTCACATCTTCAGAGAAGGATGAGCAGGAGTAGGGGGCACTTGACGCAATCCCTTGCACATCGGTTTGCAGCCAACCCTCCATTGCCACAGCTGCAGCCACGGCCTCCACCACAAGAGCCAGGAAGACAACCAGACAGGTACCGGAGGTGACAGTGCTTGTAGATGGCATCCCATGGATGGATCTGTGCAAAATATAATTATCGGCAAGGTTTAGTCAACAAAAGATCAAGTTAGAACTGCAGCCTGTAGGAGTTGCTCAAGCTCAGAACTCAGAAACTCACTATTCAGATTAGTAGCCATTTCCTCGGGCAGCACCCTCCCGCAGTCCAGCCGGGCGCCGGCCTCAGCACGCCTTGGAGCCTTGGAGGCTTGGACAGAGCAGATCAGGGATTCAGCACCTGGCTTGGAGTCTTGGAGCCTTGGAGCCTTGCCGTTCGCCGCTTGCCAGCCGTGGCGTGCGCCGCGCCGCCGCCTCGCCACAGCCCGCCGACGCCGCGCCGCCGCGCGTCGCCTCGCCACCGCTCGCCACGCGCCCTCTGTTCGCCGCCGACTGGCCGTCGAGCAGGGACAGGGAGCAGGGATGCGCAGCGCGTGCGCCGCCGCCGAGTCGGGAAAAGAACGCGATTTTTCCCCTCCCACTCGCGGCCCTGATCCACTAGAGGGTATTTTTGAAAGGTAAAAACCGCTCCGGTTCACTGTGAACCGCCCAGTTCACCGGTTTCACAAAAACCGGCCGGTTTGACCGGTTTTTTCTGATCCGAATGCACAGACGATCTTTTAAGTGAACCGGACCAGTTTAGGCTTAGTTCGGTCTTTTAGCGGTCGAACCGCCGGTCCGGTCTGGTTCGGAAAACTAGGGCCACAACCGGCCTAAAAAAAAAAAGATTTTGTCACACCACATGAGCCTCGAGCCACAACCGGCCCAAAAAAAAAAAACATTTCATTGGGCCTTGTCCTAATTTGGAAACATTGGACAATTTTTTTACTGTATATATACATACTATTTTTGGTTTTTTGATTTCTGGTTTGATTTTATTGTTAGTAGTTATGATTGGGCTATAGTAGTAAGGTCGATCTTAATGGGAGTTTTATTAAATACAAATACATCGGTAAAATTTCACCTTTTGCATGAAAACTCCTAGGAGAGCGAAGGAAAGAGTTTTACCATAGTGAAACCATTGGGCCTTCGTTTCACATGCGTTGGAAACGTGTGAAACCCCCATTGAGACACAAAATAGAGTTTCACCATGCAACTATGCAATTAAATCATGCAATGAGAGAGAGAGGTTGTGGGACCCTTGAGCCTATGAAATCAGACATTGAGGGAGACGCCTATTTCATGCTAAAGTTTCACATCTTGGAAACCGGGAGGTGAAACTCTCCATTGAGACCGACCTAATAACTATAATAAGACGATGGGTATCCGAAGGAGGCGGGGTTTTGACTAAATGTATTTTTGGACAATTCATGGATGAAAAGCCCAAGTGAAAAAATTGACAACTAAAATGGTTGTTTTGTGAAAGTTTAAGAGTGAAAACAAAGCCTTGAGAATATCTGAAGGACCAAATGACTATTCCGCCTATTGTCAATGTTCACTTATATTATCAACGTCATACTACACATAAAATAATTATATACTAACTCTTAATAATATTTAAAAGAGGGAGAAACATAATTAGACACGTAGCATTTTCCCTCCTCGTTCCTATTAATTAGTGTTTGATAGGTTTTTTTCTCCTATTACAATGCAAGAACATGTATGCTAATAAATTCTAAACATAAGTTTTGTATGAGGGATACCTTCAAAAAATCTCCGAGATTTTGGGGATTCAGCTATTCGAGAAATGTACTACACAAGTGTGCAAAAGAAAATACGAAACTACTAAATTCTAAAACCTTTGCAAAATCTCCTAGTCGAAGATTGATTGCACCTCTATCCAGAAATTGACGGAGAGAGATATTTACAAAATCTCCTAGACTCGATGATTCCACGTACACTAGAAACCCACAATTGTGCAAAAAATATTCGGTAATGCCAGCTAACCTAGAAATCTACTAGTCCTACAAGTTATGGAAAAGAAAAAAAAAAAATGAAATATACACAAATAAATCTACTACAGCTACAAGTTATGCAAAAGAAAAAGAAAAAAATGAAAATATATGTAAAAAATAAGGTCCCACCGAGATTTGAACTCGGGTTACTAGATTCAGAGTCTAATGTCCTAACCGCTAGACCATGGGACCGTTGTTGTCTACTCTATTCTGTTTTATTAATTATTTATTATACAGATCTCCACGTCAGGCTTCGTTTAGCACCCATAGAAAAGGAACGGTGGAAGTGGAACGGAGTGCCGTCTAGCCGTCGGAACGGTCGGAAGACCACGACGCAGCGGTGGCAACTCTGGAATTGCGACCTCAACCTCAAGTGCGACTGCGGAGAGCTGAAGGTGGGGAGCCCTGCCCGGATGTGAATGGCTGGGGCGCGTACCTAGCTGTACTGTACATCGGCGAGGGCACAGGCTTCCGAGTTGCCTTCTTCCAGCTGGGAAGAAGAAGCCAAATCCGCGGCTGCCGTCCCTGCACGCCACCTATTCGACGAAATGTGCCACTGATGATGCTGGCCTCGTTGTTAGGCCTAATGACAGTATGCTTTGCCGCACCCCCACCCCTCTTCCTATCCCTTTTCTCTATTGTGGTTACAGATCCATAATCTGATACAGTGATATCCTGGTGGCATCACTGGCTGCCATGGTTCACCGATTCATGTTGCCATGCCATTGTGCTGGTTAACGAGCACCATGGGTGATGGGCTGGCATATGGATGTTCTTCTATACACTGATTTGATGACAAGCCGGATTCGCATAGTCAGACTAGGGGCTGCCTTCTTGCTGATATACTGATTAGGAACCTAGTGGTGAACAGTGGATTGAGATAACCACTAGCCCTGTTTCTACACTTAACTGATTGCATGTACTAGATAGGAAAAGGCCAGCCCATTGAAAAGGATATCAGAGTGAGGTTTTCTCTGATGCAACAATACAACAGGATGTGGTTGTGAGCATTGAGCTGTGCAACAGAAAAGTCCAAGGGATGGGAAAGGAGTAGTCACCTCCTTTGATCAAGCCAGAACTAGATTGAATTTCTCTCCCCGTGTTCCATTTTCCAAATAATAAAATGCATTATAGCTGTTCCATAGCATTGCAAATGGCATCTGCTTGGAGCAGTCAAGCGATGGGTGTGGTCTGTGTTGAACTGTGCAATGGGTATGTACCCTTAGCCAGGAACATCATATGTTATTAATAAAACAGAGCCTCCGTTGCGTTTCTATACACTGGCACAGTATTGTCTTGATTAAAGCTGAGACCTATAATAGTTATAAGGGAAGGAGTGCTGCGTTCACCACTGTTCTCTTCATTTGTTGCCATTTGGTTGAATTATTCAACTGTGTAGGTTATATTTTCACTATGAATTTGCTTGGTGCCACCACTGACATGGTATTATCTTCAATGCAATACAGCTACTAGTATTTAGTACATCAGTAGTGTGATATATGCTTCTGAAGGATGATGCTAGTGCCTGGTTTATGTGTGGACAAACCTAGCAGTAGTGTATAATCATTCTGAAAATCTGCAGTCTTGTACTTCAAAACTGACAACTTAATAGTGACATTTACCAAAACAACCCTTAGAAAACAGAGTCGGGCCTTGATCTTAGCCATTCTATGCCCCTACATGCTGATACATAGTTTGCCAAGACGAAGGATTTATGCTACAACGGGTCCAATATTAGGAGGACAGTTCCAAACTTCCTATGCGCATTTTAATTTTTTTTATTTTAAATGCAAAAGTTCACTAATCATTTCAGTGTATTTTTAATCATTTTATTTCTCAATAACTCTCTACAACGGTTTTTGATGATAACAAATGTCTGTTCAGTTAATTGTGCTTTAACAAAAACAATTACTTCTGCATTTGTTAAAGACAATATGGCTAGCCAATTAACTGAATATGGCTAGACAATGAAGAATGATAGCTGATTCCATGTTGGCCCTTTGACTAAACAACCAACTGTAGTTTGATGGACAGCTGGGTGGAAACGAAGAAGAATCCAGAACCCTTTTGACATCCTTGTTTCATCTGTTGTGCTATTAAAATGGCACCAAGTGCCTTAGGGCTTTGACCTCATGCCCTCAACCTAGTTCCCAATCACTAAGAGACTAGCATTATAACATGCATGATCATCCTACGATAGAAATACAAAGGCAGATTACCATGTCTTCAGATCATTCCACCTTTCTTCCAATCTATACATACAAACTTCCTGAAACTACAATCTTTTCAGCTGTTCTTCCTTGATAGCAAAAAAACAGCTGACATTTTAGGTTCGATATATTCTGTGGCCATGTATCATTCAAAGCTCTTATTGCTCCTTTATTCCCTCCATATTACTATCTACTCCAAACTCGCTAACCCTGCCATGAACAAATCCTTTGTAGCTAATGCTAAGCTCGGCACCATATGGAAAACAATCCGTCTATTCTCCACAATGGGTTTCCACATGATAATTTTTCTGTGTGTCTCATCTTCGGCTTCTTTTTGTGCAGGACTTACAGCCATTTGTGATGCCCATCTTTTGCATATTCATTGTCAATGCCTTCAGTGTAGGTGCTTCTTGTATTTGGAGTCACCCCAGGTAGTCTGGTCCGCCAACCGTGACCGTGTCCTTGAGAATGCAACTGTTGAACTTACTGAACTTGGTCTTGGTGCTGTATGATGCAGATGGCACATTTACTTCAAAAAAAGATGCAGATGACACACTGGTTTGGTCCACCAATGCCACTGGCAAGTCAGTGGTTGGCATGAATCTCACTGGGTCAGGCAATCTGGTGCTCTTAGATCACTAGAAATATGGAAGTATGGAGGTCCTTCAATCACCCAACTGACACCCTTGTCACTGGGCAGGTGCTACCTTTGGGGCAGAAACTCATAGCAAGTACCTCAGCTACAAATTGGGCCAAAGGAAAGTTCTATCTCACAGTACAACGGCATGTACACATTTGCAGGAGTTGACACTCTTGCATCCTGTCAAAGTCCCACTGGTGGAAATATCATAGCAAACACTTCAGCATACTTAGAACTCAAGAATGGAAGCCTGGAGGTTTTCGCTTCATTCAAGTGAACAGGGGATCAGACTATTCCATTCAATTTCCCATGAATGCCTTTGGACTGGAGTTTGTGATGCTAGATGGGGATAGGCACTTAAGGCCTAGGGGGAAAATGGCAGTTTGGTGAACTCAGATCTTCTTCATATAGCTGATCTTTGTTTTTATCCTCTAGCTTTGTGGGGAATATGGTGTATGTTCAGATGGACAGTGCAGCTGTACAGATGAAGCCCTCAGGCAGTCTGGATTATTCAAACTGATTTATTCCAAGGAGCGTGATTGTGGCGCTCCTGCACAGATTCACTACCCTGTGGGTCAGCCCAGAAGACAAGGTTTCTTGCCCTTCCCAACACCACTCACTTCAATACTATCTAGTATCTACAATTAGACAACAAATCAAGAGCACTGTAAAGTATCGTGCTTGAATGATTGTTCTTGCAAGGTTGCATTTTTCGTTCACAAGGAACAGTTCTTCTGGTTTCTGTTTTCTTGCATCTGACATCTGCTCAATGATAAGCATCAACACACTGAGTTACTCTAGGAATTTAGTTCTTATAAATTTGTTGAAGTTCAAGAGCACAAACCCATGCTACCTAAAGAAAAAAATTGTCATCTTGGTTGCTGGTTCCTCAACTTTTGTTGCTTCAGTTATTGTCTCCATGGTCATTGTTATAAGAAGGAATGCAAAACTATTACAGGACAGACATTATTGATCAATTGCCCGGGCTGCCCAAAAGATTTTGTTTTGAGAGTTTGAAATCAGCAACTGGAGATTTCTCAAGGAGAATTGGGGTTGGAGGATCTGGTTCTGTTTTTGAGGGAGATGTTGATGATAAGCAGGTTGCTGTGTAGAGATTGGATGGCATAAATGAAGGGGAAATGTAATTCTTAATGGAGGTTCAGACTATTGGAAGCATCAACCACATACATCTGGTGAATCTAGTTGTATTTTGTGTTGAGAAACCACATAGGATTCTTGTCTAAGAGTACATATGCCTAGTGGATTTTTCGCAAAGCACTAAGTGGGCCCACTTGATTGGAAAACCAGATTGAAGATCATCACTGGTGTAGCAAGAGAATTGTTTGCTTATCTTCACAGTGATTGCCGACAAACAATAGCTCATCTGGGCATCAAGCCATAAAACATCCTATTGGATGAGATGTATGCTGCTAAGGTACTGACTTTGGTGTTGCCAAGCTAATTGATCGTCAGCAGAACACTATAATGACTAGACTGAGAGGTACATAGGGTTATTTAGCTCCTGAGGGGCTAACATCTGTTTTCACTTAAAAGTTGACGTCTATAGCTTTAGCATTGTCATCATCGGAATCTTGTGCGGTAGAAGAATGTGGATTACTCACAGCCTGAAGAAAGCCAACATCTCATCAGCATCCTGCAGGAGAAAGCCAAAGGCAACCAGCTGATGAATCTCATTGATCCACGCTCCACTGATATGGAATTTCATATAGATGAAGTTCTCCGCGCCATGAACCTAGCTATGTGGTGCTTGCAAGTTGATATCAATTGAAGGCCTTCCATGTCCATGGTGATCAAGATCCTTGAAGGTACAAGTATTGAAACCGAGCTTGATTTGGACCTTGTAAATATAGACCTAATGGTGGCGAATCGAACAGCAAGATTGAATCCATTCTTTCTGGGCCTAGTTGAGGTTACACTATCCTATAGAAGAGCAGTTGCATGCAAGGCAGTCTATTATGTCCCCCCTCTCCCCCTTTTTTTGGGGGGATTTGCTGCTGTTATACAGTTATTTCTGGAGTTTCTGTTGCCCAGTCAATCAACATCCACTAATATATCTGGTGATTATTACTCGTTGTACTAAAGGCTGTAGATCCAGATTGCTCTCTCTTTCATTGAACAAACATGGAAGCACCTGAACTCTGAAACTTGTTATCTATACTTACACAGAACATACAGTGATGTAAATCAGCATGAGATTAGTTTTTTGTTTGTTTGTGATTACACATTTTGTTTGTTGAGGCACCAAAGCTCGTTCATGTTAACCATCTTGATTTGGTGAAAAGAAGCTTACGTACCAAAAAAAAAAAAGAGTAAAGTTCTGCTTTCGTGGTGAGGCAACAAATAAGTTGTATAAAAACCACATGACTGAAGTGGCTTGAGATGATGCCACATCCTGAGAAGTAGTATGTGCTCCAGGTTAGTAACTCATTGACCAGAGAAACAATGATCTGTCCAGCTCGATTCTTATCAGTTCGTGGGTTACGAGGATTGCATGCTGTTTAAACAGCGCTGCAGTTGTGCTATTTGGGTCAGTGAACTCGAGCATTTCAGAGTTGTGATACAAAAATGTCTGCTCTCCATGGAGCGAATCTAGTACATTCAGATTCAGAACAGCGCGCATAAAGCACCCCCAATCTGGTATGTGCTGTTCTTCATTTTGGCTGTGGCTCCGTGGTTGCGAAATGCATGCGAACTGAATCAAAAGGCGAGTTCCTCTGTACTTCTGCGTGTTCTTGTTCTTGTTTCTTTCTACCGCACTCACAAAAGTGAAACGATGGCCATGCTAGTCAGTTGCCTTGCCCACAAAGTAGCCCGTAGTACCAACGTTGAAAAAGTTACCGCTGCAGCTCAAGTTTACCGTTTCCGGCTGCTTTGGTGCTCTCCATGGTCATAGTAGGCTCATAGCCTCATACTAGGCCATGGCCAAAGCAAAGCACCGTGAAGTGGTGGTTTCCAAGGCGAAGCAACGCTGCAGGCAACAACAGTCACAGACAGGAGTGGCGTAGCAACAGTCATGGTCGTCCAGAAACCAAAAACGACGTTTCGGAGCCGACCCAGTGGCGCCGGCATGAAAAGACGTTTCAGCCAACATGCGGCAGTCACAAGGCGGGCGAATAAGACAGGCAGTAAACGCAGAGCCTCCCTCGAGACAGATCCTTCCCCACCACAAATCCCGAGGAGGCGCCCAACATGCCTTGCCTCTGCCTGCCCTGCCTGTACGTGAACGTGACCGCGCGCGCTCACCATGGAGCTTGCCATGGACTGTCTGGCCGGGTCACGCAACGCAACGGATGTGCAGGCGGCTGGCGTCGTCGCCTCACGAGATCGCGCGCGCTAGCTTTTCCGCCCCCGGCCACCGGGGTCACCAAAGTCCGTGCCCATCGCGTCTGTGCATGCGCTGCGTTGCTGGTATGGTATGGTATCGCCTTTTCTTCCTTTCTTTCTCCGCGCTCGATCGGGCCCGTGCCGATGCCGATGCCGCGTCGCGTGTGTGCGCGCCCGCCCGGGGCGCCAGACGTAGTAGGGAGAATCCAATTCGGTCCAAGATGCCCGCGCGCGGCCGGCGTCGTGCGTGCGTGCACGCGGGCGCGGTGCGACCGGCCGGATCCGAGGACGGACACGGACGGGTGTCCAAGCGCTGCCGCGCCTAGTAGGAGGAATCGGGACGGAGCTATGGTCGACTCGATCGGCATGGGGAAAAAGCGAGCGAGGGGTGTTGTTGGTGGAGCTGGCCGGCCGCCGGGTGAGCAAAAGCGCAAAGCGCAAAGGCATGCCATGCCATGGCCCCCGTGGTCGGCGGCGTGGCCATGGGACGGACGCCCGCTCACCTCCACCTCCCGCCCCATGCCATCACCCCTGTGCGCGGCGCATGCATGCATCCATGTGAGCCTGCCCTGCCCTTAACCTGCCGCGGCGCCGCACAGCGTGTGCCCACTAGTGCGCCTGCTGCCGTTCGTACGGGAACGAACGAACGTACCCGTTTGCTGTTGTGAATATGCCATGTCCTCCTTACTAGTTCTCTCGCTTTTTTTTTTTTTTTTTTTTTGTGTTTCCAATATTTACACGTTTGATTACTATGCAACAGCTCCTGAGATAAGGAGGTAAGGGCCCCTGAGCAGTGACCTAAACACAAACTTTGCCCCAGCACCACCATATAAGAATATCGTTTCTTATCTTAAAGAGGAAAGAGGGAAAGCAACTGTCACCAGCTCCAATGGAACACCAACATATACTGCGTCGCCGTCGCCACGAGCACTCACATGGCCTTGCCACCTTTTCTGTGTACAGTACAGTGCCCGGAGCGCGGATACGCATGGGTGTGGTAGGGCTTTTTTCATGGAATTGAGGGAGCATCTCTACCTACGATACGACCTGCAACGCCGTAGATGTGATGGGAGGGAACAATTGCCACTCACAAAAACTATTTCTGTTTGTCCAATGGCTTAAACTGGCGGCTGTCGACCGACCTTTTGGGCAACCACGAACGCTAGATTAATACAAGGAAGCTGCCGGTCTCGATCTCAGGCCGGTGTGGTCGTGATCGATCCATCGACGACCAAGACGCGTGCCAACCACGAATCCATGCATCGTCACAAACAATCGGTGCGGCAGGCCGGCAGCAGGGCCGCGCGCAGGGCAGGGGCAATAAGTTGGTGGCTGCCCGCCAGCGCCCGGACCAGCTAGCAATGCACACCTACTACTTGCAATGGCAATGCAGCAGGCCATATGCACTGTCATGCATGTCGCCGCACCGTGCATGCATTTGTCCTTAGCCCCAAGCTTACTATATATAATAAGAGTATGGTTTAGCAACTTTATTTTGTATATATATGCATATTGTCCATATGTATCTTGAGTTTCCAGTTTCCTGGCTCGGCCGTATGTTTGACCGGCATCATATCTCTTGTGGCCGGCCGTGCTATCGCGCTGCATGTGCGCTCTAGGTCGCCCAACATGTGGAGGCAAATGATGATGCGTTGCAATAGCCACCACTATCTTTCTTAGTGTAGCTAGGTTATGATGATTGGGGGGGTCTCCATAAAAATCCATGGATGGACATGGATAGATGCTGCGTGGTATATATTGGCGATCAATCGATGCCAAATTGGCAATGCCATCGATCCGTATTATGCGAGGCATCATATCATGGTGCACCAACCCGGACACAGCTGAACAAAGTGAGCGTACGTTTCGTCTTTGGGCATACCACTTTCCGAACAATTTGACTCGATCAGTGCTTTGTTTTTTTTTCCAGAGAGCCCTCCGTCAGACGACTGAATCAGTGATTAGAATGTAGCTAGGTTGTTATCACTTTTGATCAAGCAACCAAATGCATGCAATGTAAATTACGAGCACAATAGATCGATCGACCAAACTAATAACGGTGCCGTGCATGCATGTTCCAACTTCCAAGTGTGTGATGGATGAGCTAGGTGGGACGACTAGGATAAAGGCAGCAGTGACGACTACTCAACTCACGAGTGCAGCCCTGCCCTGCACTGCCGCTCGATGAGGCCCAGATACCGTAGAGAGGCATGGCATGCACTGGTCTCCCTTTCGCTACACCCCCCCTCGTGATCTGTTCCTGTGACCTTGCTGCTGGCTGCTGCGAGGTCACTGCTGCCAGATGAAGCCGACGGCAGCAGTCAGCAACAGAAAAAAGAGGCCGGAGTGGTCACAACCCCTGCTGTGGTGGTCCTCGAGAGAGAGAAATCAAGACGAACGGCATTGCGTGCGATGTTCATTGTTCCATGGGTTTGTGGAGTCTCAAGGAGCCGAGCACTGCTACTGGACCATGGCGGTCGTCCGTCGGCAGCACACAGGAAAACGATGTTTCCATGCGCCGTGCCGAGACGTCCTAATCGAGCTCGCCGATCGATCGATCGATCATCGCGCGCGACCTGCAGGTGCCATGAACACGTAACATGTTTCGGCAATTATGGCCGGCTGGCTCGCGTCGTCGTTGCTCACCAAATTCCGATCCATGCATGGCAACAGCCACAACAAGACACAATTAAGTTGCCATGCATAAACTCCACTAGGCGTGCATAACTTATTACGTGCTTGTCGTCTTTACTTGTTTGTCCATCCCTGCACTGAAGTAGTGACAATTGGCCGGGCGTCCATCCTATGTAGGCGCGGCGGCTAGGCAACAACAATAAGGCTTTAGGTGTAGCTGAGATATCCAACCGTTAGCGACAGACTATGCCATCATCAAGTGTGGTGCATGGCTGAGATAGTATCCGTTAACAGCGTAGCATCTAGCTTCCAAACGAGGATAAGCATCAAGTGTCGTTGGAAATTCACATCAACAACCTGCTGTGTCCAAGTCGATCGATCGGAGCCATGCATTGAAGCCCTGAGAGTGAACTGTGTCTCTACTCCATCCACAATCCACATGCAATGTCTGATCGTCTTCAAAAATCTTGGTTATTCCGTGGGGCCCACCATATCCGTAGTATGATTAGTCAACATCACCTACATATCTGGTATTAAACACACACGTAATCTACGCGCTTAACGCGCAATATCTGTGGATTATTGTGTCTCCGGGGATTGCTAGCTACTGATCCAGACTAAATTTTTTTTACCTGGGCTCCCATCACCAATGCATAATATGTAGTAAGTTTTTGGTTAAAAAGTGTAATTTTATTTAGCATAACAACTTTCCTAATTTTTTATTATCATGGAGTGATTTGTGTCTTTTTTTTTATAGAACTTTTCGTGTCAATTGAGCTTTGACATGGTTGTGGAGCCTCGAATTACTAATACTCAAACTATACGTATAGAAAAAAATAAAAAATATATATAGGTGAAACAAGAATGTTTTAAAAGGAACACAGATAAGAGTTAAAAGGGAAACGTCACTGGAGCAGCACATTGCCCGTCACGCTGACGCAGACGCTCCCAAGCAAAAGTCAAAGGCTACATACCGCGCTAGTAGTAGGAGCCGAGTATTTTGTATGGCAACAGAACAGAAACCCGGGAAGAAAGTTCTGTTGTATTATTTACAATACTCGTAGCAGTACCGATGCACACACACTAGACAAGACACTCGTACACGCATCATCGAGCTGGGAGCTGGCCGCTGCTGCTGCGGCGCCCGGATTCACGCACGAAACGCCCGCAAAACGCACTGGAACTGGGCCGGCAAAGCCGGGCGGGCCAAAGACGACGGGGACGGTGCGGTGCGAACAGGGCGTGAGTGTGTGCTGCGTCAGCCTGCCGCTGCCCAGCGGCAGCGTCGTCTCGTGGCGAGCGTGACGAGCCAGCAGCACAGCAACGTGCCGTAGGCCTCCCCGGCCGCCGCGGATCCCGAGGCCGGCCGTTCCCCCAGCCGCGTGGGGTCCATCCACTGGCACGCGCCAACAAAGCCCATCCCCGAACCGTCCCTGTCCCGACCCGGTTCGGTTCCGGCTCGGCTCGCGCGGCGCCGGCGAACCCAACACCCACTTGGGCAGGGGCAGGAGGGGCTTGGGCGTGATGATTGCGCTCTGACGAGACGGCGGCTGTCCAGGCACGGCCCCGCCACCCACTCATCCCGTTTGACCACGAAACAAGCCGTGGCCACGACTGGGCCCCAAGCGTCAGCGACCGACGTACTAGTACTCCTTTGCAAAAGCTGCTGCTGGCCCCCACCCCGACCCGTCTCGTTTTTAACCGTCTCCCTCGCCTACCCGGACCGAGGGGAAGGAATTACCGTCTCTGCCCCTGGCTGTTTGGCGCAAGCTCTCACTTCCACCTGGGCCCCTTTTGCCAGGGTAAAGAGTGAGCCGGGTGGGGTAACTCCTCTGGTGCCATCACCGTTCTTACAGCTCAGCTTAGCTCCACCCTCCTCACTCTCACTCACTCCCCAGCTAGCGTTACAATAGGAGGGAGGAGGAGGCAGCAGGCTGCAGCAGCCACAGCAGCGGCGTAGTTGCAGGCTACCAGCAGCAGCAGCAGCAGCAGCTACAGCAGAGCAGCGGCGGCTGCGTTCAGACTACTACTAGTTCCTGGCAGGCAGTTCCTGGCAGGCCTGCTCCTCCGTCTCCTTCCCCAAATTCCACCCCTCATCAGACAATAAACATAAACTAATCACCAAAGCAAGCGAGGCGAGCAGGTTGCGGCCACAAGGAACCGCGCACGCAGCCGGGCAGCAGAGCAAGCAGATCCGCGAGATCCGGCGGGCCGCCGATGACGAGCGGCGCCGGGGAGCGGCGGCCGGGATCGGGGGCACGAGGGTGCCCACGTGGAGGGAGCGCGAGAACAACCGCCGCAGGGAGCGCCGGCGCCGGGCGATCGCCGCCAAGATCTTCGCCGGCCTCAGGGCCTACGGCAACTACAACCTCCCCAAGCACTGCGACAACAACGAGGTGCTCAAGGCGCTCTGCAACGAGGCCGGGTGGACCGTCGAGCCCGACGGCACCACCTACCGCAAGGTCTGCTTCACTTCTTGCCTACCTTCTTGCTGCTTCACTTCCTGCCGTCTTAATTGCTCCGCCGGCTGGCCGGCCGGCCGGCTGGCCTCTCGACGGTTCGGTTTCTGCTTTGACGGCGCTTTGAGTAGATTGCTTCTGCTTCTCCCTTGGTTGCTCTAACTGTAGGACCAATTGCTTCCAGTCGCTTGCAGCGATCTGAGCAGCGCTAGCTAGAGCATGTTTGCTTAGTTCTTGTTTCGACTAGACTAGACGAGTCTCGCCGGAGACGCTTCCTCGGCGCGTCTCTGTCTTGAGGGAGGCAAGGGACGACGGCGCACTGCTCTGTATAACAACTTGGGTGGGATGCAATGCAATGTAGCGATTTCGTTGGTTCGGTAGAAGGACCGATCTTGGGCTGCTCCTCCTGCTCTCGCTATATTCCCATGGATTTGGAGCTATCTTTACTTGCTTTCACCTCTGTTTTTGTCTCGGTGCTATGTTTGGCTGCTCTGTTGTCGCGCCAAGGGAAACGGCAGCTTGATTTACAGCCGTTTGACGGCGGGTTAATCTGCCGGGCAAGCTCTGTAATTAGCTAGGATTTCGAAAAAAATAAGCCCTTTTTGTCAAATTAGGAGAAGGGAAATGTTGCTTTCCTTTTGGCAATAGCTCAAGGCAATTCTTTTGGGGATGGCATTGGCAGGCATGCTTTTCTTGTTCCTTCCTAGTATGACCAAAAGAAAAATCTCAAGATTTTTGTCAGCTACTACCACATTTCTCTTGGTCCCTCCGGGAAGGTGCTCGGTTCAGTTTGGGTTGGGATTCAGTCAATTCGGTAAAATGCGTGCAGCATATCACGTCCAGGCTGATGCTGAAAAAAAGCAGGCCTTATCAGAAAAGCACAAAGCATAGTTCAACATGATTTTTTGCCATGTGCACATGTAGCCACTGGCCACTGCTCTCAGAAACCAAAAGCATTAGTTTTTCACTTTGCTTTTGAGGCTTGGGCCAAAACTGTTTGGTAACGTTGAGACTTTCGAATTTGCATACCTTGGGTTGCTTCATTGGCTGCCTTTAATTTGTTCTATGCGGTTTGCAACACTTGTGTTTACTCATTTTGTAATCAATAAATGCCGAGGTGTACTTGCTTGCGTGTAGCATTTTCAACTGATTAATCCAAATCTTCTGTGTAACTTTTGTAACTTGCTTGCGTGTAGCATTTTCGTTTACAAAAGGGTGAACAGGGAAGTAACTGATTTTCTGTATAATTTGCCTGCTCTAGTTTTCTGCTTTACTACAATTCTCAGTGCGTTTAATGTTATTTTCGATGGCAAAAAATTGCATAGTAGATTGATTACTGTTTAGTAATGATTTTCTTCTTGATGCAGGGATGTAAACCTCTGGCAACAGAACGGCCTGATCCAATTGGAAGGTCGGCGTCACCAAGCCCTTGCTCTTCATATCAACCCAGCCCACGAGCTTCATACAATCCAAGCCCAGCATCCTCTTCGTTTCCAAGCTCTGGATCCTCCTCTCACATTACTCTTGGCGGGAATAACTTCATGGGTGGCGTTGAGGGAAGCTCTCTTATCCCATGGCTAAAGAACCTTTCCTCGAGTTCCTCGTTTGCCTCCTCCTCCAAGTTCCCACAGCTTCATCATCTCTACTTCAACGGTGGTTCCATCAGTGCACCAGTAACACCTCCATCCAGCTCTCCGACACGCACACCTCGCATCAAGACTGACTGGGAGAATCCAAGTGTTCAGCCACCATGGGCTGGGGCAAACTATGCATCTCTTCCAAACTCCCAACCGCCCGAGCCCTGGGCACCACCAGGTTGCTCCAGACCCAGCATGGCTAGCCGGGTTTCAGATATCATCTGCTGGTCCTTCATCTCCAACATACAGCCTTGTGGCACCAAATCCTTTTGGTATTTTCAAGGAGACCATCGCCAGCACCTCAAGAATGTGCACCCCTGGACAGAGTGGAACATGCTCTCCTGTAATGGGTGGTGTGCCAATCCACCACGATGTCCAGATGCTTGATGGTGCCCCAGATGATTTCGCCTTTGGAAGCAGCAGCAACGGCAACAATGAATCACCTGGTCTTGTGAAGGCATGGGAGGGGAACGGATACACGAGGAGTGCGCCTCTGATGAGCATGAGCTGGAGCTCACCCTTGGGAGCTCAAAGACTCGTGCAGATCCCTCCTGATCATGCTACAAGAGTCAAGTCTTCACCTGGGTTCTTACTTTCATCTTTATTCGGACAGCGCTCTTCTATTTTATGAGTTCAGTGTTTGTAGAAAGAGAGAAGGGATTCAGAGATCTTATCGCGGTCCTCTGGAGATGATATCCATCCTCTTTCAAGGATCTGAACTTATTCTAGCCTAAGCAAATTGTTAACTTATTTATTTCATTTTTCTTCATTTCTGTTTTGTCTCCCTCAAGAAATGAAAAAAGAAAAAAAAAAAAATTGCAAGGGAAAAGAGTGCTTGCAGGGAACCTTAGAGAAGTCGGAGAACTGGTCATTCGTCAGCAGTAGCTGAGATCCCTGTGGCATTCATATGCCCTTGTAAATTAGCTCCAGTTGTCCTTTATATATGACTATTATTGTCGTACTTGTGTCGAGAGTGTGTACATTGTATGGATCATTCATTAGTTCTGTCGTGCCTTTGCTGATTGAAGTGTTTAGTTCAGGTGGTTCCAAATTTTAGGGTATATAAGGGCGTTGCTGCCATATTATACCCGTATATTTCTTTTCTTCTCATATCAAAATTCCAGGGAAGATACTCCGCATGTGCCTAACCTGTGTGATTGCTTCTGTGGTGGGTTGAATTCACATTTTTGATGCAGAGTTACTGAGTCACCCATGATATTTCACCTGGACTTTCTTGCAGAATTGTTGTTGCATTTGCAGCAAATCAGCAATGACCTCAATTAACGCAGGACATGACAATTCTTGTCAAGAGAAGAAACAAGAAACTCTCAAAAGTAAAAAAAGATATTGAGACATTTTCTTAGATTTTTTCTATGATTTTATTACATTTCTATTTCTCTACAAGGTATATTGTCTCCTTATGCTTCCACGACAGGCTAATAGAGCAGCACCTCATAGATTAGTGAAGCATGCCCGGCAGTCTGCATCACATTCTTTGAATTCTTAAACAGGGTTCTGCATGAAAGTTGTGCTACCATGCGAGCACTCCAGAACATTGAGTGGGGAACATTTCGTCCCATTTCTGTAATTTGTTGCTAATTAATACATGGAAGACCATAAAAAATAATTTACGTTATTTCAAGTTTCTTGTCCAAAAAACATATTGCAATATTATCGCAGCACATGTCGCCAGGGATATTCTTACCAAAGCAGTGTTGCAGCAGGCGTGCCTGCTTGATTGTATGCATTTAAACAAACATGCCGGATGCAAAAGGTGCTGTCTAGAACAACGGTTATCCTCGTATGAATTAACTTCATATTGCCCTTGATCAAAGTTTTTCCTGACAAAAATTCCCTCTCTGCTTCCAATTGATGTTTTTTTTTCTGTGTGTTGACAGTATTTTTTTTTTTATATTGAAAGCAACAGAGTTGTTACTTGGGTTACCAGTATACAACACTGCCAAGTGTAGGTCTTAGACCTTGCTTATATTGAAAGCAAGTAAGCAACAGAGTAGTTACCGGGTTACCAGTTTACAACACTGCCAAGTGTGGACTCAGGCACCACCGATTCTAACAAACAGAAAACACCACAGCCAAAACCTTCTGCTCTAATACTAAACAAAAGAGACGACAGAAAAGAGCAAACTAAACAAAGCACGCCCAGGTGCAGACTTCATCATCCTCCCTTCCGTGCTTTAAGTGCATTTCATCAACTTGAGAGCCCGCAAGTACCTTCTTCATCATCTTGAGAAGTACCTGCACTTCGCTCTTGTCCTCCTTTGCTGGTACCTGCAAAAAACCATACGCTTTATAAGCTAATTCTTCAGATGGTTTCGGGACTATTTTAGAGAACACAAGGTCATTTCTACTTTTCCATAGAGCCCAACTTATGGCTGCTAAATTCAACCATCTAGTTGTGAGGTGGTCAGCTGTTTCCTCCTTTCCACAGGATTTGCAAAAATGTCAAACCATACGATCTTCTTTTGCAGAGTAGATCTGTCTGTATTCTATCATGACAGGCCATCCATAGAAAATTTTGTACCTTGAGTGGTATCTTTACTGTCCACATCTCCATCATCCTTTGCAGCCAGGACTCCACCAAAGGCATTAATCTGTAGACGCTTCTAGTTGTGAATTTACCTGTCTCCTGGTCGTCCCCCCAGTAAGGCTAATCTCCTTAAGTGTCTCCAACATTTCTCCATTCCTCATTTAGAATTCCACTCTATTTGCGATGGGCTTGATCTGAATTGCATGGTATCAATGAAGAAAAAGGCAGCGTTCATGCAGGCTGTCCATCACGAATTCACGGCGTATCGGCGTGCAGCTGTACTTGCAAGACTGGCTGTCATGTGCAAAGTACACTCACACACACAAAAAAAAAAGTTTTGCTATGGCCATAAAATCGCGTCTGCTAGACATTAATGCCATTGTCATGCGGCAGTGGTTCATGCTGTTTGTACATTACTGCCAGATCCAATCAAGCTTTCATGTCCTTGCTACATCCATCTTGTCCCCCCATCCCCCTCTTAGTAGACACTACGGGCACAAAGTACCATCCCTTATTACTAAACACTTCGGGCACAAAGTACTCGAGGAAGATTTAGGCATTTAGCAACATCAACATCTCATCTCCAGAAATGAGATGGTACAAGTGGATTCAGAGTTAACTTTGATAACACTTGAACAAATGGATATTTTTTTTTCATTTCTCACGAGACTTGTAACCATATTTACAGCATTTACAGAGTGGTTTGTGGTTCCAAATACATCTGTTTGATGTAAAACAATGGATGGTCAGGTGTACACTTGCATCATCACCAACTAGGAATAAGATAAAGAGGGCAAATCTAAGACCCAGAAATAATTCAATTCACCAGGCTATAATGCATGTCAGAAACTAAAGAGAAGTCTCAAGTTTTTTTTTCCTTTCTTTTTAACCCAGGACTCAAGAGATTCACTTGTTGATCTTATCAAATAATACAGATAAAGCTTTGTATAGAGTTGCGGCAGCAGGCGGTTTTTTGGCACCGAGCCAAGAAGGATTTCTGAGCCCTTGATTGGACCACCATAAAATCGTGCATTTACTGAGTCTCGAGTGGATACCACACTTCCATTGAGTGCACAGCCCACAAAGGCACCTGCCAGAGAAACAAAGAACTGAGACTCTGAGAGTGACAAAAGGCAAAGCTAATGAAACATCAATGTCAGATCACTAATAGAGTCAAAGCAGATCCCGACTTCAGCAGTACAAGCGATCAAAACAAAAGCTGAAAAGATGTGTGTTGAGCTTGTTGAGCTCAAATACAATATAATTAATGAAACTGGATGAATTGTAGAATGCTGCAAGAACGAAGATGCCAAATGATGCTAAGTTTTGCTGCACTGTAGAACTCACTATATATGCGTTATACTGATGTGTGATTCAACTGACTGAAGCAAAGGTTGATGTTTTTAAGATAATCTGAATGTACTACCTTGAAGCAGCTAGCTGCGATGCCAAACCATCATGTTTCATTTTATTCAACTGACTGGAAGTTGAAACTCCCCACAATATCTTATTAGCTGCCATACGTGACAGATACCACATGGCTCAAGGTTTATGAACTCCCCAGAAATTGAAGTCTGGTCTACACTACACGTAATATAGAAAGCCCGTCTTTGCAATTGTTGGAAATATTTGCTTAAGAGCATTCACAAACTACTTTCTAGTACAACATAAGATATATATATGGCTAAAGTCCAATTGTCCAATTTTCTCAATTCTGTGTTAGTACACAGGATTTGACCTGTAGTGTTTGATTCTTGGGCCATTTGCATGACTGCCCTTGTTTTGAGGTCTAATTGCTTGTTTGCCCTTGTTTTTTAACTTTGCATGTTTGCCCCGGTTTTAGTCTTCCAATTGCATGGTTGCCCCTGAAAATGTGCGATTCGAGCTCAAAACAGGGGAAAACAGGGGCAACCATGCAATTGGAAGACTAAAAACAGGGGCAAACATGTAAAAAAATGAGGGAAAACGAACAATTGGACTTTAAAAAAAGGGCAGTCTAGCAATTTTCCCTTGATTCTTTGGTGAAAACTGGTCCAAAGCAGTTCTCTGCCAGAAACATGATGCTTGGACTGGACAAAACCTCACCAGTAAACAGATAGATGAGATTAGCGCAACCTGCAACTCTTTTAACTTTTTTACTGCAAGTGTTTGATTTTTTATTTTTTTTGGGACAACTGTAAGTGTTTGATGACAAGAGGCTCACTGTCAGAAACGTGCTGCTTGGAAATAAATCACTAGTAAACAGACAGAGCTCATCGAAAAGAGCAAAATTAGTGCAACCAGTAACTCTTTACTTATCTTTTACTGAATATTTTTCATTCACCACATTGTGAAGTAACAAATATGCAGAGATTAATCTGTCAACCAAGGACCTGGAAACTTTTTACTAACAACCAAACTAGTTGGTATTCAATATCCTGTCAGATTTCTTTTCATTACTAACTGGTGAACAGTTTCAGGAACAATAGAAGAATACTTTCCATAGAGCAATGTGGTCAAATCGGAAAAAAGTGGAAACATCATTAAACCATACCTTTGCTACAGCTGTATGTGTAACAGGCAGCATAACCACCATCACCAGCACGGAAATCAGCCTCTGCCACTGGTCCAAAATGACCAGCAGAAGCACTAATACCAGCCCCCATGGACATATGTGCATTTCCACTGAAAGTTTTGATGGCATCTGTGTTCCTAAGAACAATGATGTAGTCGGCCAACTCACCTCCAGCCTAAAAAGGTACAAAATACAAAAAATATTTCAAGTGTTAGAAGGCCTTAGTTATAACCAAAACACAAGCTTGATGAGATTATTACCTGAACTCCATATCCAAGACCGCAAGTAGAGATGGCAGAAGGAGGGGACCAAGAACCATCACCTCTCCGAAAACCACCAATCCAGTACCGATTTTGTATGTAAGCATCATACCAACCTTTACCTCAGTGATGATTGCAAAATCCTTTTGCCTGTCTGAGAATTGAATCAGGGATCGACTTCTCAGGTTTCAGCTCTCCCACCTGAATATTGCAAGCATAAAACATTTTGTGATTACGTCCTTATTAACAGCAAAGGATTGACTAACAAGAAGCATGTGTGTCTGGAAAAAAAAAGAAGAGGAAATAATTGAAAGAGTAAACTTTATTGTGGTCCCCAGATTTTGAAAAGTATATGACTAGCTTATAAATGGAACCACAAATTGTAAAGGCAATGCTGATCTATGCAAATGCTTCAGCTATGCAGTACCTCATCAAGTGTATTATAAATGGGAAATTGGATTTAAATTGGCCTAATCATGGTGTTGACAAAAGCAGAAAAATAACCAGTTCATTTCTAAGGCAGTTTGCACGATATGTCACATACATCAGATCACTTATTTGTGTCCTAAAGTCGACCAACAATTTTATCTTCCTAAAATAAAATTGATGAGCAATAATGTTTGACATTTGGAATAACTTCTCACATATATACAAGGTGCCTTGGTAAGCTAGGAACTGTGCTACAAGTTTGTAGAGAAAAATGATTTGTCAAATTGGCAAGCATGAAGGCCACAGTCAAATTATACTTTTTGGGAAACATGAAGACTTCATGAACTATTTAAATGTATTAACTTGGATACTATTCAACATAGTTCATGAAGCCGCACACAAATTTAGTTTGGATCTGGTAAAGTAGTAAATTACTTCAAGAGTTTAAGCAAGGCTGGAGATTTATAGAGCTATAATAAGATTACCATCTAGTCTAGCTAATTAATGCCTGTAGCATTGGATAACCATTGGTTGAGCAGAAATTGTGGTTTAGGAAGAATCAAGGCATGGGAACAAATGCTTTCTAGGAAAAACAGTGAAATGATTAACAACAGAAGGCATTCAAAGTGTTGGATATGAATACCTTACAATAACCATGTATGGAATTTGCAGCTTTGTAGATCTCATACTCCATACTGACTGCCCATGGGATGTTTATCCATGACCTCAAGGTGCTCAGGTCTGTCAAGTCTTGAGTTGGAACTTGACAGGCACGACTGAATCGATTCATCAAATAAGGTTGAATACACTCAAGACGCACTCCACAAACATCACAGACCCTTTGAGGATCTGAGGTCATGAACTTCGGGGCATCAAGCTTCTACCCTTTGAACAACCACCACAAAATATGCCACCACAAAATCGACAATGATGGCGAGTGCAAATTATTGGATGGAAACGTGCTCCGCAAAGCATACAAGAAGGGGAAGCACTATCAGGCAACCACTTTATTGGTTCTGTCTCAAGGAGAGCATGCTCAGAACCAGCACTGATATCTTCAAGTGTTTGGGCCTTATCCTTCAAAGCCTCTTCAAGGAAAAAATCTGAAATCATAGACATGCCGTGCGTCCCCTAAATCAAATGATGCCATGGATAATATTTTATCCTTCCTGCAACAGCCATCTCAGAGAGCACATCCCACATTGTCATCTCCAAATTTTCTTCGTCAATATCCCACTTATATTCTTCCTCTGGGAAGCCTGCACTATTGTAACCAAAGCCCTGTTGCCACTTTCGTCGTGATCATGTTTTTGTCATCGGTGGAACAGAAGGAGGCACCCATAGGATACCAGTTTGTTCACAAGGAGGGGAAACTGTCATAGTTGTTTTCTCCGGATTCCATCACAGCGGTCATCTCATCGCTGAAATCATCAGAATCGACAACACCAAGCCTTTCTTCCTTGAAAACTTCAGGAGGTGGATCCCTAGCTCCCTTCTCAAATATGTGGGGGCCTGATTTTCACAATAATCCATAACCTTAAATAATTTTATCATACTTGAATTTAGATGTTTTCATACTAAGAAATAGCGCAAGATGGCCAAATCCTATACAATTTAAGTTGTCTATTGCTAGGTCATCAAATATTTCGGTTTACTAGATCAACCATTCTGATAATAACAATAATAAATGAAAAAACAGAGATCTAGTTTTATAACATTACAAGCTAAATGAGGTAGGGGCCACATTTGGAGGATACAGGTATTTCTAAAACTCAATTTTTTTTTTCCATGCTAAAACATCAAATAAGAAAGTGCATAAGTAGTCCAGACACTGATCATGGGTCAGGACATAGGAATGCACTGCTTGACAAACATGCATTTTGTGTATCAAGGGAATGAAAAATTAGAAGGGTTATAGTCTCTTGCTTCCATACACATTAACCAGCAACAGCGCTGCTCAAACTTATACACACAAGCAGAAACCTGAAAGCTCCCAACTTTCCCCACGTGCTCCGCCCCTGACCCCAAAGCGCGCTTCCCCAGTCTAGGAAGAAACCATCACGCGGATATTCCCAATCTACCGGGCAGACAGATTCAGTATCAGATTCAGATGAATCGAGGAGGGTGTGCTCGATTACCGCCGTTGGCGAGGGAGACGCGTCGGGTTCGTCGTCCCACATCACCGGCGCGTCGCAAACCCCGGCCTCCTCCTCCTCGCCGCTGCCGCCGCCGCTGCCGGCGGCGGCGGCGGCTGGGACCTGCGGGGCTCCAGGTCGTACGGCTCGATCGGAGGGTAGAGGCGATCAGTTCCCGCCATGTCGCCAACACACGGCGGCTCCTCGAATCCCGGGAGAGAGGATCAGCAATCGAGAATACTGTTCCGTGAAGAAGGGGAAGATTGAAGGTCTAAACTGGCGACGAGACAGGAAGGAGAAGAGAAGAGGGAGACGGGAGGAACAAGTTAAATTTCGTGGTATACAGCAGACTTGGCATCTTATCTTAGTATTAGTAGTATAAATAAATTAGTATATACGTATTATAGTACAAATAGTAGGAATATATATAAAAGGTGCCTTGATTAACTGCTAATAATATATTTTGAATTGCTGTTGATGCACGAATACACATCGTCACGGACACGCTGCTTAATTGCTTGTGGCGTAAAAAAAAAAAAAAATTATCTTGAAAAAAAATCATCAGAAATACTGATACAAGTCAATTATACCGGGCAAAAAATCATCAGAATTGCTGTTAATTCGCAATCACCGAAGCAATCGCAGTCTACACTTGAGTCCATATAAACCCGGTATTCGAAATCTCGAGTGATTTCAAACTCATCAACAACATACAACAGGATCGTTGAGCTTGGTAGTAAAATCCGCGGTATTTCAAACCAAATTCGATATACTAAACATCGAGTGCGTATAATTTATTACAAACTCAGGTTCAAGTGCGGAAGCAGTAGTTTGCGAAAACCAAATAGTCTTTTAACGAAAACAAATATAAGATAGTGCCAATAGATAGTCATCCCTGTAGCAGCATGAGACAGGGGATATAGATTTGCCTTGCCCGGCCTTACTCTTCATCAACGGGAAATGAGACAAGTCTTACGGTAACCATGGTAAACATGCTCACCAACAACAACGGAATAAAACCCCGAGTACAAAATACTCAAATTAGACTTACCCGTCCCAAAATAAAATAAAAAGACTCCAAGGATTATGCTAGGCTTTATCCGGGGTTTAGCCGACTCACATTAATTTGGCAAATAAGATTGTTTAGTGAGCCTATACATGCTACTATATTTTTCCAAGTTAACAGGGTACTTAATTAATTATATAACATAGATCCTGTATAGTCAAGATTAATCATTGCTCAGTAGAATAAATAACAGCATAAGTAACTTGATCAGGATTATATCAGCTGTAACATGATAAATAACATATAGTGTAGTGATTAAGACTACATTGCCGTTGAAGCAACCCGGGTTCTCACCAACCAGGAGAGATGGCGATTCGAATCGATTTGCAAACCAGCTGGCGAATACCCTGACACAAACCAGGTCTACTTTGCAAAGGCAGACCCGATCACTCCCAGGACGTTACGGGTCGTAAAGTCTCGGTCTTGCCGGCTACCCCCTCCTTCTCGAGCACCCAAGTGAGCGTAAGCAACGAGTACGACCTCTCGTGCGCATCTTCTTGTGCCCGATTAACCACACCAACCATCACCAAAGGAGGAGCGATAAAACGAGCATGGCCGGCCCCTAACATTCTCACGAGCTTCGTGGCTCACGACCCCGCGGAGCCTACTAAATGCCAGGTACGTTCAACTTCCAACCACAGCCCGACAAAGTATGAGTCCTTAAACGATCAGGTGAAAAAGACCACAAGTTTCACCCAATCTAACATGTTTTAATTTAACAGGTTCTCAGCAGCAGCTTGACAATCACCCATGTGATTGTTCACAACATTTCCTCAAGTGACCGGAATCACTGTCTACTGCAATCATGATACTGAGCATTAACCTAGACCTCTATATAGGATAGGGCAACTTTCAACAAGGATCATAATGCATCAACGGTTTCAACCATTTCCCTAAACTTAATGCAGGAAACATATAAAAAGACTCAACTCAATTTAATTGGAAGAATTAGGAAAGGGCAGAATGCTCCGGGGCTTGCCTCGCAGAACGTTGCGGAACGTGCTCCGGACACTTTCGATCAACTTCGTCGGTCGACCCTTCGTCTCCCGTGACTCCTCGGACTGCACTCCCGGATGGAACAGCTCCCCCGGCTCCTCGATCAGCTCCTCCAGAACTTCCCCCGATCCTGAGATGATGCATATGATGGAGAAAAGATATAATTACTATTACATGAATATCAACTTGCATAAAATAAAACATGTATGATGGATGAATGCTTCATGATGTAAGCTATTAGTAAGTGCATATCTCTTCTGCAGAAACATAACTTAATCTACACAAGAAACACTAACAAGCTACATCAAGCAACACCTTATCTCTCTCTCGACAAGAAATGACAGCTAGACATGCTTTGTCACTAAAACAGATCACACGTAGAGTTCTACAACTCCAAATTCAGTGAACTAGGACTCTATGGAAAGCTAACAAAATTTCCTACAAAACATTCCACATTGTCCAGAGCTGAATCTGAACCTAATAGCCTCGAAATTGGGAAAAACAGAGGCTCTGTTTTCAGCCCAAACATCACATACAACCTCCATAACTCACAAACTATTCATGCAAATTATCTCAAACTTAACCAGCAAGTAAATCAAGTAATTATCTACTAAATAAACCTACTGGACATGTCAAAAGATAATCTAAAGCACATGAAATGATATGCCCTAGCAAACACTACACTTGCACACTACAATCAAATAAAATGCTAGAACAAGAAAATGTCAAAACTACTAAGCTGATCAAACCAAGCTTACTAACAGGTCATAATCATGCTAGGAACACATAATAAAAATACTAACACACATTACCTTCATATAAACATATATTTCTAGCCTATTTTCCATGCACCATAAATATGATAAATACACAACCACTTCAGAAAATTCTACAAAAATTACCAGAGCATCTTACTGGAATATAACAGCTACCATAAAAATATCATGGTAAGATCATGCTCCTACAGCCCTACACAAAAATGACAAGTTTACACTAAACCTAGGCATGAAAATACTTTGTACTATGAAAAGTGTCAGACAATAGATTTCTGAGTATGTAAAGCTACTGAAACCTATCAAGAACCACCACACCAAGTTTTACATCCAAAACCCTAGTATTCATTTTTTTCTATGAATTTCTAAAGATCACACAAAGAAAAAGCACATAAATAGAAAATCACATTTCTTCTACAGAACATACCATGCATGATATTTTTTCCTAGACTCTACTCACAAAAACAAGCAATTTTCATACAGAAAGCATATTTTTATCTTGCACCACTTAAAAGATATGATTTTCCTCAATTTACATGCATTTCTAGCCATAAATAAAACTCTATATAAAAGTTACCAGAAAATAGGATTTCATATTTTTATACTGTAGCCTATCTCCTAACAAGCATGGCAAAATTTGTTTCACTCAAAATGGACTCAAAATGACCAAGATATGAATTTCTAAAGCATTTCATTCAAATATGGAAAAAAAAAAAAAAGAAAAGAAAGGAAATCGGGCGGGGCCCGCGTGTCAGCGACACAAAACAGGGCACGGCGGGTCGGTCGGCGACGGATTTTCACCGGCGGTGACCAAATCATGCAACCAAGTACTCTAATCGACACTACTCGGCGAGGCGGACGCGTTGGTGCACTTGGTTCGCGCGCTAAAACCGACTACAACGGCGACGGCGGGCGTATGGCGGCTCAGCGGCCAGCGGACGTCCGGCGCTCCGGCCGTTCTCCGGGCGAAAGGCGGCGAACCAGTGGCCGTTCTCGACTCTCCTAGACCTAACTAGGACATGCAAGCAAGCTAGAGGCCTAATCCGAAGCAACGACGGGCGACACACCGCGGCGCATGCACGGCGGCGCCACGGGCCGCGCCGGCGACGACACGCTGCCCCGGCGAAATGGCGGCTCGATCTACTCATCCACCTAGCTCTAGAGCTCGAGCACCCTAAGGCGACTTCAAAACGCGAAAAAAAAGAAGAAAGCTCGATCTACGAAGTCACAAGGACAGCTTGCCCTAACGGGCGCCCATGGCGGCTCGCCGGTACGGCGCCGGGATGGGAGAAATGGGGCGCTCACCGGGGCTTTACCTCGATTCGACGACGGATTCGCGTAGCACACGATGGGACGAGGCTAGGGGCTGCGATTTGGCGCGTTTGGCTCGACGACGGCGACGAACCGCGGCGGCGGAGCTTTTCTCATCGCGCGGAGCGGTCGGGCGGGGTGGGAGTGAGGCTAGGGTTTCGTGGCGCGCAGGCGCGCTGCTTTTAAGGCGCGGTGCGTGGGTCCGGGCTGTACATCGGCGGCGGGCAAGCGGCCACGTTGCCATGGCGCTGTCGGCCCGGCGGCCGGCCGATACCACCCCCTACTGTTTCTGAAATCAGTCCTGGTTTTTGGCCTGTACATCGAGATCCGTGTAGAATTTGGAAAAAGTCAAAACATCAACTTTGTAGAGAATTTCATCAGCTACAAAACACTCAATATGAACTTTTTCTAATTCGTCCTAGATTTGAAACTAAAAAATTAAAAACAGCAAGGTCAAACTAAACTAGTCAAAACAGAGTTTGAATTTGACTCAAATTTGACCCAAACTGTTGGGCACTATTTGAACCCTTTCCAAACCTTTTCACAAGAAACTTACAACAGATCATTTGTTCCACATAAAAAGTACTTCATTTCATCTATAGAAACTTTTTGCTAAAAACACTTCTATCAAGCACTTTTGAAATGAGTTTCAAAATGGGTCAAAGAGGTTTGACACTCTAGGGCTATTTTATAAAAATTTTCTAAATGGAAACACAAGCTCAAACATGGTCCTAAATTATGTCAAAAAATATATCTAGGCACAATCTAGGTCCAAAACTTCATTATAGCAAAGATCCTATAGTAGCTAGATCAAACAAGCCTGAAATGAGAGCAACTCAAATTAAATGCTAATATGAACTTGCTCATGCATGAAATGATGATGATGCTATGCAAATGATCATGCTTTCAAGATGCTTAACACCTAGGGTGTTACATGTGCAACCGATCAAACTAGCGAAGGTTAGCCCATGCAACTAACGAGATAACACCTTCGCCCCGACCGTGTGTTTGCTTCACAGGGACCGAAAGCGATCAATTGACTAGGGAGATCGCGGGACTGGCGGAGATCACGACTCCGCCACGGCATCCCGTTTCTCCCCACGGCGCAGACGGAAGTGAAGGTCTCCGCCAGCAAAGGGGCCGGCTCCAACTAGGCGAAGGTGTCCCACCCGGGATCCTAAGGCCAAGCGTGAAGGAGCCGGCGGAGGCTACCCGTCGCGGAGGTGCCTTCCAAAGGGCCGGCGAGGCAAAATGGGCCCCGGGCGGGGTGGACACCCGCCCACCAAGCAAGGCGACCACAGGTGTGAAAGGACGGGTGTGAAAGGGCGAAAGGCCCCCTGCGTAGTGAGGGAAAAATCGGAATATGCCGAGCATCTTTAGGGACAGAATTGTAACTTTGTATCCCTACCTATTTGTAAACTATAAATAGAGGGCACTGCCCTCCATGTTGTTGGTTGGTGAATGAAACTTATTGCTATTTAATACGAGTATTTCATACTTAGCTTTTCTCCACATCCCACTCCCTAGAGCAACGCCCGGGCGGAGATCTCATCTCCCCCGTTGGAAATCACAAGTTTCAACACTATAACCCAACTTCTTAATTAGTAATACAACTCCACGTCAGTTATACAATGTTCATGAACGCCGCACCATATAAAACATAACCTTAATTACTAATATAACTCCGCATCTGTTATACAATGTTTATGAACATCACTTACTACCACTTAAAGCATAACACCGGTCTCTATAAGCACCTCCGAAAGACAAAGCCGGTAGATCTAGAGATTAATGAATTGCTAGTAAATTCTGAAATAAATTTAGGAAAATGAGAACACTCGTGCCAAGTCGAAGATTTAACTTGGGTGAGCAGGTTTCAATATAGTACCTAACTAGCTGATTTATAATCGGTTAAACATCCAATGTTCATATGTCTCCATCTAACTTTGTCTGGACCAGAAACTCGGAAGCCATAACCTAAATTCAAAATTACTAAATTATACAACATCATATGTCTCCACCTAACTTTGTATGAACCTAAAGGCCGTTGGTCATAGCCCACATTCTCAATTATTGGGTACCCAAATATTAGTAGGCACCCAACTCCCAACTCATAGACCGCATCCACTATACCACAAAGGCCAAACTCCCCTCTTCAGGTTTGATAAAAAAGAAGAGAAGAAAAAAAAATCCATTCCCAGTTATGGGTGGTTAAGATTGTTTATCTTTTTATTAGTTTAAAAATAAATCAAGTAAATACCCAATAAAGGTTTTAAACCATTAAATGTAAGTTTCTAAAAAGTTCCAAGGAAAAAAGACAAAAGTTAGATTATGACGAAAACCCAATTAATATTTTTATATCTTCTAAAAATTTGATTTAGCCCTAGAAAAATAGAAAAAAATGCAAAAATCCGGGGAAACAACCATAATGTTCTAACTCATGTCAAAACACATTTTTAGGAACTTTCCACAATATAAAATATGATATGCAACAAACATAAATCCAACACATATTAATGTTGAATGAATTCATACCAACCTAATCTCATGTTTTTACTATTAAAAGCATTTAAGATGCAATTTGATATCAATTGTAATATTTTGGAAGTTTTTCCAAAATTTTTGCATATTTTCCCAGTTTCCTAGAGCTAAACAAAAAAATCTTAGATGATCCTAGAGATTTTTCACAAGATATAAATACAGTATTTTGGTTTCTTGTGTCCTAATGCATTTAGAATTTTTCTCATAATTTTTAGAAGATTGCTTAGAGTTATTTTCCGTGGTTTTAAAACCTCATTAGGTATTTACTAGATTTATTTTAAACTAAAAAGAAAAATTGTCTTTGAAAACCAACTATAACCCGGCCAGGGGAAGTAAAGAATGGTTTGAAAAGTTAAGTTAGGTGGGGAGTTCAGCTAGGAAAATGACTTCAAGTGTAGTTTAGTGAGGTAAAATGGGCTTTTTTTTTTTTTCAAAAAATGCATCCACTGGACTAAAAATAAAATAAAAAGTACAAAATTAGTTATATCATGGTCTGCAAGTAGTGATGGTGTGAACACAAATATTTCAAGTCTAGTTAGATAGTTTCACATGCGAGCTAAAGCTAAAAAAAATTAGTTAGTTACTTAGTTCTATGCAAAATGCTATGTCACGAGCATCCTAAGAGCGAACTAATCACATTTGTGTAGGAGACTATGAAGGCATGAAAACAAAACATCGCTTATGTTGATGTAAATGCATGTTCCTATAGATGTGTACATAAAATGTGTTATGCTTTAGAATTTGGAAGTTTTAAGATAACTAAACCATGTTGTCGTAAGGTGTTCTAGACCACACACCGACAAGGGCTAACACACCCCGATGCATTGCGGTCAACCCTCAACACAACAAGAACTCAGCGAACAGACGGAACCGATCCAGGACCGGTTAGGCCGATATTGAGCCCGTTCTTCGCTTGATAATCTCCCAGAACTTCTCCCCGAAGACCCGTAGGTGAGAAGCACATGGAGGGTTAAAATTCCTTATTTGGTTTTTGATAATTGATGAAACCACTAGTGGACTAATCCTATGCTTTAAGTGTATGACATAAGATAGGATTATCCAACTTGGAGAAAGGAGCATGGTGGACTATGGTGATGGACATGATGGATCATCAAGCTCACTCGATTGAAAAATAAAATGGGTTCAAGGCAAAGGTATTTTTATAGGGCCATTTTATTTTGCACTCAAGACATCTAGCGGATGTGAGCGGTTTAGGTTTGATAACCGTATTATAAAGAGGAGAATATCATAATCGCTTTACTCACCTAGTGCCACTTATTTAAATTTCTAATTGCATATGCATATGGGTTAGTGACGTGGTGACTTGATGAGAATCTCTTTTGGAACTCAATTGCACTCAATTGCTATGGATGAGGTCTACTTTGAGGGACTTTGGATTCAAATTTGACAAAGTACCAATGTTTTGTGACAATGAAAGTGCAAGAAAGATGACACAAAATCCGGTTCAACATCCAAGAACAAAGCACATTGATATTAGGCACCACTTCATTAGAGATCATCAACAAAAGGGTGATATTTGCATCATGGGCATTGGCACCGAAGATCAACTAGCCGATATATTCACCAAGCCACTTGATGAGAAGAGGTTTTGCATGTTAAAGGGAGAATTGAACATTATTGACTTCTCCAACTTGAGTTGATGCACCCCCCACATATATGACATGCCTCTCCTTCGCCAAAAAGCAAGGTAAAAGTTGTTTGACATGACATTCATACTATGTTAAGGACATGTTTAGTGTATCTAGCCATAATTCATGCTCATAGGCTCATTCATGGAAAATCAAGATCTCAATGTATGTGTGGCACCACTATTGCTCTCTGTGCTTGAATGATCTAGTGGTGGCATATGACATGTTTGTGGGCTTGCAATCCTAGTGTTGAATCTAGAAAATGAGCTCATGTTGTGTAATTTAACATGGTCAAGATAACCCTTGTTTTTATGAGGTGTGAAAAAGCTTGTCCTTGGTTCAAACCTACTTACATAATAAGGCAAGTGTTCTAGATTGAACCACTTTATGACCATCATTGATTGACTTGATTTCTCTCTATTTACACCTTTTTGGTGATTGTTGTCAAAGGGGGAGAAATAAGTCACAAAGATGAATGGAAAGGGGTCAATTTTAAAATTGATCACACAAATAGGGGGAGCAAGCTCATAGATTATTTGTGCATTTGAATGTGCATGATCATGATGAAATGTTGCATAGCAATCTTTAAATTCAATATACTTGATTGCTTGATGTATGCTAGAGATATAGACTTGAATGGTGAAATGAATTACTAGCATGCATAGGATGTATCTAGACATTGCTCACATATTATGCCTATAATGTTGATCTCATGGGGTATGTTGAGTTTTTGATGAATGTCTAGTTACTTTGGTGCTAAGGATGGTATATATATCGACACTCCGATTGGTATCACGCTTTAAAGGTCCATTCTATATACCTTAGCACCTCCTTGGTAATATTGTCTCTCCCAAAATTTTTTCTATCCACACATATGTGCTAAAATTGAACCAAAC
Source organism: Hyparrhenia diplandra (assembly GCA_015847255.1). Lineage (NCBI taxonomy): Eukaryota > Viridiplantae > Streptophyta > Magnoliopsida > Poales > Poaceae > Hyparrhenia > Hyparrhenia diplandra. The sequence goes on along the minus strand of JADLZK010010949.1, from coordinate 8,129 downwards.
ACAAGGAAGCACATATGTAGGGGGAGCCACTATTACCAAAACCGAATCTTGAAATGTTTGTCCAACTTTGATTCATGACCAAAACGCTTTGGACCAGCAATTCAAGTTTAAATTGAATTTATTTCATATCTTTGTGAAGGTTGTCATCAATTACCAAAAAGGGAGAGATTGAAATTCCTTGTTTGGTTTTTGATAATTGATGAAATCACAAGTGGACTAATCCTATGCTTTAAGTGTATGACATAAGATAGAATTATCCAACTTGGAGGAAGGAGCATGGTGGACTATGGTGATGGACATGATGGATCATCAAGCTCACTTTCGATTGAAAAATAAAAATGGGCTCAAGGCAAAGGTATTTTTATAAGGCCATTTTATTTTACACTCAAGACATCTAGCGGATGTGAGTGGTTTAAGTTTGATAACCGTACTATAAAGAGGAGAATATCATAATCGCTTTACTCACCTAATGCCATTTATTTAAATTGCTAATTGCATATGTATATGGTTTAGTGACGTGGTGACTTGATGAGAATCTCTTTTGAAAAATACTTGAGAAATGCTATAAAAAAATATGGTCCTGAGGATTGACATATTTTTGGATATGATATCATATTTATTTGGATCAAGAATTGATTGAAATTCTTTGGAATAGAAAAAGAAATGATTTACAGCTTGCAATATATATACATGTGTATGTATATGTGTATACATATATACACTTGCAATATTCACGTACACAACCTTAGCTAGCTTGCTTGTTGAGTGTCGACATGCAAGAATGGAACTTGTATGTGTTAAGATACAATCCGTGTATCTCAAGGATGGACCAATAGGATTAGAGGGATCTCATCCCATAGATTAGTGACTTGTCATAATCTTAGCCATTAGATCAATCTAACAATCCTATGTAACCTCTCTTGTAAACGTACGGAGGATTTCCGTACGGCCTACTCCTCCTCATCCGGAACCGACTTCAACGGGAGTATATCCTTTGGGTAACTGCGTATCCGCGGCCCCCGAACGGACGTCTTGATCTCCCGTTGCGTTGCTTCCCATGTATAAATTCCGGAGATCTTCAATGGAATCATAAGTTCCAATCATTTGTTCTTTCTCTCGATACAATCCAAATAAATACGTTATCGGCCTTTGCTCTCTGTCGAGAGAGAGAACTCGTCGAGAAGAGCGACTCTCGTCGAGAAAGCGACTTCCGTCGGAGGAAAGGTACGATGAACTCCGACAACGCACCTTCGATTATGACTGCAATCCTCCTCGGCGTCCCCGCTCACCCGCCTCGCTCATCGCCATCAACGCCGCCCCGCCCTCGGCTCGCGCTTCGGCGCACCGCCAGCGTCTTATTGCCGCCGCTTAGCGGACGCCATACCGTCGTCGCCATCGCCGAGGCCGTCGCAGCCGCCCGCTTCGCCGCGTAACCGCCAGCGCGCCATCGCGTCAGCGTCGCCGCCAGGCATCGGGAACCGCTCCGCTCCACTAGCGCCGTTCGCGGCTCCAACTCGCCGTCGCCGCTGCGCCGCAAGTTGCGCCTCCGACTCCACCGGCCCCGCGCGGCCGCGCGCCGCGCCGACTCCTCCTGCTACTCCTGCACGCCTCCTGTCGCCCGACCCGGGGTCCTTCACCGTGGCGGCGGGACCAGGGACCGGCCCAGCGCCCGTACGCCTTCCAGCGAGGCGGGCGGACCCACGGTGGGCTTCAACGCCTTCTAGCGGCGGGCGGGCAGCGACGCCCAAATCTTCTCGGCGGCAACTCCCGGCGGAAGCACCAAAGAACTCCACCGTCGGTTTGGGAGCGCCGCGTTCGTCGTCGGACCACCGCTCCCGTCGCGGAGTACAGCCCCGACCTCGCCCGGCTCTGGACCGCGACCTTCCAGCTCTCCCATGGCGTCCTCCCCAACCGCTCCAATGACGAGGCCGGGCCCTCCGGGCGAGGGGGCTACTCTCCTCACCGAAACTTTCGGAGGAAAGACGGAGGCGGCAATGGCGCACGGAAGCGCCGAACACCGAAACTCGAATCGATGGATAAGCTCGAACTTTTATCCCCATTCTATTTTTATTTTGTCCGCTCTACGCCACATGCATGGTCACCGCCACATGCATGGTCCCCTAGTTACAACAACACAATGTCGACATCTTCCGGACTTTACTGCCTCCGCATGTGTGTGTTTTTAGTACAATATTCTAACTTGTGAATTTGTGATTATGACTATAGTTAGCGACCAATTACTTCAAATCCTTTGGGATTTTTATCATGTAACTAGCGCCGCTTGTGTTAGGGATTGGATCACTTTGTTCATCGTTATGTTGTGATAGGGATTTGATAACTGTAAATTGTAATAGGGATTTGATCAATGTTCGAGAATATTTGTGTATATTACAAATCCTATAGCATTGGTTCCCGTTCCATTTTATTACGTTATTTACATTCCGAATATTCTTGCAATATGACACAATGCAAAGTGAAATCCTTAATCATATGTCACAATCACTTCACGTATATTTTAAATATGGGTATTTAAATTTTATTTGCATGCGCAAATTAAATTCACTTTATAAGGTCCATACATTATGTCATCACATAATCATTACCTATAAAATGTTTTATCCAATATTTAATATTCACATTAAATATATCATTTCTGATTTAAATTTAATGTGCAAACCATACTGGTTCATATTTGATTTACCTACTTAAATATATTTTACATTTTACAACACATCACGTGCCTTACTATTATAAGCATTTATAAAAATGTAGGCACAATGTCAAAACTTGACAAGATAAAAGATAAAGAATTTGAGCAACTTGCTCTTGATGGACATAATTTTCCAACATGGGCAATGGACCTCAAAGTTAGCCTCTCTTTACGGGGTTTTATCATGCAATTGTTCCACCACAAGAAGGCACGTCGGAACCCGATGACAAAACTAAATATAGTGCCTTATACATTATAAGGGCTCATATACACCCGACCTCAAGTCTGAATACTTGATGGAAGAAGATCCACGTGTCTTATGGAACGCTCTCCAAAAAACGCTATGAACGACAAAAAGGCAATTGTCTTGCCTGAAGCTTTGCATGAATGGAACCATCTCCGTCTACAAGACTTGCTTTTGCATGAATGGAACCATCTCCGTCTACAAGACTTCAAGTCCGTAGGGAATACAATCATGCAATTCACAAACTTTGTGCCAAACTCAAATTTTTGTGAAAAAAGAGCCTCTTGATGCGAGACAAAATAGAAAAGACTCTATCTACTATGATGCTGCTGCAGATAGAATCCTTCACCAACAATACCATGAGAGAAATTTCCAAGTTTATTCTGAGTTAATTAATACTCTACTTCAGGCCGAAAAGCATAATGAGCTCCTTAATTGGAACTCAAATAGACGCCCATTGGGCGCTGCTCCATTACCTGAAGTACACACGAACACTCAGGACACAAACAAGAAGGATGGTTCAAACAGGAAACCATTCAGAAAATTCAAAAGTCACGGCAAGGGTAAAGGAAAATTTAACAATAAGCGTAAAAGAGAGCAAAAGTCGCATGATTCAAACAAGGGCAAGGACATTCCCAAAAAGGATTTTGACAAATCCAAACTTTGTAAAAAATGTGGTTGTTCTGACCCACATCACCAAGAAATGTCGTACCCCGTCACTTGGTTGACTTATACTTAAAGTCTGTTGGCAACAATCGCCCAAATCAAGGACAAAAGTATGAAGCCCATTTCAACTTCCAGAATGACGTTCAAATGGAAGATGCATTCAACTTCCCAAAAGACATCGACATGGCAGAAGCTAGTTGCTCCAAGAGTGTCCCCATTGGACCAAGCAACCAGAAGACGGAAGACTTAATGGACACAGACAAGATGCTCATGGAGTTTGCCTCCACTGACATGTTCGGAGATCTCAATTAGACTCCCATAGTCCTTAGTACTACATTACTCATGCATGCACTCATGCATTTATGTCTAAACAAAGTGTTGTAAATTATTGCTAAATATAGCAGCCTTGTAAAATATTTGTGGCTTGTACGCTATATCCTATATATAGCACGCATGTATCAAGCACAATTGATAATCAATAAAGTATGTATAATTATATATATGTCATTCTCAGATTTTAAATAAATTCCTTTTTACATATATATAGATTTCTACGGGATTTAATCCAATGGAGGAGGAAATGTGCCTAGTGGACGGCACCACTAATTCTATACTTAGGGAAACTAAATATTTCCAAACTCTAACTAAGAGACAAGGAAATGTTCTAACAATCGCCGGACGCGATGCAACGATAGTCGGCTCTGGGCCGTGCCACTATCACACTTCCCATGGGTACTCAAATTACAATTGAGGATGCATTACTGTATCTGATTCAACTCATTACCTTACTTAGCTATAGAGATATTCGGAAAAATGGACTTCACGTGGAAACACATGAAGAACATAAAGAGGAATTTCTTCTCTTAATCAAAGATACCGGATATGGCAAACAACTTCTTGAAAAAATTCCTCTTTACCATCCGAATTTATTATACATACATCAAACCCGTACCACATGTTGCCTATAAAATAATTTTTCGTAATGTCGATGCATTCCGGACTTGGCACAACCGCCTTGGTCATCCCGCATAGGGATGATGAGAAAAATTATAAACAATTCCCATGGTCATAACTTAGCTAATTCTAAATTCCCGGACACTTCGACTTTACATGCACCGCATGCGCTCTTTGGAAATTGATTTTAAGACCATCTTATCTTAAGATCAAAGCTGAACCACTTAAGTTCCTTGAAAGAATTCAAGGCGATATTTGTGGTCCTATTACGCCATCATCCGGACCATTCAAATATTTTATGGTTCTAATAGATGCATCCATGCGATGGACACATGTGTGCTTATTATCCACACGTAACCATGCATTTGCCAAACTAATAGCACAAGTTATTAGACTTAGAGCAAATCATCCCGAGCATCAAATAAAATCTATTAGAATGGACAATCTTTTGCTTGAATTTTCCTCAAAAGCTTTCAATGAATATTGTATGGCTCTAGGAATTCAACCCAGCACTCAGTTCCATATGTTCACACTCAAAATGGTTTAGCGAGAATCTCTTATCAAAAGAGTAAAGCTAATAGCAAGACCACTATTGCGAGAATTGTAATCTACCAACTACATGTTGGGGTCATGGGTCTTACACGCTGCGCGGACTTACTACAATTAAGGGACCACCGCATATCATATCGCTTCCCCACTACAACTAGTATGTGGAAATCCACCAAGTATTTCCCATCTGCGAAAATTGATTTGTTGCATATAAATGTCACCATCTCACCGCCCAAGCGCACATCTATGGGTCCACACAGGAAATTAGGGATCTATATCGGGTATCAATCACCGTCAATCATTAAATACCTGGAGCCCTTATAGGGGACCTATTTATTTCACCGACACGCGTCACTGTATCTTCAACGAAGATCATTTCCCTAAGATTAGGGGAGATTACAAGTACCAAAAAAAAGAATGCCCTGAATAAATTGGGATGCCCAAGACATCTCAACTCATGATCCACGTACACAAGAATCTGAACTCCAAGTTCGAGAAAATTATAAATTTGCAAAATATTGCAAATAACGCCGAGGCATTTCGCGATTATAAAGGTATTACTAAATCCTACCATCCCGCTAGAAATGTGCCCGAAAGAATAGAGGTACCAAACAAAACTATTCACTCCACCTCGAAACCGTTCAAGGTAAGAGGGGGAGAAGTAAGGCCCCTAATCGATGTGGCTCCTAAACGCCAAAGGAAACAAAATAAAAAAAATTCAAAATTAGTAAATGTGACACAACAACAAGTTGTGGAACACCAAGTGAATATACAAAATTCACATCCCACATCAACAAAGGCACTCAATACGATGTTGGGACATGGAACACCCCGACGCCATCGTATTGGGAAATAACGAACCGTCACAAGGGGTGCAAGAAATTTCCATAAACTATATTGATTCGAGAATCATATGGTAGAAAGACTACAATTGTCGACGTATACTTTGCCGAAACAATTGCGAGAAATCATCCAAAGTGATCCGGATCCCCAAGACCATGGCGGAGTGCAAAAAGCGCCTGACCGAACAAATGGAAAGAAGCAATTCAAAAGAGAGTTAGCCTCAAACAAAAGAAAGGTATTCTCATCAGTAATACCTACACCTTCAAAAATCTTCCCCTGTGGATTTAAATGGGTTTTTTCCGTAAAAGGAATGAAAATAATGAAGTGGTGAGATATAAAGCGAGACTTGTAGCACAAGGGTTCACGCAGAGACTGCATTGATTTCAATGAAACATACTCTCCATTATGAGTGGAATAACCTTCCGATATTTAATAGCATTGGCGGCTCAAAATCATCTATCTATGCAGTTGATGGATGTAGGACAAAGATATTTATATGGGTCACTTGATTCGATATATATACATGAAGGGTCCCGAATCCCAAATCCGAATCCTAAAGCAAGTCGCGCCACATATTGTGTAAAACTTAATAAGTCACTATATGGCTTAAAAAAACACGGGGCGAATGTGGTACAACCGACCGAAAGTGAATTCCTATTACAAAAAGGGATACATCAATAATAATGATTGCCCATGTGTCTTCATAAAGAAATCCCAAACCGGATTCTCGCATTATATCTCAGATATGTGGATGATTTAAATATCATGGCCCACATGATATCAATGAAGCACGCAATCTCCTAAAGACGAATTTGAGATGAAGGATTTGGGTCAAACTAAATTTTGCTTGGGTTTACAAATCGAGCACCTTCACTCAGAATTTTAGTGCATCAATCGCTCTATATCCGTAAAAACATTAGAGAAATTTAATATGGATAAATCACATCCATCTACAACTCCCATGATAGTTCGATCTCTAGACATGGAGAAAGATCCATTTAGGCCTGACGATGACGAAGAGGTACTAGGACCCAGGTCCCATATCTCGCTGTTATTGGAGCACTTATGTATCTAGCAAATCAAACTAGACCTCGATATTGCATTCGCAGTGAATTTATCGCTCGACATAGTGCCGCCTCCAACCAAACGACATTGGACGGAGCTAAAAATATCTTACGATATCTCAATGGCACCAAAGATCTTGGATTATTTTTCCCTTCCAAAGAAACAAAGATCCAACTATGATTGATATGCCGATGTCGCTATTTATCTCGATCCCTATAATGGCCTATCGCAGACAAGCTTTGTATTTTTACACCCGAGGAACGCCTTTATATCATGGAAGTCTTCTAAACAGACTTTGTTACAACCTCCGCGCTTAATCCGTCAAATTGTTGCATTATATGAAGCATCACGTATCGTGTATGGCTCGTGAGAGTATTTAATCAGCTATACAACAATCTAGTGGAATTGGTTTTCAATGAATCACCCACAATTATCACGAAGATAATTAGAGCGTATTACACAGAAGTAGGAAACTGGATTTATAACCAAAAGTAATATAACTAAGCATATTTCTCTCCTAAATTGTTTTTCCTCATGAATTACAAAGAATGGAGAAATAAAATTTTGCAAACAAAGTCTTATGATAATCTTGCAGATTTATCTCACTAAGTCATTACCAGGTCCCATGTTCCAAAAGTTTGTTCATGGTATTGGTATGCTACGACTTAAAAGACTTGCAAGTTTCGTGGGGAGATACTCTAAATAATCATTTGTGTTAAATATTATATTGTACTCTTTTTCCCTATTATGAGTTTTTATAAACTTTCTCATAATAAGGTTTTTAATGAGACAATATCAAATTCATAAACATGTCATATTTTCTATTTTCCTCATAAAGAGGTTTTTAAAAGAGAATATCATAGACATTTTTCTTCCTCATATTTTCCAACGTGGTTTTGGGAGATATATTAATTATGGCCCAAAGACCATAATAATTGTTCTAAACTAAATTATGGATTTTCCTATAAAAGGTTTTTCCATATAAGTTTACAATGGACACAATCTAAAAATATGTTATATCATTTCTCCTTATCCACACTGGTTTTAAGAAGTTTAATGACATATCAATAATATTATTATCACCTATATATTTTTCCT